>CM060953.1:97095700-97518200 GCA_030765055.1 Mantis religiosa
CCCTAAGGGTTATTCGTGTTAGAATTGGACCGGACAAAGGCAGGTAAGAATGGTTGGTCATTAAACTGAAAAGGTTGGTCATTCACCCAGAAAACCTCATAAGATATTCCTCGAAACTAAATCCACACCTGTTCCCTTCCAACAACGACGACGGTATTGTAATACCGCTGATTCATAAGCGAAGCAACAATAGTAGCAGTGTCCGCTTATTGCAAACCTCAACATGCCAATAGACTAGCGTCATGCATAAAGCACGTGGTGTAGTGCGGTAGAGTTCGCAACGTAGGATAAGCGTGCCGGGTTACTACGGCAACAGTTTACTTTTGATTGGTGGATTGTTGGTTGCTAGGCGACCGCAATGACGTGTCAGTGACGTGTTTATCCCCTCTCCTTGTTTTCGCAGCTGAATAGCATGTGGAGGCAAAACGCCAATCACCAACTTACGATGCGACAATTATAGTGTAGTGTACTATTAAGGGTGAATTATAAGTTGGTGATTGACAGTTAAAGGAATGGGGAAGGAGAGGGGATAGCACAGAAACACTGAAGTTGATCACTGAAACATGAATTATGTTGCGAAAATGTAAAGCTGTTTACACCCTGTGAAACATTCACTACCTGAAGCAGGACACTCTTAATTTGGCAGTGATGACAGGGAGAAATACACTAAGTACTGTATGGGTTATTCATGTTAGAACTGGACCGGACAAAGGCAGGTAAGAAGGGTTGGTCATTAACCCAGAAAACCTCATAAGATATTCCTCGAAACTAAATCCACACCTGTTCCCTTCCAAGAACACATACCGTCTCATACTAAAGGGCAACGAAGGACGACGGTATTGTGATACCGCTGATTCATAAGCGAAGCAACAATAGTAGCATTGTCTGCTTATTGCAAACCTCAACATGCCAATAGACTAGCGTCATGCACAAAGCACGTGGTGTAGTGCGGTAGAGTTCGCAACGTAGGATAAGCGTGCCGGGTTGCTATGGCAACAGTTTACTTTTGATTGGTGGATTGTTGGTTGCTAGGCGACCGCAATGACGTGTCAGTGACGTGTTTATCCCCTCTCCTTGTTTTCGCAGCTGAATAGCATGTGGAGGCAAAACGCCAATCACCAACTTACGATGCGACAATTTATAGTATAGAGCATTTCATTTTTCTAAGTTGTCATCTGTGTTTATGGAGTTAGCCGAAACCTACCGAGTGAAAACTTTGGAGACGAACGCTCAAGATAAATTGCGTATACTGTAACTGCGCCTATTTATTTTTTAATTTATGCAATGTGCTAAGTGACATAGGTGACTTATGCCTTTCTTGAATGCCTTCTAATGGGTGATTTGCAGAACAGTTTATAGAGGAGGAGTAGATAACTCAGTGCATAAGTGTTGTATGGGACAGAGAGCAATCATTATATATGTCGATTCCAAAAACATCATACCCAAACACAGAGAACTGCAGTAGCAACTTAAGAAGAGTTTGCAAACTTTTGTTCATTAGTGTAATTTCACAACACCTTTCAACACGCCCCTGAAGGAACAACGTATTACAAGAATCAGTTCACAATAACTTTGCGATACAAAATGAAAGATCTACACAATGAGACCTACTGGATTTAAATCATCAGCCAGTGCATGTTCTCGTTGTACAGCCATGTCAAAAAATGTTAATAGTTAGATTTGTTCTGCTTCTGTCACAAATTACGGTAGTTTTTAGCTCACAGAGTAATTGTAATGGCGGATGCAGTATTTTATTTGCATTAAAACTACTAAACTGAACTCAAAACACTGTATGAAGCTGTAAAAAGCATATAAAGATCCGAGGTGGTATCTGAGGACTGCGGATAGCTATTCATATAGGAACCATCCTTCAACAGGTAGCGTTGATTAAATGGTATTATAAAGGTTACTTTATCATTCTGCCACTTAAAATCGAGTTCAAGTCCTTTGTGTGCTGCCCAAAAACTTTATTACCCTTTGTTTTACAGCTTGAAGGCTCTAATTAATTTGATATTATAATAAAAATAACATTTTATAGCATAAGTAGCTGACACAATGAACTTTGTACCGTCAGTAAAAGTTATCTGAACTTTATCTATGTAAATAAAACAAATTCAGATTAGTAAGTTATTTATTCTGCAATTGGGGATGAAGTTTTAACACAACACAATTACAGTTAAGTTAGTCAAATCAAATCTTTTTGAAAAACAATAATTTTTGTCTTCTTTTGTAGTGAGTGAATATATAAAGATGATGGTTTACCGATGTGTGAAATTACAATTAAGTTAGTCAAATTAAAGCTTTTTGAAAAACAGTAATGTTTGTCTTCTTTTGTAGTGAGTGAATATGTAAAGATGATGGTTTACCGATGCATGAATATGCAATGTATAATTGTCCATAAGAGAAACAGGTAAAAAACAAATTGATTCCGGTAACTTCCAACGACTGCCCTTGTGATTTATTTATGGTCATCTCAGAGGACAAATGCACGGTAAATTGTAGGTGCTTAAAATCAAAAGGTAAATCCGTTGGAATCATCGGAATATGTGGGATCAAGATATACTCTCCTTTGTTCTTTTCCTGGATAACTGTTGCCTCGATGTAGTTATTCATTAGCTTTTTCACAATTAGTCTCACTCCATTGCACAGTTGTGGTTGGTTAACTTTACGCAGCATGATCACAACTAACCCTACTTATAATTTTAAATTGTGAGGTGGGAGTCCAGATAATTCTAATGAATTTAAAAACTGTGGGATAGTTGACTAAGTCATCCTGGTTTATAACAGTGTCAACTGATTTGTACTAAAACAACTCTCCCGGATGAAACAGACAATCTAGAATGCAATTCTGACATACCAACAGGACAATTAGCATCAGATGCATCTCACTTCTCATCAGTACGGTTAGCACATGATGTAGCTTGTCGTACATTTTACTAACTTCTATGACCTAAGTCAGGTCGTCTCCTTGGAATAGTGAACAAATTTTCTGCAAACTTCACAAAGTCACAGAGCAATTCAATTAATTTTGTGCCAATTCAATTCACATTCACGAATTTGCAAACACAAATTATAAAGAAGGTGTCCAAGAATTCAACATTGTTTGACAACAGTTTGAATTTGAATTTTATTTCGTCCTTGGCAACATATACATGTTATGAGACACGTCAAAGTGAATAAACACAGTGTATACATAAAGTCAAATTGATTACATCAATATACATATTAAGCAGCTTTCGATGGTTTCATGTGGTATTTGTATAGACTAATTTAGTACAAGAAATGTCATAATATAAATATTACAGGTTTATGAATGTGCTATGCTCTCAGTGCTCATTTAAATGGTTACATTTCTAAAAATTCATTAACCGTATAATAACAGTGTGCATGCAAAAATTTATTATCCTTATTCTTAAAGTGTTTCAATGATGCGGTTTGTTTAAATGAATTTGGAAGTTTATTATATAACATCATCTGCTTTGTCTGTGGTCAAATATTTGTAGTATTATAGTGCATTCAGAGATTAATTTTGTGTCTAATCTTCGAAAGATATATCACGCTAAATAAAAAAAATTCAGTCTTGATAACAAGCAATAAATGTTACTCAATAAAATATTAGTTAAATAGCTTTGAATACTTTGGCAAGGAGTGTAATATCTTTGTAGTTTGCAATGTAGGCAGGCAGGTAGGTAGGCAGACAGGCAGGCAGGCAGGTACGTAGGTAGGCAGACAGGCAGGTAGGCAGGCAGGTAGGTAGGTAGGCAGGCAGGCAGGTAGGCAGGCAGGCAGACAAGCATGTAGGTAGGCAGGTAGGCAGGTAGGAAGGCAGGCAGGTAGGTAGGCAGGCAGGCAGACAGGCAGTCAGGCAGGCAGGTAGGCAGGTAGGCAGGCAGGTTGGTAGGTAGGTAGGCAGGCTGGCAGGCAGGCAGGTAGGTAGGTAGGCAGGCAGACAGGCAGGGAGGTAGATAGATAGTTAGGCAAGCAGGCTGGCAGGTAGGTAGGTAAGTAGGTAGGTAGGTAGGTAGGCAGGCTGGCAGGCAAGAAGGTAGGTAGGTAGGTAGGCAGGCAGGCAGGTAGGTAGGCAGGCAGGCTGGCAGGTAGGTAGGTAAGTAGGTAGGTAGGTAGGTACGTAAATAGGTAGGTAGGCAGGCTGGCAGGCAGGCAGGTAGGTAGGTAGGCAGGCCGACAGGCAGGCAGGTAGGTAGGTAGGTAGGCAGGCAGGCAGGTAGGCAGGTAGGTAGGTAGAGAGGTAGGTAGGCAGGCAGGTAGGTAGAGAGGTAGATAGGTAGGTAGGCAGGTAGGTAGGTAGGCAGGCAAGCAGGCAGGCAGACAGGCAGACAGATAGGCAGGCAGGTAGGTAGATAGGTAAGTAGGCAGGCAGGCAGGTAGGTAGGTAGGTAGGTAGGTAGGTAGGTAGGTAGGTAGGTAGGTAGGTAGGTAGGTAGGTAGGTAGGTAGGTAGGTAGGTAGGCCGGCAGGCAGGCAGGCAGGCAGACAGGCAGACAGGCAGACAGTCAGACAGGCAGGTAGGTAGGTAGGCAGGCAGGTAGCTAGGCAGGCAAACAGGCAGGTAGGTGTTTATAAACACAATATTTGCCATGTTTTCTGTTTAACCAGAACTTAACACATTCACAACTCCTTTTTCAGTAGAAATAAAACATAACCATTAAACAGAAAATTGCTTATGACTTTCAGAAACTCTGACTTAATATAATAGACATGCTCCTAAAAGAATGAAAGGTACTATGTATCATGAATTACAACACCAGATATGGTACAAATTATACAAGTCACAAAGTTAAAGATGATCCCTAATTATTGTATTTTAATTCTTAATTGTTTGTCTCACAAGAGAACCAATAGCAATAATAAATAAATTAATAACTAAAATACAGAAAATAAAGACTAGAGGAAGAAAAAGAAAAAACTCAACAATGTGACTTCGTTATGAACCTAATCTTTACATATCCAGATTCCAGCATCTAACCATCTCAGCCATTTGCTACATGTTCTCTGCTGCTCTTTGAGAAGGCATTCTTTATCACATTGTTAGTATTATATGCATAAAAAGCTATCATTAATTTAAGCTGTTCACAGCTTCTTGGACCTTATTCAACGTGTAAGAATTATTAGGGTATTGTATTAATAGTGTGACCTTGTGGGTTCGTGAAATTAAAAGTCCAATTGCACAAACTCAAAATGTTCTTTATTTCTACCGAATTACAGTTGAAACACTTGCCGATTACATAGAATTACTTAGCACACACAATTACAATTCCACAGTTCGTCTGTCACAGGTCCATTGCACGCTCCCAGTCACGTACAACTCCTCCGATGCACGTACACTGTCTTCCAGTCCGTCCACTCACTCGGCGCTCCTCACGGCTGCTCGCCAAGAACTGAACTGACTCGCCAACTGCAGGCCTTTTATAAGGAAGATCGCCGTTTCTGGAAGGTTCGCGGCGCGCACAATTATTCTGAGATTTCCAGACGTCTGGTGGGAGGGGAAAGAGACGGTACACGGCTTGTGCCGCTCTCCTAATCATCTTTTCAGTTAGTGACACGAGACAAATGGGTAAGCGTGGTCTGAATGCTTCCCGTCTGACTCTACTGCCGGCCGGTTCTATAGGGAGTTCCGACGTGACACTGTTCCCTCCTCAAAGCTGGTCGTCCCGAACCGCACCATCGTAGCGTGCCAGGCGATCCAGGTGTACCACCAACATCTTCCCTCGGGGAACCTTCTGGATGCGGTAGACCACGACGTTAATCATCTTCACCACCCGGTACGGTCCTTTCCATGGCTGCTGGAGCTTCGGGCAGAATCCCTTGGTCCGGGTAGGACAGTACAACCAGACCGGGTGACCTTGCTGAAATCCTTGGCTGTTGGGTTGCCTGTCATACCGGGTCTTCATGCGGTCGCTCGCCTTCTGGATGTTCTGGCGAGCCATCTCGTGCATGTCGTGCAGATGGTCCACCAGGTTCTCCACATACTCGGTCGCTGGCTCTTTCGCTTCCGGAGGGCTTTCAAAAGCCAGGTCACAAGGGAGGCGTAACTCTCGGCCGAACATTAAGCTGGCTGGCGTCATCCCCGTGGTGTCGTGTGTTGAAGAGCGGTAGGCCAGCAAGAACAGTGGCACCTTGACGTCCCAGTCTCGCTGATGGCTGGCCACGACCTTCCTCAATGTTCCTCTAAGGTTTTGATGTACCTTTCGACCATGACATCCGATTGGGGATGTATAGGTGTTGTGCGGGTCTTGTTAACCCCAAGTCTTTCTAGTGCCTCCTTCATCTGGTTGGACTGAAAATTGGTACCCTGGTCCCTGTGGAGCTCCAACGGCACCCGAAATTGGCAGAATACTTGTTCCACGAGGCAGTCTGTGATTGTCTTTGCCTCTTGGTTCGGGATGGCATACACCTTCGGCCACTTAGTGAAGTAGTCCACGACCACCATCAGGTACTTGTTGCCTCGGTCGGATATTGGGAACGGTCCAGCAATGTCAAGGGCGATAAACTCGAATGGCGCTCCGACGTTGTACTGCTGCATGTGAACCCGGCTCCTAGTATGGGGACTGTGACTCGCCGCGCACACGTGAAACTGACGGCACCATCTCTCAGGGTCTGCTCGGAGCCTCAGCCAGTAGTAGCGCTGCCGTAGTTTGTCAATCGTTCGGTTCGCTCCCAGGTGTCCTCCTGAAGTACCGGCGTGAACTTCCTCCAAGACTTCCGGGACCTTACTCCGGAGAAGTACCAACTGTTCTATCTGCGTCTTCCCATCGGGTGATTCCCATGCTCGGAACAGCACGCCCTCTCTGGTCTTCAACGAGTCCCATTGGGCCCAGTACGACTTGAAGGTGGCGCGCCTCGGTGCGATGTCCTGCCAGGTTGGTCTCGTCCCTGCCTCCACTTCCCTCAAGAGTGGCCCCAAGTTTGCGTCCACCAGCTGCTCCCTCCTCAGGCCTGCGCTATCCCAGCCGTCCGCAGGCACTTACGTGACTACTCGGACTGCTGCGGCACGCTCCTTCTGTTCCACACTTGTGCACTAGCCGCATTCTTCTGGACAGGGTGTTCGGGACATGGCGTCAGCGTTACCGTGGCTCTTCCCTCTACGATGTTCCGAGGTGAAGTCGTACTCCTGCAGCCTCAGGACCCAAAGTGCTGTCTGGCCTTCCAGGTTCCTAAAGCTCAATAGCCAGGTTAGGGTGGAATGGTCAGTCCTCAGGGGAATGGCTGACCGTACAGGTACTTTTGGAAGTGCTCCAAGGTCTTTACTACCGCCAGTAACTCTCGTCGGGTGACGCAGTAGTTCTTCTCTGCCTTGGATAGCGTCTTGCTCTAGTAGGCTATCACCCGCTCATGGCCGTCCTGGATCTGCGATAGGACACCTCCAATGTAATGGTCACTGTTGTCGGTGTCCACAATGAAGGCGCCATCCGGTTGTGGGAAACCCAAAATTGGAGCACTGCAAAGGGTCCTCTTCAGGTTCTGGAAAGCGTCTTCGGCGTCCTCCGTCCAAACATAAGGCCGCTGTTCCTCTGTCAGGTGGGTGAGGGGTTTGGCGATGTTAGAGAACCCCTTGATGAAGCGTCGATAATAACTGCACAGTCCCAGGAAACTGCGCAATTCTTTCTTATCCTTTGGGCGAGGCCAATCTCTCACAACTTGCGTCTTCTACGGGTCTGTGGCCACTCCGGTTGCTGAGACTATATGGCCCAAGTAGTTCACTTCCTTGCGGAAGAGCTGGCACTTCTTCGCATTCAACTTCAAGTTGGTCGCCTGCAGTCTTTGTGGCAATTTAATAAGATTTTTTAGATGGTCTTCAAAAGTTTTACCGACGATGATGATGTCGTCCAGTTATAGCAGGCAGGCCTCGTAGGCAGTCCTCTCATCACAGACTCCATGGGGCGTTGGAAGGTAGCTGGTGCATTGCAGAGTCCAAAGGGCATAACTGTGAACTGCCAAAGCCCTTGGCCTGTCGAGAATGCGGTCTTCTCTTTGTCTCTCGAATCTAGAGCTACCTGCTAGTAGCCCGACTTCAGTTCCAGGGTCGAGAACCACTGTGCACGAGCTAGCGTGTCCAGGGTGTCGTCAATCCGGGGTAAGGGGAAACAGTCCTTCCGGGTGACAGCGTTCAGCTTCCTGTAGTCTACGCAGAAGCGCAGCTCGCTGTTCTTCTTCGTCACCAAGACTGCAGGGGAACACCAAGGGCTGTCAGACTCTTCAATCACTCCCCTGGATCTCATGTCCACCAGCATGTCTCGTACCGCCCTTTGCTTCGCCAGCGGAACACGTCTAGGTGGTTGCGGAATAGGCTGGGCGTCCCCGGTGTCGATGCGGTGAAGCACTTTGTCCGTGCGGCCGTAGTCACTATCACCTTGGCTGAAGACACGCTGATACCGTCTTAGCAGTTGTCGAACCTTCTCCAGCTATTCTGCGGTTAGGTGGTCGGCCGCCCTCTCCAGTAAGCCTTCTAGCCGGGGGCCCCATGTGTTGCGTCGGCACCGGCTCCTGTGTCTTGTCGATTGCTGTTACGCTTACCAAGGGCTCGCATGTTCCCAACTCCGTCCCAGCCTGGACGTCGTGATTGGTGTCCGTTGGATTTAGCAGTCTCACTGGTACCTCCTCTCGGCACGGCAACAATGACCTGTTTATACATAGTCCGTGTACAGGCGTATTCTGGTCCAGCATCATGTTGCTGGTTCTCTGGCCTTCCAGTCGCGCCGTCACCACCACCTCGCTCCTCGCGGGGACAACCACGTCTTCGTTCAAGATGACCCTGCAGATTCCAAGGCGCTCTTCGGGTTGACGGAGTATAACCTCTTCTCCGTTGGGCCGCAGGACCTTCCTGCCGACGTCAACCGTCGCCTCGTGGCTCCTGAGGATATCCAATCCCAGTAGCACCTCCTCAGCCACCTTCGCGACGAACACCCACAGACGTACGGCACTCCTTTCCAAGGTAAACTTTAGCAGGGCCTCCTTCTCCACAGGCAAGGTGTTACCCGATGCCGTCACAAGCTAGTATGGTCAGCTCGGCTTCCTCGTCGGCAAATCGTTGGCCACGTGAGGTCTGATGATGGTCACGGCCGCACCGGTGTCCACCAGCAAGCGGCACGGTTTCCCCTCCTCCCGCGATGAGGCTGTCATCCAAACGCCAGGTGACAGCGCGCAGTGTCAGTCGAGGGGATGGTGGTGATGGCGCCGACGTGCCCCTCTCCACGACGGCCCTTATTCGTTTTCCAGCTGCTCTTCCTGGTGTGGGCAGTCTCTCTCCAGGTGTCCCGGCTGTCCACATTCCCAACACAGGCCACTAGGTCTTCGCCGGCGTCCCTTGGCTGGTCTTCTGTCTCCGGTGTAGCGGACACTCCTCGTCCTCCACGTCGGGATGGCTGTTACCTTGGCCGCCTCCATTCTTAATGCTGCCATTAGCGCCTTTTGGATAGTTTTATAATTGCCGAGCATTAGCTGCTGACGAATCTTCGTGTCTCGTACCCCGTCAACAAATGTATAGGCAGCTTCCCGGGATACGAACTCTGGTGGGAGGTCGACTAGGGCCTTGCTAGCCAGTTGTTCAACTGCCAGGGCGAACTCCTGCAGCGTCTCCCGTGGCTGCTGTGACCCTGCCTTTAGCTGGCTGCGGTATGCTGCGGCTAAGCGGTGGTTTCCAAAACGGTTTTCCAGGGCCTCCCAGATGTCCTTGGGTGCTGCCGTTGTCTGTACCGCGTTCAGGACTTCCCTGACCATCATTAATAGTATAATTTTAACAACTGCAGAACAAAAAACTATCAAACCGGACAACCCTACCCTTGCAAGACTATATGGTTTGCCTAAAATACACAAATCCAACATACCCATGAGACCCATTGTAAATAATATCAAAACTCCTACTTACGTTCTGGCAAAATGGCTGTCCAAAAATTTTCAGTCCTTTCCACAATTCCATACCCTGAGCATAAAGAACTCTTTAGACCTGGTAAAAAAAAAAAAAATCAAAATCTTAAACTAAAACCTTATGACACTTTAGTATCCTTTGATGTCCGCTCCCTCTTCCCTAGCATTCCATGAGGCAAACTTTTGATTCAACTGAAGAAATGGCTAAATTCTATTAACCTAGATGCCAGTGCAATAGAAGAATTTTTGGCAATGACTGAAATATGTATACATCAAAATTATTTTGTTTTCGGTGGAAAATATTATAAACAAATTTCAGGACTAGCTATGGGAAGCCCACTATCACCATTTTTGGCCAATTTATACATGAGCTTTTTCGAAACACATATAACTAAAGCCTTCCCTCATATTTTTAAAACATGGTACAGATACGTAGACAACATCTTTGCAATAGTGCCCTACAAACAAATAGATGATGCTTTGAAACTACTCAACCTGCAAGAACCCAGCATACAATTCACAGTGGAAACTGAAGAGGACTGTACTCTACCTTTTTTGGACCTTAAAATCACAAAAAGCAATGAAAAACTAGAATTTGGTATCCATAGAAAAGCAACAGACACAGATAATTACATCAAAGCAAATAGTTTCAACCCAATTCCACACAAACATGCCACCATCAACAGTCTCACACACAGATTAGTAAATCTACCCCTCAGCCAGCAAGAATATAAAAAAGAATACCATTAAATCTTAAAAACTGCAATTAAAAATGGATATGGAAAAAACCTTGCAGATAAAAAAATAAAATCATTCAAACTTCAAAAGATTAAAACCGATCACAGGTCTTTCACCAATAAAACAAGAAATTAGATTTGCTAAATTTACTTACCACCCCTGGACCACAAAAAAAGTTCCAAAAAATATTCAAGAAATACAATATAACATTGGCACCAAAAAACAATTACAACATTAAAAACCTACTTAATAATAATAATAATAATAATAATAATAATAATAATAATAATAATAATAATAATAATAATAATAATAATAATAATAATAATAATAATAATAATAATAATAATAATAATAATAATAATAATAATAATAATAATAATAATAATAATAATCATCATAATCATCATAATCATCATAATCATCATAATCATCATAATCATCATAATCATCATAATCATCATAATCATCATAATCATCATAATCATCATAATCATCATAATCATCATAATCATCATAATCATCATAATCATCATAATCATCATAATCATCATAATCATCATAATCATCATAATCATCATAATCATCATAATCATCATAATCATCATAATCATCATAATCATCATAATCATCATAATCATCATAATCATAATCATAATCATAATCATAATCATAATCATAATCATAATCATAATCATAATAATAATAATAATAATAATAATAATAATAATAATAATAATAATAATAATAATAATAATAATAATAATAATAATAATAATAATAATAATAATAATAATAATAATAATAATAATAATAATAATAATAATAATAATAATAATAATAATAATAATAATAATAATAATAATAATAATAATAATAATAATAATAATAATAATAATAATAATAATAATAATAATAATAATAATAATAATAATAATAATAATAATAATAATAATAATAATAATAATAATAATAATAATAATAATAATAATAATAATAATAATAATAATAATAATAATAATAATAATAATAATAATAATAATAATAATAATAATAATAATAATAATAATAATAATAATAATAATAATAATAATAATAATAATAATAATAATAATAATAATAATAATAATAATAATAATAATAATAATAATAATAATAATAATAATAATAATAATAATAATAATAATAATAATAATAATAATAATAATAATAATAATAATAATAATAATAATAATAATAATAATAATAATAATAATAATAATAATAATAATAATAATAATAATAATAATAATAATAATAATAATAATAATAATAATAATAATAATAATAATAATAATAATAATAATAATAATAATAATAATAATAATACTGATAAGATAAAACCAGAAGAAAAGTCAGGCATTCACAAGATTAAGTGTAAAGACTGTGAAAAAATTTACATAGGGAGGATAAAAAGAAACATGGGCACTAGAAAGAAAGAACACTTCAGGCACTTAAGATACAAAAATATTGATAAGTCCGCAACAGCAGCTCATTTCTGGTCTGAAAATCATGAAATTGAAGATAGCACCGAATTACTGAGATACGTACAAAAACATAGTGAACTAGTTATATGAGAGAGAATGTACATAGAAAAACATAAAAACCAACTAATGAACTTTAAAATCCCGCCAGAAGAGAATCCCACATTTAAGTTCATCACTAAATCAACAGATGGCAGCAGCAACTCCAGAATTACCCACACCACTGGATCAAGCTTTAGTCGCATAAGAGCCGAAGATGCAAACGATGATTTGCGAAACATGTCCTCAAAATACACTCCTGGAAATGGAAATTAGAACACATTGACGCCGGTGTGTCAGACCCACCATATTTGCTCCGGACACTGCGAGAGGGCTGTACAAGCAATGATCACACGCACGGCACAGCGGACACACCAAGAACCACGGTGTTGGCCGTCGAATAGTGCTAGCTGCGTAGCGTTTGGGCACCGCTGCCGTCATTGTCAGCCAGTTTGCCGTGGCATACGGAGCTCCATCGCAGTCTTTAACACTGGTAGCATGCCGCGACAGCGTGGACTTGAACCGTATGTGCAGTTAACGGACTTTGAGCGAGGGCGTATAGTCGGCATGCGGGAGGCCGGGTGGACGTACCGCCGAATTGCTCAACACGTGGGGCGTGAGGTCTCCACAGTACATCGATGTTGTTGCCAGTGGTCGGCGGAAGGTGCACGTGCCCGTTGACCTGGGACCGGACCGCAGCGACGCACGGATGCACGCCAAGACCGTCGGATCCTACGCAGTGCCGTAGGGGACTGCACCACCACTTCCCAGCAAATTAGGGACACCATTGCTCCTGGGGTATCGGCGAGGACCATTCGTAACCTTGTCCATGAAGCTGGGCTACGGTGCCGCGCACCGTTATGCCGTCTTCCGCTCACGCCCCAACATCGTGCAGCCCGCCTCCAGTGGTGTCGCGACAGGCGTGAATGGAGGGACGAATGGAGACGTGTCGTCTTCAGCGATGAGAGTCGCTTCTGCCTTGGTGCCAATTATGGTCGTATGCGTGTTTGGCGCCGTGCAGGTGAGCGCCATAATCAGGACTGCATACGACCGAGGCACACAGGGCCAACACCCGGCATCATGGTGTGGGGAGCGATCTCCTACACTGGCCGTACACCTCTGGTGATCGTCGAGGGGACAATGAATAGTGCATGGTACATCCAAACCGTCATCGAACCCATCGTTCTACCATTCCTAGACCGGCAAGGGAACTTGCTGTTCCAACCGGACAATGCACCTCCGCATGTATCCCGTGCCACCCAATGTGCTCTAGAAGGTGTAAGTCAACTACCCTGGTCAGCAAGATCTCCGGATCTGTACCCCATTGAGCATGTTTGGGACTGGATGGAACGTCGTCTCACGCGGTCTGCACGTCCAGCACGAACGCTGGTCCAACTGAGGCGCCAGCTGGAAATGGCATGCCAAGCCGTTCCTCAGGACTACATCCAGCATCTCTACGATCGTCTCCATGGGAGAATAGCAGCCTGCATTGCTGCGAAAGGTGGATATACACGGTTCTAGTGCCGACATTGTGCATGCTCTGTTGCCCGTGTCTGTGCCTATGGTTCTGTCAGTGTGATCATGTGATGTATCTGATCCCAGGAATGTGTCATTTAAGTTTCCCCTTTCTGGGACAATGAATTCACGGTGTTCTTATTTCAATTTCCAGGAGTGTAGATACGAAAGTGAAGCAGATGTGTAATAAATACGACTCATCTATAAATTAATAATCAATATATTTATTGATGCATCGTGAGGTGAAGCACTATCATTATTGGTTGGTTTGTATATGTGTAAGTACATATAACTTGTAATTACTCAGAACTGAAATTTAAACTGTTGGCCTGACGTGATAGAATTACTTTGAATAAGCCAGAAATGCATTCTAGGTAAATACTAGCAATAATTGGAGCATTGAGTATCAGTTCGACTCAAAATTATATTAACTTTATTTCGTTTTAGCGTGTGGAATATTGTATGCTTATGTTTATGAATGAATGCTGGATAAGCAGTGTTTATTTACTTTGGAGAGTTCAAATCAATATTATTCAGTTGCTCTTTAGACAAAAGTAGAGCAAGAATTAAAAAGTACAATGGCTTCTTGCGGTGAGCTTAGTGGTGAGTCAATGAGGCAGTAATTGCTGAGTCAGCCTCGAAATATTATTTTTAAGTTCTACTTGTTCTTCAAAAGACTGGGCAATGAGCAATATAGATATCAGCTCGATTTAAAAGATGATCAACGGCTTACTGCTGAAGCATGTGGTGTAGGTAATGCAAGTGTGTCCCGCATTTGTAAAGAGGCAAGGAAATCCGATCCCAGTGGTGTCCAAGTGTTTGTGTCCCCAGAAAGTATGTTGGTCCTTCGAAGAACGTTACAAATTCAAGTGACTTTGACAAGATCAGTTGTAGAACTGTGTTCAGTTTTTAGGATCAAGGTGAATTTCCAACTATACAAAAAATAATGCACTCTTAGAACTAAGTGTGAGTGAAGCAATGTGTCAATATCTTCTCGATTATATTTATTGACATGCAGCAAACTTTTCTTCTTTAATTGTTTCATCTTTCTAGCCTCTTTAATTTCCCTGATTGCGTAATGAGGTCTTTGATAGGAGAGATAACTGCTATAGTAACTTGTTGAACTATAGATTTCTTTTAAAGCTGGTTTAATAATTTTTACGATAGAGTAGATTTACATTTATAATAAAGTTCAAATGCACTGATATCATTCAAAAGGAGGGTAAGTATATTACTTGTCTTTTCTATAAACTGAAATGAATTTCTGTCTGGTCCTTGTGGACTACTCGAAAGCTTTCGACCTGATCAACAGAGAGGTATTAATAGACAAACTGGAAGGACTAATTGGTAGAACGAGTATGATGACTGTCATATTTAATATCCTAGCAGAAAACCACACCCAGATAGATGATGAAGTAGGTAAATCAACTTACTTTAGGCATCACAATGCAGACAACGGGGAAAAGCTTCCGACTATATGTAACATCGAGAGCAGTAGCAGCAACTAGAGCTATGGATGAAATCAAGAACATCAGACAACTATCGATCAGTACAGCTATGGACCTGTTTCAGCTAAAAATACTACCCTTCCTAATGTATGGTCATCCTAATGTAGAATCAGTGGGAGAATACCTCACAGACAAACAGATGAAAGAGCTAGAATGAGTAAAAGCTAGATACCTGAAGAGAGCTCTAGGAATACCACAGAACTCAAGATCGAGGCTAGTGTGAGAGCTTACCATGGAGACCTTCCTGATAGAGGATCTAAGATGGGAGCTAATGCTTCTAGCTAGTGACACCTTCAAACAACTACAAGAGCTGTGCGAGAATAAAAACAACGTACTAGAGGATTCTATGCAACATATGTGTGCAAAACAGGACTTGGACGGGAGCTAACCATGAAATGTGGCACGTAACAATGAGGCTGATAATCCATGGTTTTCAGCACAAGGTGTATTGCAACATATTTTTCTATAAGCCAAATGACAAGTGTGTGTGTGTGTGTGTGTGTGTGTGTGTGTGTGTGTGTGTGTGTGTGTGTGTGTGTGTGTGTGTGTGTGTGTGTGTGTGTGTGTGCATGCATGCATGCGTGCGTGCATATGTGTGTGCGTGCATGTGTGTGTGAGCAAGTGTGTGTGTGTGTTGTGCCTGGAATTTTGGGATCGATACCGTATCACCAAAATTTGCATTTATTCTGCATTATAAAAGAATAAATCCTAAAATATCCTTAAATGTAAAATAGGGCTGAAAATATATTTTATCATTGTATGTTGTTCACTCATACTTCAGATTTTGTAAAATATTGATTACAGTTACTAAAATATGACAGTTCTCTTTTCCCAACTGAGAGTAAACCTAGGACTTATAAATTGAGAAGTTAGAATACTCAGTGGTCTCTAATGTAATTCATCTTAGAAGTCGTTCTGTTGATGCTCTCTTAAACCAGCAAGTTCATGTTCTATACATTAATGAAGTGATATTTTTCAGATGCCCACAGCTTGTGCTTCTCGGCCACCAGAAATTGTCAACATTGAAATGCAATGTATGGCAGAGTATAAAGCTATGAAGAGGGCTAAATTCAATATTACAGGTCAGTTTAATTCACTACTTTAGGAGTAATGCTAAATTGACTTGTAAATCTAAGAGAGAGGGAGAGAGAGAGAGAGAGAGAGAGAGAGAGAGAGAGAGAGAGAGAGAGAGAGAGAGAGAGAGAGAGAGAGAGAGAGAGAGAACATACATTATATTTTGTGGAAAATAAGTTATTCAAATTCCTGTCCTTACATGTTCAGCCACATTTTTGTGGAGTATTTCATCTCAACATTTGAAGTGAATTGCCAGCCTTCTGGGTGCTCCTTCAAGTGAGAGAAAAGGTCAAAATTGTTTGGCGTGAGGTCCAGGTTGTGGCAAAAGTAGTTGATGATATGCCAATAAAACTATTTCAACAGTATAATAATCTTCTGGACTGCATCAGGTCACACACTGTTGTGAAGGAGGATAATGCCCTTAGTGAAAAGTCTGGGTATTTCTTCCTGATTGCTTTGCTCATTCATGTCAAGATCTTGCAGTCGTTGCTCTTCTTTCCAAAACTTTCATGAGTATGAAACCTGTACTGTACCAAGACACATGGCCATCATCTTCCCAGCAAATGGCATCATCTTAAACTTTTGGTCCTTAGAGAGCAGAGGTGTTTCCATTCCATTGAAGACTGCTTAACTTTTGGGCATTAGTGGTGGATCCATTATAATGTGGGGAAGAAACCTGTGGATTGCCAAATGAATGACAGGTGATGATGATGACTGAAAAGGGGTAGTGAAAGCCCTTGCAACTTCTCAGCACTGCGAACTAGTAGATCTATTGTGCATTACCCTACTCTACAACTCCCAGCATATATTTAGGCTATTAAAAAAACCTATAAACTTTTGCAGTGCTAGTAAGGCAATCTGTCCAGTGTTGGAAAACCCGACTCCAAATGCCTTAATATTTTCTGGACAATAGCTTCACAGTCACAAAAAATGTGTCTTGTGCTTTCTTTCTCTCTTTACAGAACCTACAAATATTGATCCCAATCTTACCCATCTTATAGCGATGATCCCTTAGAGTGCAATGTCCAGTTGGAAGGCCATTTATTAGTCGTAACTCCTGTTTATTGAGAGCGAGGTTCCTCTGGAATCTCTTTGCAGAGCATTCAATGAACTAAAATTCATAAGCTTTCAATGCCTGTGTCAGTATAATATAAAGTATTAACCGGGCTTGTGGGCCGTGGTCTACTGGGCTCCTTCTTCATCTTCCGAGAACGTTTCGTCTGCTTCTGCGGCTGTGGCAGACATCTTCAGTGGCAGTACGATCGGAGTGTCCTGGCGGAAGTCTCAACAGCATCTGTACTTTTTCAGTTTCAGTTTACTTTAATAAGAAAGAGTGGCCTGGTGCCGGTACAGTGGGGCCCGGCTTACAGGCTAAATATTTACATTGTTAAATACATTTTGGGTATTAGCACTTATAGTCCTTGTGGTTTGCGCAAAACCCATTCGGTGGCCTTATTTCGGCCGCCGAGAACAGCTTGACATAGTCTTTTTATTGATTGCTTTTAACGACGACGAGCATGTTGGCAGGCTGTGGAATAGCCCGAAGGGGGTCAAATCGTGTATCTGCTCTGGAAAGAGCTTAACCACGTAGTGGCGGTATGTGGATGTTGCAGGATGTCGGGTAAAAATTATGTAGATGGGAAGAAAGAAGGTAGCATGTTGCTACTCGGTGACAAGATTCGGGTGCTACCGCCATCGTGCAACGCTGGTGGATATGTTAATCAACTAGAATTTAAGTATCCAGACAAAAATTTTGGGGTGATTGAAATTATGTTTAGCCAGGAATGGGGGTCTTATGGTTACCAGTAGTGTCCGCAAGCCATGCAGGGTAGCCGGTATCGCTTTAAGCGACGCTCGCGTGGAACATAGTCCCCAAGGGATCTGACAAGGGCGCTCTGATGAGGTAAACTCTTGTAAAATTTGGAGGCCCGGCGCCTAATTTCCTCCTCAACATAACAGGGGGATGAGCCTCGTGTAATCTCACGGGGAACCTTCTGCAAACAGAATAAATAATCCGAAGACATTTATTCTGTGCACGCTGGAGCAGTACCACATTCGAGACTGCGGCCATGCCCCAGACTTCACACGCGTAGAGCTTGACAGGGAGGACCAGATAGACCACAAATAGACGCAACCTTAGCGAAACAGATATCGCGGACCGCCACACAGGGCATAGCGATGCCGACACACCACACGACCGTTGCGCTAGCTCCCGGAAGTGCTCCCGAAAAGTTAAGCCCTTATCCAGCTTGATTCCCAAGTATTTGATTGAATGCTCCCACCGAATTCTTTGCCCAAAATAGGTGAATGTGGGGACGTTGGCGGGAAAGCGGCACTTGGCAGAATCGCTTGGCTTTGCTCCGTGGTGACGCACAATCGCCAAAGCGTGCACCATTATTTGAGGAGATTAAGGTGTCGTTGTATGGGGTTGAAGGTTCTGCGTGGATTTCTGCATGTAGAGTATAACAGCACGTCGTCAGCATACTGTGCTGTTCAGCGGGAAGATCAGTCACATAGCGTCGGGGATAACACAGAACCTTCGGGGACTCCGCCGCGGATAGACCTTCCTGTAGATGTTTTTCCCGCCACTGAGACTGTGAAGAACCTGTGTTTGAGGAATGAGTGTAGAAGGTGTGTTATGTGAGTGGGTAGCTCCAGATGGACGAGCTTGTATAGGAGACCCGCATGCCAGGTCGTCGAGAAGGCGTTTTCCACGTCCAGAGAGACCGCTGCGGTGTATGCCTTGTACTGAAAACCCAGGGCTGCAGCCTCCACCACACGCAGCAACTGCTGTGACGTAGAATGCCCAGGACAAAAATCAAACTGTTGAGGAGGGATGGCTTGAATGACTCCCAGTAGGGAGGACAAGCGGGCTAAGACTAGTCTCTCGAAAACTTTCGAGAGAAAAGAAAGGAGACTGATGGAGTGGTAGCTGGCAGGATCGACCGGGTTTTTTCCTGCCTTCAAAATGCATATCATCCGAACCTCTCTCCAACTACGCGGAAAGTGACACAGAGCGAGACACATATTGAAGACCCGTGTGAGAAATAACACGGCCCTGAAGGGAAAGTGACGGAGCATGATTGGCGTTATGCCATCAGGTCCCACCGCCTTTTTTCGGTTAAGGCGCCGGAGTACGCCCTGGAGCTCACTAGGTCTAATGTTTGGAAGTCTGTCCGCCTCGGCAGGGGGACGGCGAAAGTATCGACGAACCTTCTGCCTGACGCGGTCGGAGAAGGCAGGGTCCTGGGGGTCTTCTCTAGACCTCATGGTCCTCTCGAGGTAGTTGGCAAACAATTGCTTTGGCCTGTGGTTCGTGGGTTAGGCCTTGGGTACCTTGGAGAGGGGAATTTGGTGGACCATGGCGATTCCGAAGACGTTTGATGTCCTTCCACACGTCTCCATCTCCGAGGTTGATGCGAGACATCGTGTCCTCCCACTCGTGCAACCTATGCTCGCGTAGGCGGATACGAACCTCTCGGCGTAAACGCCGATGGAGCTCTCGATTATGTGGCGGCGGATGAGTAGTAGGGTGTCCAGAGGGAGAACATCAGGATGGAGAGATGCTTGGGCGAGAACAGTGACGTTGCGGACAGTTCGCTTCAGGACAGAGGTGAAGGATGAGACCGCGGCCTCGAGGGTGGGGATGTCTGTAATATTAGGGTTGGGGGGGAAAATGGAGTCATTCAGGCAAACTTTGACGCAACCCCAGTCCACGTACTGGTGTTGAACCGGGACTTGTTGATTGGCATTCTGGGTGTTAACCTCAGCAAGTACTGGGTTGTGGTCAGAATTGAGTGCATTTAGCGAAGTAAGTGAAAGATGAAATGGAAAGCGTTTGATGATTGCGAAGTCAATATGAGTCGGACGACCCGGACGTTGCGGGTAATGACTGGGTTGCCATGGGCCCTCAACTCGGATAATGTCACTGCCTCTCCTATCCGCTCAAGGACCATGCCAACGCTGATGTTTAGCATTGAAGTCCCCAGCGAAAATGACATTTGGATGTAAGGAAAGAATGGATAGGTAGTCGTTGGCTACGAACTGTGTACGGTGTGGGTGGTAGGCAGAGACTACCAGGACTTCGGAACCGCCAAGATTCACGCAGGCTGCCGTAGCTTCAAGGGACTGGAGTGGTGGAAGCAGGACAGCTCTGCGGACCACACTTCTCCTCACGGACATCGCCGTGCCGCCTCCTCAGCGACCTAAACGATATGATCGGAGACAGTGGTAGCCCGAGAGACGGAAGGGGATATTGGGGCGGAGATGTGTTTCCGACATAAGATGAGGTCCAAAACGTTGGACCTTGCAAAATGTAGCAGCTCATCCCGTTGACCCGCCAATCCTGCCGCGTTCCAGAACGCGAACCTGAACGAGGTACTGGGCCTAGTTCGTACTGCCATTCTGAACCGGCCTGATGAAGGAGGTCAGAAGAGTGAGTCCCTCCATGGCTGTCACCATGCAGGCTGCGGGATCGGGTGATGAGGTGAATCGCACCAACAGTTCACAGAGTCGCTGACCGTGAGTCTGTAACTACTGGTACAGCCACGTCAGCAACTCCGACTGTTTTTTTTTTAAAATTTACGTCCTCCAACGTTATGTCATATCGGACGATGGATGAAATTGGTGAAATGATGCTCAAATGAGTCCGGGGTCCATGGAGCTTAGAGTTACCCGACATTCGTCTATCAGGATAAGGGAAAACCCCGGAAAAACCTTATCCAGGTAACTCACCCTGACCGAGATTCGGCTGTGATTAGGTGGAGGGTGTTGCAAGGGAAGTTGTGATCGGGGTGGAGTCCTTGGGCTTCGAAGGTGAGGAGCACCGTGGGGCTGGCCTACCATTGGCCCTCTCGTCCCTCAGCTGACGAGCCGCCTTGGGATCACCAGACCCGCTCTCAGCTTCGGAGTCCGAGACTGCCCTTCTGGCAGCCCTGCCTTTCTCCTCCCTTCGGGAAGAGGTACTTGGTGGGGCTGGAGCTGTGCGTGGTTGTGTGTCTCTAGCTTTTGTGTTTTACCCCGCGAAGCAGAAGGGCCACTGGCTGGTTTGCGCGCCACCTCAGCAAAGGATGGTGCACGGCTGGAGTTGGGTGCTTGATGCCCTGGTGCTATGGAAGAGGTTGCCCTCTCCACTTGGCGGTCAGAACGGGTGTTCTGTGTTATTGGCTCTGGAGCTGATCTCCTAGAAGCAATAACGGCCTTCCTGGAAGGGCAGCCTCCATAGCACGCTATGTGCTCCCCTTTGCAATTGGCGCAGGTTGGAACTTTCGTGATGGCACGGGGGCAGTCTTCTCTTCGGTGGGTTCCACCGCACCTCAGGCAGCGAGGATTACTGTGGCAGAAGAGGCTAGAGTGATTAAACCCCAGACATCTATAGCATTGAGGAGGCCCGCCAGAGCTTTTGGCAGGTTCCATCGTAACCCGGAGGTAGCAGATGGTGCGAACATCATCTAGTCTAGCCTCGGGGTCGTTTACCCACTTCACCACTACTAGGAACGGGGGAAGGGGTGCTTTAGTTCCTTGGCGATCAGGAGCAGGCCGGGTGAGCTGTTTCACCACCCTGGGGGTGATGCCCTGGCGGGTGAGATCTGCCCTTATGTCATCCACGAAAGTGTCGGCAGGTAACCCTCGGATGACTCGACGTACTTCGCGGGCCTTATTTAGACCAAAGGTAAAGTGGGGAATTTTCTTCTGCTTGAGCTGCAGGGGCTTTTTGGTATAGTCCCCCTCATTCTTCGCGTGGAAGACAAATTGGCTCTTGCTCCTTCGAACCGTGCACTCATTCTCGAGGAATGGCATAACCTCCTTAAGGAAGCCGACCGTCCCCGAGAAGTTGTCCACGATGATCGGTGGGATGTGCCGTCTCTGTCTTCCAGTCTGACTTTGGCCGGAGGTGGATACTGTTCGGCGAGAAGACTGACGAGAGGGCACGCTCTCTGCAGCCAGTCTTTCTGCTCTCTTAGTTCTCCGTGACCTTACCTCACGGAACTCCTCACCCTCCTCGCCGCCCGAGGAGCTGGATTCCTGGCCTTCCTCAGCCGCCGAGGAGTAAGAGGAGTTGCAGGAGTACACGGATGTCCTCCCACTCCTACGGGAAATACAGCTACGCAAACTAGTGCGCTCAGCATCGGAGTCAGACTCCTCAATTTTGCCTGCTCGAGAAATGGCTTCCCGTGAGACACCCTGGTCAGATGTATTTTCTAGGAGAACAACCTTGCCCTCTCCGCCGTGGCGTTGTTGGCGACGTTTCCTCTTCCTTTTACCCCCAGTGGAGGTACCTGGGATGGCCGTAGCAGTGGAGTCCTGAGACCCTTTTTGGCGATGTTTGCTCCTGAAGATGGGGGCGCATAACTTTAATCTCTGCCGCCCTTTCTTGACGGTATATTTGAGTTTAAAATGTAATTTTACTTTTATAGGTATATCAGATTGGAAACCTGTGTTTACCGTGTGATTGCTAAAGGTTTGGAAAAGGTTTTGGTATTAACATCAAAAGTTGCCTTAGTTATTTAATTAATAATTTCCCATCTTTGTTTATTGCACACAGAAGACGAGAAAGTTCAGCAAAAAGAACTGAATACAATGGAGTCTCCTGAAAGTGAAGTGGAACTAAGTAAAAGAGATACAACAATGGCAGAAGAGGGTGTAAATTCCACAGAGAGCATGTATATATCAAAAGCAACCATTAATGTTCACCACCAAAAGCGATCTGTAAGTTTCTAATTCTATTTTTACATTTACTTTACCATGATTTATATTTTACTACCAAATGATTTAAATAGCAATAATGATAACATAGGATTGTAGTTTTGATATGTTTCATTAAAAGAAAAATTGGCATTTACATATAATTTTCAAAAACATAATGAAATTATATGTTTACTCTACAACTTTTCAACGTGAAGTTATTTTATAAAACAAAACAAAAAAAAAAAGTAAACTTATAGGACATTTAATTTAATTTGAAAATAAAGCTTTCCTTTAGTAGCCATTTTATCATGATAAATGTTAGGCAGTCTCTGCTGCTATGACTGTTACCTTAATAGGAGACCCTTGCTGATAGTATGACATTTTTCTTATCAGGGAGGTTTGAAATGGAACAAACTTAGACAAATAAGGTCCTTTGACATAAGTTAAAATTTTGCCCCTCCTCTTTGTGCACAAGTAGACTAGAATAGAATATTTATTTCTCATCTTTCCTTATACATACATTCATTAATGCAATAGCATTTACACAATCCTAGCACATAATGTCAGATTTCTTATTCACATCCAATATACCCTTCCTACGTGCTTGCCCTAAATTTCTGCCTCAATACACACAACCCTTAGTTTTTCATGTATTGATGACCCTCTGTTCTCTTTCATACCTAGTTTTCATTTCTCCAACCTTAATTGTTAGTTAATCTTAATCATTCTTAACCATTTCTTTCTGACTTTCCCCAGATAATCACTATATTTCTTACAATATTTTCTCTTTTTGCAGACAATATTTTTCTGATTAACAGTATCTCCCCCCTCCTTAAAATTCTTCCACTTTTGTTGCCAAATTTTTTTCTCTCTATAACTTTGTTTGTTTATAATATATTATACCTTGTCAGTCTGTATCACCATCTCCACACATTGGAGACTTCCCTTTTTCCTTATCATATCTAATACCTCCCAAATTTCTAACTCCTGTCCTTGCCCAAGCAAATCCTTCTCACCCTAGCTTATTACACACATCTATGTACTTTTCCCTTCCCCACACTATTTTTTATTCCCTATATTTCCTCAAAGAGCCTTTCTCCTTGTACTAGTACAATTAACTTGACTATCAAATCTTCTAATCTAGATTCTACTTGTTCGCAAAAGCCTCTATAACAATACTCCCCATTCTTCCAAATATGTCCCATACCTATCTGTTCCAACAATTCCCTTACCTTTTGTGACCAAGATCTTTCCTATTTGCTTCTCATTTGCATAAGAAAGCATTCTTTTTTAATATTGTGAGTGCCTTCCTAACTTAAGTTATGCTGCCCCATTAGGTGATATTACCAGCAAGTCTAAAATATATTTACAAAAGGATCTGTTAGTAACATCCACCTCAATCTATGCTTCAACTACTCCCCAAATTACTAAAATTAGGCAAATGAAGTATTTTGGGTGAAATGTAAATTTGCCATATATGGTGTTTGCGTTTTCTAGTTTTTTAACGTAGTAATGTCCTTTAATTTTTTGTTTCTTTTGTGACTGTCAAAAAATTTGAAAAGATATTTAAGAGCTTCAACATAAAATTAGCCCCTCAGAATAAACACAACATCTGCAACTTACTAAACCACCCTCTAAAAAGTAGCACACCGAAAACTCGATTATCAGGCATTTACCAAATGAGCTGCCAGGATTATGACAAGATATACATTGGTAAGACCAAAAGGAATCTAGGAACAAGAATGAAAGAACACTCCAGAAATATTAAATTCAAACACATGGACAAGACGGCCGTAGCACATCACTTTTGGTCTGAGAATCACAACATAAAACAAGAAATAGAACTGATCAAACAGGCAAAGAAACCTCTGGAACTATAGATTTGGGAAAACATATTTATTACAAAGAAGCAGGACCTCTTGATGAATTTTGAATTTCCCGTTGTAGATGACATCAAACTTACCAGAACATTAGATGGCAGCACAACACCAAGCCAGATGCAGACACCGAATGCATCATCAGTCAACCACAGAACTGACAATAGGGAAGAGGTTCCCAGAAACTAGTCTTCATCAAAAAACTTGTAAGTGGAGAAAAGTATATACAAGGTTGACTCATTTGCCTAATTTTAGTAACAATGGCACTCCACTTTCTGAAATACTTCCTTTTATTCTATATACTCCCTATATCTCATGTAGCATTTTGTTTTCTACCATCGCAGTATAGATCCTTTCCAGCCACTTGACATTAATGTCAGGCAATTTCCTTTAACATGATCTTACAAAACTCATGGCCAACACTTTGTGCACAAGTAAGTGAGCTTAGAAAATGATAACAGCGTCACAAGATATTTTCACTTGAATAATTCCTAAAAGTTACTAAAATCAGGCAAATGTGTCAATCTTGTATATACTTTTCTCCACTTACAAGCTTTTTGATGAAGACTAGTTTCTGGGAACTTTTTCCCTATCTTCAGTTCTGTGGTTGACTGATGATGCATCCGTTGTCTGCATCTGGCTTGGTGTCGTGCTGCCATCTAATGTTCTGGTAAGTTTGATGACATCATCTATGGTGGGAATTTCAAAATTCGTCAAAAGGTCCTGAGAACTCATTTGCCTAATTTTAATAACAATGGCACTCCACTTTCTGAAATACTTCTTTTTATACTATATAATTCCTAAAAGTTTTAGACTTTTTATATCCATTTTATAATGTAACTGTTGTCCACAATATATAAATTTGGCTTTTTTGTAAAAATAAAACATACAGTGTATTCAAACATTGTTATATTAGCAGTTAATCTCACAGCTCCTGCATTTATTTTAAAATGCTGTCTTATAGCTGTTACCAGACTTGCTCTTCTATAAACTGTATTTTCTTTTACTGTTTATTCAATATACAAAAGTAATATTTTAAATTTAAGTCAGAAGTATAAGTAAAGATTGAAGATACAAAAGAACAGCACCAGTTAATGGAATAAAAAACAGCAAGCACAAACATTATCATCATAAACAACATCTACCATTTGAAAGTAATGAGTCGGTAATTCAAAAACAAACATCACTTTTGAATTACCGACTCATTACTTTCAAATGTTAAATACATTACTGTTTCTAACCTTTTGCTTCAAATAATAACATCTACCATCTTTCCTGTCACCAGAGGTAGATTCAGTGCAGCCATACCTTTTATGAGCTATGCCATAGTTAGTTCTTAACTTACAGCTGTATTTCTGAACATAAAGAGCAGTATCAAATTATAACATGAGAGAGGAAGCTTATGTTGTCGCTAAGCTACAACTAAAGATGGCAGCTCCTTTTGGAGCTAAATGCATTGAAATCATTGCTAGATGTGCACAATCTGATCAACTAAAGCAATCTTTCTCAAATATTGGGCTGTACACCAATTAGTGGGACACACTGCAGTATCAGTAAATAGTAAACCATGAAGCAATGATTATGCTAATAGGCATGCAGATCCAGCAACACCAGAATTAGTGAGATCTTATCTGAAATCCCCACTTAAAAGAGAAAATTCAAGAAGAGAAAGAGACAAATCAATGATATTAACTTGACCATAAGTAAGAACTGGATGGAAACTAAACTGAAAGAAAAGACTGAAAGAATTCTATAAATAAAGCTTCTATGAAAATAAATGAAGAAAAAAGAAAATTCCAGAGCAAACTCTTTGAGAAGGAATTGGCAAATGAAGATGACTCTTCAATAGAAGATGCAAACCAACTGGTAGTCAACAGTAGCACATATGATGAATGCATTTTATGAGAAGAAGAAAGAATTCACAATTCAAGATTATCTTACAATCAGGCAGTATTTATGATTTTACAATGGCACAGTCGTCAAAAAATAAATAAGGAAACTGATTACAATTTATTTGTTTCTTACTTATTTCAATTAAATTAAAAATAAGGGTATGTTAAATACCCTTATGATGGAGAAATTGTGAAAAGAATTCTGGATAAGTGCATTATGGATTTTTTGAGTAAAAACAATTCAAACAAAACACCTGTTAAGTTTAATCTTTGCCAATGTAAGAACAAATGTATAGTTTATAAGAGAACTCCCAAGTCCATTATGATTAGGAGGGACTGAGAGGTCAAAGAAGCTATTAATACTATTTACTGCATTTGGTAAACTGAAAAATGGCTAAATAAAGTACAGCTTATAATATCAATAAAAGAGGCTAGCATTGAAAATGCTATCTAAATAAGCAAACCTGCTTTTCTACCTATTATTCAAAAGTTTCGCATGCCTATTTACATATATCCAAGTGACACTTATGAACAACTTGCAGTGGTTTAATATTAATATAATATTAAGCATTTTATTACTGATAAGCATATTTTATATAATTTTATGTTCAAATAGGATAAGTATTGAGTTTACTTATACAGGAAAAATTTTGGTTTGTCTGTAGATATATATAAAAATTCAAAGAATAGATTTCAAATTTGCTTCCTTCTTACCCATAATTAAATCAATATTTGCATATACCCTGCATCTATTTCTAATGTAATGCACTTTTACAGTGAATATTTCAGATATCATTTATAATAGGTATATATCTTGTAATAAAGGGAAAATCACTTCCCTGATCTCCTAAATAAGAATGGAACAGAGGCAGGCTATCAGATAACCAGCAAATATCCAAAGGACAGACAACTGGCAAATCCTATAGGGACAGAGGAATTCAGAGAAATCATAATGAAGTCAAGACAGGAGCTGCACGGAAGTCATCAAGGTCACAATACACATCCTCGCATTGTTCTGACAGAGTTATTCAACAGCAGCCTAAACACAAACATTTCCTTAGAGCTGGAAAACATCAACAGTGAAATTACATCACAAGCGAAAGTCAATGCAGATGATCTAAACACTTACAGGGGCATAGCACCAGAAAACAGCCTATTTAGGTTGTATATGAAAATAAGAATACTACAAGAAGAATTGCAAATGCCAGAACGTCAAGTCAGCTTCAGACTGGAAAGGAGTACAATGGAAGCAGTGGTATATCTGCTGTAGAATATAACAGAAGCCTTATAGTAACCCAGAGGAAAACATTATGCAGTTTTCATAGACTTCAAGAAGGCCTCCAACCAGCTGAATAGATAAATAATAATATCAAAATTGAGAAGGAAAGATAAAAGGATCCAGGTGAAAGAATCAGTCATACAATTTGTAAAATCCTGACATATAATACAGTAATTATTGATACAGAGGACAGAAATCGAATCCTATAAGGTAAACCAATGGAGTGCTACATGGGACCTGATAAGTTCTCTGTTATTTAACATTGCAGCTGCTGACAAACTCAACTGAAGACTCACGAAAAACAGCACATGTCAAATATACAAATGACATGATATTGAGAAGTACTAACAATGAAGGGCCTCAAATAACTCTGGGAACTAGAAAACTGGGTACAAAAGTACAAACTATAAATAAAAAAAACCGTACAAAATGACATTCGGAAAAGGAGAGAAGACCTCAGTAACAGACACACTCACACTGGATGACGCACTGTAAACAACTGTAAATAACTGCAAGTATATTATATGGTAAATGACTTAAACAGAATATCACTTGAAAGAGCAACGGTACTACTAATGACGCATTACGCCAATAGTGACATATGGAATCATCCTCACTGACCTCCAATGAATAGAGAAAGTCAAAGCATAGTTTCTTAAATTAGCATTAATAGGCAGATATGTTCCCTTTGCTAGAGTATGAAATGCCCAGGAAAAAGGTCTGTATCAAGGAAATCAAACTCCACTTACTATTCATCAACATAAACATACAAAGAGCTTCCAGAAAAAAGGGAAGTGTGAAATTGATTCTGACTTCAATGCAATGCATGCCATGGTGGTTAGGAACTGGACAAGAGAAAACTCACTTCTTAATACATAGTTTTCACCATAAATTGTGCAAGACAAAAAGCTATCTAAGTGGAGGTTATATGTGTGAGCTTTACAAACTAAAATATAAATGATATCATTTAATAAAGTCCACAAACAAAATAAGACTCCAAGCAAATAAGCTAAAAATTGATCATATATAATTATTTTGAAAATGCCTTATCAGGCACACCTTTATTAAATACTATCTTGTGATTTGCTAAACATGATGCTTGATTGTGCTCACTTTTTTCTCGGGCAACAAGCCAGGTGAAAAGACACTTAGATATTGACATTTCAGGAGTGTGCATCGCTCCCATCATCAGGATATTTATAAAATGTTATAACCACAGATGAATCACTGGATATAACACAAATATAAACAAAGACAAAACACTATCAAAATTTGCATTACTGAACAAAAGACTGTTTTCAGTAAATTAAATGCAAGGTCAGGAGATGGAGTGAGTATAGAAAATTGTGTTAAAGAAACGTAACTACTTAACTTGATTATTAAGCTGTATTGATCTTCGCTTCTTAAATTGACAGATTTCCATTTTTAAGGGCGGTTTCCAAGAGGAGCTGAGCTGAAATCCAGCATCACGATTAAGCGTACTCCTTTCAGAGGAAATCGCCAAAGCCTCCTTAATTCTCCACTCCTAGTAACTGTTGCATATTGCCAAGATAGTCGTCTTGCGAAATTGGCTCTATGGTCATTATCAAAACAATGCTCTGCCAGCCCAGACTTCTCAGGTTGCATTAAACGAATGCTCTGTTCATGTTTGATTATTATGGTAGTGATGGTCCTTCCGGTTTGTCCTATATACAGTGTCCCACATTCACAGGGAATGTGGTACACTCCCGGAACTTGGAAGTCCAGTTTGTCTTTCACTGGTCTCAACAGAAACTTTGTCTGGTTGTCTTGCCAGCGAACAAGGGTAATGCCATAGCCCAATACTTAGAGAAAATGAAGCAGCTTTTAGATGATCCGGCCTACAGGATTCTCGATAAGAATTCTACCTCTTCCATCGAACATCGAACTATACAACTTATTAAAAGATCCTGCCTTACTTCAGAAATTAAGAAGGTGGTGTCACCAGCAGGTTCCAGGCCTCCTAGAATGTATGAATTTCCGAAGATCCACAAACCAGACGTTCCTTTACGCCCCATTGTGGACGCCAGGAGCAGCCCTAAATATTGGCTGGCACATCACCTGGCTGATCTGTTACAACCTCTGGTAGGGGATTGCCCACATCATGTGAGTAACTCCACACAGTTTGTGCATACACTTAGGAATGTTACCATTGGACCTTCTGATCTTCTTGTCAGCTTTGACGTAGTTTCTCTATTTACAAGAGTACCACTTTAGGAAGCCATCCAACTTCTAAAGGAGCAATTTCCGGCTGATATCATAGAGCTCTTCCGACATACCCTGACGTCCGCTTTCTTCTTGTTTGATGGTACTTTCTATGAACAAGTAGACAAAGTAGCAATGGGCTCCCTTTTGTCACCAGCTATAGCTAATTTCTATATGGAACACCTAGAACATGAAATACTTGCCACAGCTCCACTTAAACCATCTCATTTCTATAGATACGTGGACGACACTTTTGTAATTTGGCCACATGGATCAGACACTTTGCCTAGCTTTCTTGCACATCTCAACAGCCTTTGACCTCAAATACAGTTTATCATGGAAGTGGAGAAGGATGGAACTTGTCCATTCATGGACATTCTTGTTTCAAAAAACTGCAACGGTACACTGGAGCATGCTGTATATCACAAGCCTACACACACCAATCTCTATCTGAATAGAATAGAATAGAATAGAATAGAATCTTTATTGTCACATAACGTTTACATTGTCAGCCTAGCTGGTAAACTGGTGAGTCGTCAAGTTATACATAAAAGAAATTTAAAAGAAAGAAAAAGGAAAACTAATTCTAATGTATATGTACATAAATTATCAATTACAAGTAATAATAATAAATAATAATATTAAATAATAATAAATAACAAATAATATATAAATAAATAAATAATTATCAATTACAAGTAGTTATGATATTGTGTCATCCATGAATTCCTGTATGGAGTAATATGTCTTATGTAATAACAGATCTTTTACACTTTTATTAAATAGTTTCAGAGTTTTTATTTCTTTGAGTCGTTGAGGTAATTTATTGTATATTTTTATACCCATATAATGGGGTGTTTTTTCATATAATGTTAATCTATGCATGGGATATTTTATGCTGGACTCTTTCCGAGTGCCATAATGATGACGATTTTGTTTTTGGATAAATTTCTCATAATTTTTATATACATAGGTGGATAACTCTAAAATATATACTGAGGGCATTGTTAGAATTTTTAATTTTTTGAATAGTGGTTTGCATGAATCTTTAAAGTTAGCATGTAACATTATACGTATTACCTTTTTTTGAATTTTAAAAACAGTTTCCCATCCCGATGCATTTCCCCACAATATTATACCATAGGCCAAGATCGAATGAAAATAGCTGTAATATACAATTTTTTTTTGTTTCTATATTCATCATATTTGTCAGGCATAACATGTTATAGCAGGCCGAATTCAATTTTTTGGTTATATGTTCAATATGGATATTTCATTTTAAGCATTCATCTATGTGCATTCCTAATATCTTACTATAACCCTTTATTGTAGAACTATTATTATTGTCTACATTATCTTGTTTCAGATTAGCATTAGCAGCAGTTTTAAATTGTATAATACTAGTTTTTGTTTTATTTAAGCTCATACCATTATCAGTGAACCATTTGTCTAAGTTATTTAATGCATTGCTTATATCAGTTTGCAAACTATTATGACTTATATTTTGTAAAATAACTGATGTGTCATCTGCATACAATATTGGATACCCATTTATACTTTGAGGTAAATCGTTAGTGTAAAGTATATAAAGCAGAGGACCCAGCACAGAGCCTTGCGGTACACCACTGGTATTTTCTCTCCATTTTGATTTATAAATTCCAGTGCTACATTTACTAATTACACTTTGTTTGCGATTGGACAGGTATGAATGAAACCACTTTAAGTTTTGATCTTTTATATTATAATATTCAAGTTTTTTTAAAAGAATTTGATGACTTACGCAGTCAAAAGCCTTCGAAATGTCACACATTATTGCAGCAGTATTTTTTTGTAAATCTAAATTTAGTGCTATTTCATTTACTAATGTGGTTATAGCTGTAATTGTTGATAAATTTTTTCTAAAACCATGTTGGCAATCATTTAATATTTTATTTTTTTCCAAAAAAGCTTTTAGTCTAACATATACTAATTTTTCTAATATTGTTGAAAAACTTGTCAAGACTGATATTGGGTGATAGTTTTCTTGTTCATATGTACCACCTTTGTGCAAAGGAGTTATTAATGCATATTTCATTCTTTCTGGAAAAATGCCATAATGAAAAGATTGGTTAAATATTTTTGCAAGTGGCTCACTTATTTTATTCCCAATTATTTTTACAAGCCTAGGTGGCAGATCATCCCATCCACTAGAATTTTTTGATTTCAAAGTTGCAATAATGTTTTTTACGTCATTTGTTGTTACATATCCAAGATCAAAAACCTGTGTGTTGGGTGTACTCTTTTCCACATTCTTAAGAGCATGAACGCTCATAGTTTCCATCATAAGTCTCAGCGACTGGAAGTTCTCAATACAAGCTAAAGAGAGCTTCTCAAAGCGTACAGAGCTTTGTCTATCTCTGATCCCAGCCACTTATAACAAGAATTACAGCACTTGAGACTCACTTTCCATCAAAACGGCTACTCCGAATATGACGTTGAACCCTTGATTACCAAAGCTAAGAAAAGGAAATCTGTAATACAGCAAGCGTCAGATAAGCCTACCGCTACAGCCTGCATCCCGTTTACCAGTAATCTATCCGGCAGAATCAGCAGAATTCTCGACAAATACAACTACAGGATGATCCACAAGCCACCTCCGAAGATTAAACATATGTTGAGACCAGTGAAAGACAAAGTGGACTTCCAAGCTCCGGGAGCGTATCGCATTCCCTGTGAATGTGGGACACCATATATAGAACAAACCGGAAGGACCATCGCTACCAGAATAATCGAACATGAACAGAGCATTCGTTTAATGCAACCTGAGAAGTCTGGGCTGGCAGAGCATTGTTTTGATAACGATCATAGAGTCAATTTTTGGGAGACAACCATCTTGGCAATATGCAACAGTTACTAGGAGCAGAGAATTAAGGAGGCTTTGGCGATTTCGTCTGAAAGGAGCACGCTTAATCTTGGTGCTGGATTTCAGCTCATCTTCTCTTGGAAACCGGCCTTAAAAATGGAAATTCATCAATTTAAGAAGCAAAGATCATTACAGCTTGATAATCAAGTTAAGTAGTTAGGTTTCTTTAACACAATTTTCAATACTCACTCCATCTCCTGACCTTGCATTTAATTTACTGAAAACTGTCTTTTGTTCAGTAATGCAAATTTTGATAGTGTTTTGTCTTTGTTTATATTTGTATTATATTCAGTGATTCATTTGTGGTTATAACATTTTATAAATATCCTGATGATGGGAGCGATGCAAACTTCCGAAACGTTGATATCTAATCGGCTTTTCACCTGGCTTGTTACCCGAGAAGAAAGTGAGCATATTCATCGCCAGGAAAGCTTCAGGTCTTATTATGATGCTTAATTATTAATACTAATTTGGATATGTTTTTAAATATTAAATAGCCTTCATGGATAAATTTTGAATTGAAAAACAATACAATGATTAGTAACAAAATAGTAATAAATGGGGAAATCATCTCAGAAACAAATTATAGTAACTTTTAGGAGTGAAAATTGATAAACAATTAAATTGGAAACCATACATAACGCATATTGCTAAAAGATTAAATAAAGGTATATATAAAGAAACAGGCAAGGAATGTAATAGATGAAAAAAGCATCAAGCAGATATACTATGCATTTATTTACATTTATTTATTCACACATAAAGTATGGAATTACTCTTTGGCGAAATGTTATGGAAACAGATATGAAAAAGGTATTTACATTACAAGAAAAAAAGCACTTAAGAAAATAGAAAGAGTGGATAAAATAGCATTCTTGTAGAATAATTTTTAAAAAGCATAAGATTTTAACTGTTCCCTGATGTATATTTATGAAAGCATAAAGAATGTAGTATTGGACAAAGAGCAAACAAATAACAATGTCTCAAAGTATAAACTTGGAAGAAGCGTAGGGACAGTGAAGCACAAATTAGTACAAAAGTGAATCAAGAAGATATTGACACATTGCTACAGTGTGAGTGAAGCAATGTGTCAATATCTTCTCGATTCACTTTTGTACAAATAACAATGTTCATAACTATGGCTTAAGAAATAATAATTAATATTATAAATCAACCCTTAGGGGTACTTTAAATAATAGATTTGTAAATGTAATGGGAAGACAATTATTTCACAGGCTACCTAAAGAAATACATTCCCTAAAAATCTGTTAATTAAATTTGGTAAGAGAATACTTATTAGATCATGCTTTTTACAGGTTAGAAGAATATAAATAAAGTGATACTAAATTGTAAGTTGTAAAACTGTAAATTTGTATATATTTGTAATTAGACGCATCCTTAGTGATGTAATTTAGAGGATGAATAAAATGAGGTATTGAGTTATGTCATAAATCTAAAAGCTGATAAATTCTTCTGGCTTTATTTTAAAGATTTTGTATGATTTAATATATTGGCTGAATGTTTAAAGTGAAAGAAAAAAGAAAAAGAAATTCACATAGTGTTATTTCATTTTTTTCAACTTTTGTTTATGTATTTATATACTTTTTACTAACTTCAAAATTTCCTTTGGGGTTAAAAGTACTGAAATAACTTTGTTCTAGAAATTGGGAGCTGTTTAATAGCTACTTCTAATGAAAGTGAAGTCAATTCTATTTTTTGTCTATAACGGATAATCTAAGTTTCTGATCTACTTCATATATGATACATAAATGTTAAATTCCAAGATGAGCTAAACATGTGATAGGAAGCAAGCCCTGCTAAAGCTACAGAACCAATAATATGGTCAAATCATTTTGGTTGACCAATTTAAGGTGAAGAATGAGAGATATGTGTTGTTCTGCTGCTTCAGATTTTGAAACAGCAAAAATTTGAACCTCTCTTTTAATGTGAATACAGAAACTTGTAATTGTATGTTCAAATTTTATAAATATGAAATAGACATACTTATGAAGCTTAAAGAAAGCACACATTTTGGTACTATAAATCATCAGAAACTGCAACACTATTTTAAAAAGTTTGGAATGGATAATCAGTAGGGCCCAGAATTTGATGACATAAAGAATAATACAAATAACCTAAAAAGATGACTTTAAAGTTTATCAAAAGTAATATAAATTAACAATCAATCACACAAATTATTTTAATTTGTTGATATTGCACATTTTGTCTATACTTTATCAGTAAATACTGAATTACAATAAGTTTTCAAAACTGAACTGTCTATTGTTAACTATTACAGACTTGGACACATAGGAGTCTCTTTGAACACCAATAGAATATACTGCAACATGCATAAAGCAACAAATATTACAAGTTTCCAGCTCTTCTTCAACAAAGGGACATTTCTTACCCAACAGTGAATCAGCAATCTTGCAATTATATCATATCCACTGTTCTTGTTTAACACATTTTCCATTTTAGTAAATACCTACAGGTTTACCCACTTAAAAGTTTCAAAAATACAAAGTTCTTTTACATGTAAAAGCTAGTTTAAGTTGCTTTAAAACATATGCAGTGACACACCAGCATGATACAAGAAACAGTTCAAACCTACTAGCAATTAGTCATGATACCACGTTATACAAACATTCCTTCACTTATAGTGGTACCCAACTGTACAATAAGTTACCTCTTTATTTAAAACAGATTGACAACCAAAAGCTTTTTAAATTGAAACCACACAAATTTTTATGTGAAGCATGTTTTTATTCTATTCAAGAGTATCTGGAAAGCTAGTTATATTATTATATTTTGGCATTTACTCTTATACATTTTTTGTTGTAATTTCTGTACTTAAATTTTGTACTTAAATTTTATAAATATTTTTGTTTTTACATGTCCATAATCTTGTATGGAGATTTAAAGGGTGAATAATTGAATTGAACTAAATTGAATTCATCTTCCACATGGATTAAATTACTTGCAATTGACTTCGCTAATTTATTTCATTTTTAGATCTGCAGAAATGTCTGCTTTTACTTTCAACACACTGATATACAAATATTACCTCAACCACTAGCTTCTGCATTGCAACAAATGTGCAGTGTGCTCTTCAAAAGTAACAGTGCGTTGACCTCACATTCTTCTAGAGGACAGGTCTGTTTTACATCAGACGTAAACCATTTTTTTGGACTTATTAATCTGTGGCTGACAAGACCAAATGTTTAACATTCTAATCAATTTCCAAACATGTTTAGATTTTGAGGCTCTAAAATTTGAAAAATATAAGAGTAATGCAAGCAAACTCAGGAAAAATAACAGAAACCTGAATTTGTTTTTATAAATGACTTATAACCTGTAAAAAAAATGCCTTTTCTGATATGTGTTTAAAAATGCAGAAAAAGTGTCACTTAAAACTGATTTAATTTCACTAAAAATGTGAAATCACCCACATATACTTTCCACACAGCATCATCCTAGCATAAGCAGAAAGGATGTATAAGTCATTGAAATGTAGGACCTAATCAGCAGTCATCCTAACTTCCTTACTTTTCCCTGTATTAAATAGTCTCATCTTTAATATACTTTAATAAGGAGGGCCCCAATTTTGATTACAAGTCATCTCTTTTTCCATATGTAGTATTACTTTGTCCTTAAGTGTTAAAATCCTAAACACAAAACCCTGGTTATAAAAAGATTAATTTTACTGGACATTCTTTCATCATATTTTCTGTTTTTGAAGTCTTATGTAAGGTTTCTTTTCTTCTTCTTTTCAATTTTTATACCACCTTTTGATCTCTATTTGCATTTTACTTCACTTTCTCATCCGTTTTCTTTTTTATCAGGATTGCAGATTAACTGAAATTACTTAACATTTAGTTTAATCTAACAAAATAAATGCATTTAAGTTAACTGATAGAAATTAATCATTTCTTCACACTAGCCATATATAGGCTAAGGTTTTGGATAGATAAAGTCAACTTTAAAAATTCAGTGCCATGGTCGGGATTTCAATCACAGATCTCTTGTTATATGTGTTTGGAGGAATTTAGTAACAGTGACGTCAAAATTAATCTCAGAAACTATTTGTAGTTGGTTTATTGATACTTGTCACTTACTTGCTGGAAAGTGACGAGTATCAATAAACCAATTACAAATATCGAGATTTAACTGTATTGGAACACCACAGTGAAGCGAAAAATTATTAAATTTTAGATGAGTCGTATTTCTTACACATCTGCTTCACTTTCGTACCTATTTTGAGGACATGTTTCGCAAATCTTCGTTTGCATCTACAGCTCTTGTGCGACTGACGCTAGATCCAGCGGTGTGGGCAATTCTGGGGTTGTTGCTGCCATCTGTTGATTTAGTGATGAACTGAAATGTGGGATTCTCTTCTAGCGGGATTTCAAAATTCATTAGTTGGTTTTTATGTTTTTCTATGTATATCCTCTCCCATATGACGAGTTCACTATGTTTTTGTATGTATTTTAGTAATTCTGTGCCATCTTCAATTTCATGATTTTCAGACCAGAAATGAGCTGCTATTGCGGACTTATCAATATTTTTGTATCTTAAGTGCCTGAAGTGTTCTTTCTTTCTAGTGCCTATGTTCCTTTTTGTCCTCCCTATGTAAATTTTTTCACAGTCTTTACACTTAATTTTGTAAATGCCTGACTTTTCCTCTGGTTTTATCTTATCAGTATTGTTACTGTGAAGTAGGTTTTTAATGTTGTAATTGTTTTTTGGTGCCAATGTTATATTGTATTTCTTGAATATTTTTTGGAACTTTTTTGTGGTCCAGGGGTGGTAAGTAAATTTAGCAAATCTAATTTCTTGTTTTATTGGTGAAAGACCTGTGATCTGTTTTAATCTTTTGAAGTTTGAATGATTTTTATTTTTTTATCTGCAAGGTTTTTTCCATATCCATTTTTAATTGCAGTTTTTAAGATTTAATGGTATTCTTTTTTTTATTCTTGCTGGCTGAGGGGTAGATTTACTAATCTGTGTGTGAGACTGTTGATGGTGGCATGTTTGTGTGGAATTGGGTTGAAACTATTTGCTTTGATGTAATTATCTGTGTGTGTTGCTTTACTATGGATACCAAATTCTAGTTTTTCATTGCTTTTTGTGATTTTAAGGTCCAAAAAAGGTAGAGTACAGTCCTGTTCAGTTTCCACTGTGAATTGTATGCTGGGTTCTTGCAGGTTGAGTAGTTTCAAAGCATCATCTATTTGTTTGTAGGGCACTATTGCAAAGATGTTGTCTACGTATCTGTACCATGTTTTAAAAGTATGAGGGAAGGCTTTAGTTATATGTGTTTCGAAAAAGCTCATGTATAGATTGGCCAAAAATGGTGATAGTGGGCTTCCCATAGCTAGTCCTGAAATTTGTTTATAATATTTTCCATCGAAGACAAAATAATTTTGATGTATACATAATTCAGTCATTGCCACATATTCTTCTATTGCATTGGCATCCAGGTTTATAGAATTTAGCCATTTTTTCAGTTGCATCAAAAGTTTGTCTAATGGAATGCTAGGGAAGAGGGAGCGGACATCAAAGGATACTAAAGTGTCAAGAGGTTTTAGTTTAAGATTTTGAATTTTTTCTACCAGGTCTAAAGAGTTTTTTATACTCAGAGTATGGAATTGTGGAAAGGACTGAAATTTTTTGGTTAGCCATTTTGCCAGAAGGTAAGTAGGGGTGTTTATATTATTTACAATGGGTCTCATGGGTATGTTGGGTTTGTGTATTTTAGGTAAACCATATATTCTTGCAAGGGTAGGGTTGTCTGGTTTGATAGTTTTTTGTTCTGTAATTGTTAAAATTTTACTGTTAATGATGGTTTTTTGTACATCTTTTATGCATCTGTTGAGTGGATTAGAATCTATTTCCTGGAATTCTTTTTGTTGTAGTAACTCTAACATTTTTTCTTTGTATGTAGCTGTATCTAAGATTACTATTTTGTTCCCTTTATCAGCCCTTGAGAAGATTACATCCTTTTTCCTTAAAGATTTAATTATCTGAATTTGTTTCAAATGTTTTATTGGTTTTTTATTTATTAAGTTTTCCAATATAGGAGCTGATTTTTTCCTAATTATATTTTTGTCCATGGTTTCCAAGTAGAAGGGTACGAAAGTGAAGCAGATGTGTAAGAAATACGACTCATCTAAAATTTAACAATTACAAATAGTTTCTGAGACAGATTTCTTGGTTTCCATCCAGTCGCTCTTACCCTTTGAACTACCATGGCCAACTGCCTTCATGACATTAAATTCTCCAATTGACTCATATATTTGTCTGGTAAACGACTAGGGGCTCTCGCATCCATGATACACCGTTTATGGTGACTACCCTTAGCCTATAGGCTAGTGTGAAGAAATTATTAATTTCCATCAATTAATTTAAATAATAAGAGTTAAATGATGAAGCCTGGGACTCAAATACTTACAATAGTAAGTCGCCACGAACAGTGTATTTCGCATGCAAGAGTCCCTAGTGGTTTACCGGGAAAATATACGAGTCAGTTGGAGAATTTAATGTCATGATGACAAGTTGGCCATGGTAGCTCAAAGGGTAAGAGTGACTGGACGGAAACCAGGAGATCCGAGGTTCAAATCCCGGCCATGGCATTAAATTTTTCAAGTTGACTCTATCTAAATAAATGGATATTTGATCAGTGGGTTCACAATATACATGTTGGAAGTCAGTTTCTTAACATTTGTCACAGTAAGCAATTCTGTTTCCAATGTGCTGCTCGACAATGTGCAAGTTCAATTTCCAATGTACCACTTTACAATGTGCAGTTGCAAAGGCAAGCAGTTATCCACTATTTTCATTATCACAGATTTAGTTATTCACATATTTTTTTTTCTATCTGAAAGGCAGATTTTATGTGAATCTGGAGATGTTTTCTCTATGGATGAAGAAATGATATTTTGGAAAAGTGTGGAACAAAGGTATCATCTGGAAAAAAATTCACTGTTTGGCAACATGTGAGTTACAATAAGCATATAGGCAGTGAACTTGCAAGTAAGAAGAAATCCACAACTTTTACTACAACAAAGGTATCCATGAAGGAGAATAAATTGTCAGGGGCTTACATAGACTTTTGGAAGCTTTAGTTTCTGCAAGCATCCAATTTTGCATTGAATAATACTAAATTTAAGAGTTTTCTAGAACTACATTTCAAATGTCCTATTGCAGAGAAATTAATTACTTAAGAACTGCCTGTCACAATGTTATGACAACACCATTAGCAAAATACAGAGGAAAAAGTATGCTATGTGCCTAATGTAATCATTTCTGATTAGATGGGAGAATACAGAACAGGTGAAGGGTTTTTGCTTACAAGTGAAGTGTTAGAAACTGTTAATCACTCCAAACTTTGTAAACTCTTTTTGAAATGCATATTTTTGTTATGGCTTGAGGGTACCAGAAATTATGACATCTTACTTTTTTGTGACTGACACAGATCCATATATTGTAAAAGTAGCAAAGTGAATACATGCTTTTTACCCAAAAATGGAGCATATTACTTGTTTAGTTCACACTATGCATAGGATTACAAAGGAAGTTAGAGCACATTTCTCTCAATTGGATTGCCTGTGTCAAAGAAAAAGATACTTTTTGTCAATATTCCCTCTCTTAAACTGCTCTTCAAGTCCACATTTCCACTCCCATCATAACTTATCATCATCCAATAGAGCACCTGGATTGATTCAGCAATTTATTATTATGATCATTTGCAGATGATGAAACTTGTTATCGAAACATTGAATTCTGATGATGCTACTGCAATAGATGCAGCTAAAACAGTATTTTCTAAAATTGAAATTGAAGAACAGTTAGTCCTCATAAAGGCAAATTTCCATTTCTTAACACAAGGAATCACACACATACAGGAGAATGGTGCAAGTCTGGATATTTCTTTAACTCTGGTTAAGTTGCATCTGGTGCTGTAGCTGGGCCAGTACAGACCATAATGCCGTACCACCTAAAATTTTAATACGTTGAAAGCGTACCATCTAAATTCATGAAGCGATACTTGGAATTAATGTTTGTTCATTGTTTTTAGTACTAAACTGGAATGACAACAGCTTTTATATTAGCCATAAAACTTTTTGGTATAACAATGAAGCATCAGGCATTGTAAACTGTGAATCTCAAGTGACTTGATGAGTATCACCTAAACATTTTTCCAGTTTGGTGAGTACCACCTAAATAAACTTTTTTCTAGTTTGGTGAGTACCGCCTAAACATTTTTTTCAACTACAGTACTGGTTGCATCTGATTTGAAAAGTGTAGGGGCAGAAGTTGGAAGAAGTATATCTAAGAAAGTGAAAAGTGTTCTAGATATAAGCTCTGGATATAAAACTTTATTGCAATGTGTAAGGACTATGACACAATGAAGCACAAAATTAATATAATTTTGAGTCGAACAAATACTCAATGCTCCACTTATTGCTAATATTTATCTAGCATGTGTTTCGTTAGGATCTTCCTAACATCATCAGCTGTTGTCGACTAATAGATGTTGGTTTGGTGAACTCCTTGGAGGCGATAGGTGCGTCTTTGTCAGTATCTTGATGAACCTGAAGTTTGGGTTTTCTTCAAAGGTAGAAATTAAACAATTTTCTTTTTGTTGCATTTCTCAAGTGCTAACCAGTGAAACATTTCATACTTCCTGCACTAAAGATGATCTTATTGCCAGCGATTTAGCATATTTCAAATATGCTTCAGTTGTATTAGCAGATATGGAAAGGTGGTTTTCACAGTGCAAAAATCTGCTTTCCAAACAACAGTCCATACTTAAAACCTGCACATACTGCTGTTGCTATAGTTCTGAACAAGTTTGGGTGTTTTTATATGTTCATCTTCCTAAAAGATATAAATTACAAGTTTAATCTATTATTGGTTTTTTATTTTCATTCTAACATTACAGAAGAACGAACTGGCTGTACTCTCACACTCTGAAATAGAGACAACATTTTTAGTAACTTTTCAATTCTTTTATTTAACTTGCAGGTTATTTTATTGCTCAGCTTTTAGATATATTTAGGTCATCAAAATCCGATCCCTGGTTATAAGGCATATTAAAGTGAATCATACTTCTGTTTTGAAAAAGCTATAAGACCAATATGTATATGATAACATTCTTTATTAAGGCTTAAACTTCTGTCATAGAAAGCCCTCAACAGATGAGAGCATATGACATAGATATAATTGCCTTTATACTTCAGCACTAAGGACTGGTATCACATGTATCACATGAAGCATCTTGCCTACTTTATTGCAGCCTAATGAACATTTATACAACATTGTTTCTCTGAAAAAAATGTAGAATGAAGATCCAAAGTACTTGATTTTTCATTTGCTGAGCTGTTGGCAGGCATTGACAGAATAATGTGATAAGGATGCATAACATTTGTAATATCCAGACATCGGATTTATATGGAAATGTATATTCTAGCTGATTTTACAAATGGTAATGGTAAGGAGAGAATATGTATGTTTTATCATCACTGTTATTGTATACAATCTTTTATACTACACATAGAAGTTTAGTCTTGGTGTTGATGCATATTTTGCAATTTCAATATGCATTATAGAGTTGTGACATTCTTGTACAGTTCTGTTTAATAACCAGAATCTGTAATGAACCTCTGGTAAGAAGCTGCAATCCACAATATCGGCTTAACCCCAAGAGTCAAAACTGATTGCTGTAAGTCAGTAGTCACAATACCCATTGAGTGACTGATTTTCCTTATGAGAAGTATATTTTTGTCAAGTGCAAAAGATAAAAAGAAAAAAGTAATAGAAGTAACTTTGAAGACAGTGGTTAAGAAATGCGGCTAGCTGGATTACACATTGGGCAGCAAGGTTGCTTTTTGTCAACTGTGTAACAAACAAATTGCAGGTGAGAAAAAGTTTCAATTAACACAACATTCAACTACTAAACAATATACTGCAGCAAAATAGAGACAGACTGCCTCAAAGTAAAGTTTACTTACGCAGCAAAGTCATATTTCATTAAACAGTAATGCATTTTTAGGCAAGTTTGCAGAAAATATGCCATGGAATTTACTAAACAAACAACATTTGAGAATATTATTTAAGCAAAAGGATAGAAACATTTGAGAAATTTCTTAGAAAAATATTCTAACCATATATTGCTGAATTAACAAACAGTGAAGAAATTACTTATATGACTTACCGTTCTACAGTTACTGAAATTCAAAATATTTTGAAAGGGATCTTATTGAGATATAGTTGAAACTACAGATGCTTCTGGCCAAGAGGTTTCAAATGTTCTCATTGGCAAGCTAACTCAAGCAGAGTCAGAAATGCTTTATTTGATGAAGGGTCTTAGAAAAATATTAATCACTCTACTGTGGTGTTCTCTGTGAACAATGCTCTAAGAGTATTGTGGCCAGAAGGGAACGAGATCAAGTTTCCTATCCTACTTTCCTACTCTACATGTATTTTATCCCCATACTGTGACTTTGTGGGTTCATAAAATTAAAAGTCCAGTTTGCAGATATTCAAAATGCTCTTTATTCCTGTAGAAAGACACTTTTTGTACAGCCCTGAGCAGCCAAATTACATAACATACACAAATAAACCTTCAAGGCCGTCTGCCAATCGACCACAAACAATGGAGTTCACTTTCAAATCACAGCTGCACGCACATGATTATTGAGTCCAATTACGACTGTCCCTAACCACAGCTTCCTTTTATACCTCCACTCATGGTTCTAGAAGTTAGTGAAATGTTCTGTAATAATCAAGAAAGCAAACCTTCCAGTCAGCTATCTGTCTCCTTCTTTCTTTCTCTGTTTCGGCAAGCTTTATCTCTGCTTTCAAGCATTGAAAAAGAATGAAGAGTGATAGCCAAGCAATCATTATGAATCTGTAATGAATGAAATGTTATTTATAATAAGATTAATTAAGAGAATTGATGTACTGTAATTTATGTAGCATGCAACAATAATGGTTATAATCATGATGATGACAATGACTGATGTTGATGATGATGGTGATGATGACGACTGATATTGATGATAATAACAATGTAAGAAAATATGCATTTACAATAATTTGATCCTTTGTTTCCAAACTATTTGCATTATATGCATAAATTTTGTATTATTTGTATTATTATCTTTCTTCTATTATATTAAATGTTGTTTTTTTCAGTGCCACTATTACCAGTGCATCCTGAAGAAATTGAATGTGGTAAGAGACATTAAGAAATGTATCTACTATATGGTTATATTTACAAGTCTGTCTCATTTTCTTATTGGCATATAGTGTCTTTTAAAAATAAACTTCATTAATCTCTTACAATGAACTATGGAAATAAAAAAGAAGAATAACAATAGCATATTTCCTTTTATATGATTTGTGTGTAAAGTATGTCTAGTGAACATGTGTGCAGTTCAGCTGCCTTCTTTGCTGAATCAACTGCACTTACGTTTACTAAACAGACTTTAAGCAAAAATTTGTAGTACTGATTTATTCATCTAAATTCAATATTATTTTATGTTCACAAGCAGTAATGCAGATTTTGACCAGCAAATATGAAGGTAAGAGATGCAGAAAAAAAAGGCTGCTTTGCATGATTCCAGCTTAAAAAATATTATTTAAACAATAATTCTTCACTTTTTATTCATGTGGAAACTTTAAAATAATAATAATGCAAATCACATTACCACACATTCTATAATAGTCTTAAAATGTTATTAAACAGATACCACTATTAGCTATTTTAAATTATATAATATGTTTAACTGTGGAAGCAAGCACTTCTTAAGAAGCAACAGTATAGATCGTTTAAAAGAAAAAAGTTATTGCTTCACAACAGAATACAAGTAATAAGTGCTTCTAATTAATAGTGCATCAATTTTCTTTCAGTTAGATGAATCAGTGATGATGCCAAATGAGGAGATGTTTAATACCTGGGTATCTAATAACATTACAAATGAGAATGAAAAGAAGCAACTTTATGAAACTGTCATGGAATGCTTTGCAGAATTGCATGAGTCAGGTTTCTATGACACAAAAGCTGACCATGACATGAATATGTCCAAAACAGAAGAAGCTTCTGTGGAAGGAATGAAAAAGGGTAAGTGAAACAATGTTGGCATTAAAATGCAGGTGACAATATAGTCTAATAAAAACTGATTACAAATAGCTTTATAATTAATTTGGGCATCACTGTTACTAAATTCCATCAAATATCATATAAGTAAATTAATAAACACCAGACGCTTGTTACTTAAAAGCTTACTTTGAATGGTGACCAATGACTTGTGGGAGAACTAGCAGCTAACTGCTTCAATAACCTTACTTTGTGCTAGCCTGATTCAAATAACTATGGAGGGTAATTGTATTTGCAGTTCAGTTGCTGCAGATGCAGTTGCTTGTCATGATATATAGTGGGAGCAACATAAATTCATTGTATTTATTCCATGTAGTTACAGAACCATATTTGCTTATTGCATTAGATTTTGCTTAAATGGAGCTATATATGGAGTGTCAGCTTGAATGTATAGTTTTCTACTTGGAAACCAGGAGATCCGTGGTTCAAATCTCGGCCATGGCATTGAATTTTTCGTGTTGACTCTATCTATCAAAGACCCTAGCCTATATACGGCTAGTGTGAAGAAATGATTAATTTCCATGAATTAACTAAAATTTAAAGATTCTGTTTATCATCCCATTCAAATTTGGAAATAAGACCTGCTATTCTCAATAAATTAAATTAAAAAACAAGACCTTAACCAGGCCATTACTTTCATGCACATTTAGTTTTGTTTGGACGACTGAGGGTACAAACTTATGGTGTAACTTATCTGAGATTTTATTTCTCAGACCTTCAAGCATTTGCACGAATCTTAGAGAGCAACATGTTGCCCCTAAAGTATTTTATGACTTGAGAACCTATAAATTTGTGCTACCTAGTATTACCTACTGTAAGAAATATGGTCTTAGTCCTACTGTTTATTTTCAAGTTGTGGATCCTACATTCATAGCACAGAAGAGCAAACTATATCAGCAATTTCTCCTAACATTTGTGGAAAAATAAAACTTTCATTTATATTGCATACTTATAATCAAAACAGTGAAACATAAGAGGAAAAAATTTGCTGAATTATAATTTGATGAATCTCTACACACAGTAATATGATTCATTTCTTCCAAATCCTTTTTATTTTTCAAATATAAAATGGACTTATCAGGCTAAACTGAGCAGGATCACTCAGGCAGTTTCATCTGTGGCCTGCCTTTGGGAGGTCCGGGTTCGATTCCCATGGCCGACCTACCTGATCCAGGGACCTTTTTCTGGTGTTTTCCCATGTAGCTATGTAGCTGGGTAGTTTAATTACATCCGCCAAACTTCCTATCCCTCATCTTCAATTCATCTCCATTATCATTTCACATCATCTGTCATCAGTTGGTCTCTTTCAGGGTAAAAGTGTTGGTGGATGTATCAGTGCTGTCATGATTCCTTGAGTCTGCCACCCTCAATCTCCTCTCGCCCCATCCTTTCTCCTGTGGATGCTCCACTTGGGACTTAGGTACAATAAACCACAGGTTTCAGTTCTAAATGCTCTCTGTAGTAATCCTAATGCTATAAGACTAACAATGATAGCCTCACTTTTTGTCTTAGTACAGGAGTTTAGGTTCATAACCTTCTGTAATGTTTAGCTGTGCAGTTTGTTGGAAAAAATGTCTGATTGTGTTGAACAGCCAGAAATGCCAAACTGTCTTCAGAATGTTCAATGATTCCAAGTTCAGTGTCTGAGAACAAACACGTCAGAGATGAGCTAAATATAGCAACATTGTCAGCAAATTCGTGTTTTAAAGAATTTTGCTTCCACTGCCATCCAATATTGAAAACAATTCTGAATATTGTGTACAGCATATGTTGCTATTACACTTGTTTTCAAATGTAACTGGATAAAGAAATTACAATTCTGATTTAACACACATTTTCATTTCAGTTTCAGCATGATTATTACACTTCATAGTTAAACCTTAATATAGATTGATTTTGTTGCACCTGTCTATAACACCATTGTACTTCATTATAGTAAAAATAAACAAGACAGATAAACCAGATCTTGAAGTCAAATATGATTGATTGCACATTTGGTTTTGATTAAAAGTTATTGAATCTTATTTGTTAAATTGTTAACAATGCATAGAAATCTATCATCAAAAGCAATGCATGACAAAAGTTATAAGGTCTAAATATGAATTAATAAAGGTTGGTGTGGCACAGCGATCTGTTTTTATTATATCTATTATATCTTCCTAAATCCTAAGATTATAAAATAATATCATACGCAGATGATACATCAGTGGTTTTTACAAATAAAAATGTACACTGTTTAGAGAATTTAATAACCTTAAAAATACAGGATATATATGATGATTACTTAAAAAATAATAAGTTAAAGGTGAATATACAAAAAACTAATATGGTCAGGTTCCAGCATCAAGATAACAGGTATAATCAAAGATTAGATGTAAAAATACATAGTGAAACTATTGAGCAAATAGAGAAAATAAAATTTTTAAGAGTAATAATAGATGAAAATTTGCCCTTGAAACATTACGTTGATCATATATGTAATAAAATTAGTATTCATTTATATCTTTTAAGACCACTTAAACAGTTCTTAGATTTAGAGCATTTAAAGTTAGTACATTATGGATTACTATACTTGCATCTACAATATGGGACTAAAATCTGGGGTAGCACATATATGGTAAATATGAACAGGTTGTTAATAATACAAAGAAGTGTATAAGATGTATTTATAATTTAAACAGCAGAGAATCCTGTAGAAAAATCTTTGTTTAAGCTAATATATTAACTGCCGTATCATTGTATGTATATAAAGTAACTATGTTTGTAGTTAGTAAGTCACACTCTGTGCATATTAAAGATAGCCATATGTATAATACCAGATTGTTAAATAATTACTTTATTAGTGAACGAGCCACTGAAAAGGATCCCCTTATTATGGGTAGAATGCTCTACCATAAATTGCAAAGTGATATTAAAACTCTAAGAGGCAATGTATTTCATAGAAGACAAAAAATGTAACTAATACTGAAGTGCCTACATAAAATATATGAAATGTAAGTATTTTATGCTTTTTGACGATGTTTGAAACTTGTATAAGTCTATAAGCAAATAAATAAATAAAAATTTCAGCCAGCTGGCCGGCCCTCGTAGCCATGGTAGCTATGTCTAGCGTTCTGCCACATAGAGGGTCATAGGTTAGAGCACCGCCTTGGGCATGGGTGTTTATTTGTATAGTGTATATATGTGAAACTATATAAAACACACAACAAAACAAACGGAAACTATAAAATACCATTAAATAAGGAATAGAAAAAAAAATTCAATCCAAATTGGGTGGTTTTGAATATTATTTTTTTCTACTTCAGCACCTCTAAAAGATGGAGTTTCACAAGGGTCAATTCTGGGGCCCATTCTGTCCATAATATATATATAAATTACTTGCCATCAAATCTCAAAGGAACACAAATAACTCTGTTTGCAGATGATACTAATATAATACATAGGAATTGTAATCTCTATACCCTATAAAATGACATAAATCAAAACAATATAATTTTACATGAATGACTGGTATGAAATAAGCTCCACTTAAATGTAGATAAGACAACTTTTATTTACTTCAGTCCTGGTAAAGTATATAATGAACTGCAGATTTGCATTAATACTCACTCCATAAAGGAAGCTAAAGATACTAAATTCTTAGGAGTGTGGATTGATTCGGAACAAAAATGGAATGCACATATTGATTATCTAGCCAATAAACTGTCCAAAATCTGTTATGCATTCAAAGTAGCAAGTAAAGTGTGTACCACTAGCGTGCTAAAAGCTATGTACTTTGGATACGTTCACTCAATTTTAAACTACAGCATTGGGTTATGGGGCATATGGGGAATGTCCACAAATCTTTATGTCATCTTTAAATTACAAAAGAAAATATTAAAAATAATTAAGCAAGTACCTATAAGAACACCTAGTAGGATAGTATTTAAGGAATTAATAATTTTAACTCTCCCTTTCATATATATTCTGGAAATATTATACTTTATCCATAAAAAACGAAATCTTTTCAAAACAAATGACATGTAACACACACACAACACCAGATCATTAAATTATACACATACCACATTCTGTCGCACCAATAAGGGTCGCAGTAGCATTACTCATCATGGGACTAGCCTATACAATAGCCTGGACATTTCAAAGATCTGCTCTATAGCAAATATAAATGTTCATTAACAAAAGCACTCTTTAAACATGTACCTTTTAGTATCCAGGAATTTAAAGACATAAATTTGTAATAACTTTGTAAATTCCAATGTGTAAGGACTATGATACAATGAAGCACAAAATTAATATAATTTTGAGTTGAACTGTACTCAATGCTCCACTTATTACTAGTATTTACCCATAACGTGTTTTGTTAGGATCTTCCTAACATCATCAGCTGTTGTCAACTAATAGATGTTGGTTTGGTGAACTCCTTGGAAGTGATAGGTGCATCTCTGTTGGTATCTTGATAAACTTGAAGTTTGCGTTTTCATCAAAGGTAGTGTCAAAATTAAACAATTTTCTTTCATATTTCTTTATGAAGATTTTTTCCCACGTGGTTAATGCAGCTGGAACTTGGACACTTTTTAATAAGTGGATTTCTCGTTCTATATTATGATTCTCCTTCCAAAAATGGTCTGCTAGCACCGATTTATCTATTTCTTTTTTCCTGGTGTTCCTAAAATGCTCTTTAAACCTAATGTTCAAGTTCCTTTTAGTTTTTCCAATGTAAAAGTTGTCACAGCCTTTGCAGTTTATCCGGTACACAGCTGATTTTTTTCTGTGGGTATCTCCTTTGTATTATGTGATTTCAAAAGATGTTGTACACTAAATTTGTTCTGTGGTAATATTGTGCTCTTTGAAGACTTTTTGGAAAAGGTGTGTAGCTCTGGGATGATATGTAAATTTTCTGTATGAAGTTTCATTGCTGATTGTGGAAAGAGTTGTTACTTGTTTGCATCTTTGTTGTCTTTTGAATTTATCAGTTTTCTTTTTGACCAATTCAGCACTGAATCCATTGTATTCTGCAACGTGAATGATATTTTTGTACTCTTTGATATATTCCATCTTGTTTAAAGGTACATTAACCAGCCTGTAAGATAAACTGTTGATAACAGCATGCTTATGTTGTCTTGAGTTATATCCATCTGATTTTATGAAATTTTCTGTGTGTGTTTCCTTCCTGTGTATGCCAAATTCAAGTTTTGTATTTTTACTAGTAAGTTTGAAATCTGAGAAAGGGATTTCATTGTTTGTCTCTTTTTCTATGGAAAATTTTATTGCAGGACTTTGTAAATTAAGTAGCTTTAATGCATCATCCACTTGCAATTTTATGTGTTTCTTCTAGCATCAATTTTGGTCTTGAGCACTTGAGCACTTCGGCCACAGTCTTTGAGCACTTTTAAATTTAATTCAACTTTACAGGATATTCTTTGAAAGTAGGATATTTTTATGATTGTATCACATTATCATGGATGAGGTGATGAAAGCAGAAGCCTGCTACAAAATGGAGGACATCTGGTCAGTCCACACTACAGTGACTGTATCATTCGAGAGAAATCCTATGTACATTAAATTAGTTTTTCAGAATGTCACTGATATGCATTGCTAAAACTAAATGTAACTTAGAAACCAAGTTTCAGATGAATAAATTCTCCATGCAGTTGCTCTTGAGCTATCATGACATTAAATTCTCAAACTGACTCGTACATTAAGAGCAGACTGACAGAGACCGGGAGATCCATGGTTCAAATCCTGGCCTCGGCACTCAAATGTTCAGTCTAACTCTATCTATCCAAGTCTTAACCTATACACTGCTAGTGTGGAAGAACAATTAATTTCCATAAATTAACCCAATAGTGGTAACTATAAAGCCTGGGACTTAAGTAATTACAGAGTTAGTAAGTTACAACAAAAGGTGAACCCCTAGTGGTTTATTGGTGATTATTTTTTTATTTATAAAGGTCTTCTTGCAAGATTCTCTTCCTTTTAGATTATATATGATCCTGATAAACTCCTTTTGGTAAATAAGCAATTTATCTATTTGTGTTTTAACTGTTGAACCCCATGTTTATATTTCATAGATTAGAACGGATAGATACATTCATAGTATATTAATTGTAAGATATTTGTATTGTTGTACTTGCTAAAATATTGTGATTTTGTGGGTTTGTAAAATCAAAACTTGGGTTTGCAGAAATTCAAAATGCTCTTTATTTCCAGAGAAAGTCACTTTTACAATTCTGATATCAGCAGAATGATGTAACACACACGTACAAGATCTTCAAGTCCGTCTGCCGCACGTCCACACTGCTCCTCGTCTCTTGAATGACTGCTTCTCTGCACACTCTCGGCTCCTGCCGAACTCTGCTCACTTAGTCATCCGTGGTGTTATTTATACACAGCCTCCTGTTTCTCGAAGTTTCCCAAAACCTGACAAAGTCATACGAAAGGTTCACGAGGCCGCAGGTGAAGGAGAAAGAACGGTCCAGACAATTCCCTGGCTCCTCTCCCCACTCTGTCTCTCCTCCGCAAGTGATTAACCTGTACACACACGCTGGCCGGTCTGTGGGTGTGGCTTGGGTGCTAACTGTCTCTCACTCCCCACTCCTATCTCTCTCAGTGCTCGTCTACAATGGCTCGCAACCATACCTTAAGAGATATAACGATTTACTAATTTTTCCACTTATATTTTCAATATGATCAGCCCAAGTTAGTCGATTATCTAATATAATACCAAAGAATTTATGTGATTTTACTTCATTAATATATATAACAAATAACAATAGACTCAACACAGAGCCTTGTTGTATGCCGAATTTAACAGTATCTAATTTTCATTTTACCTTTTTTATGTATTTCCCTTTTTTATGTGCTATCTCCGTTAGATGTTTTCTGCCTACCAGGTAAGTATGAATTAGATCAAGGGAAAGATATCTTATGCCATAGCTCTCAAATTTGTTAATTAAAATATGATGGTCAACACAGTCGAAGGATTTAGACAAATCAAAAAATAAGGTGCTAACCTTCTCATATACAGATAACTGTAAGCTTTGATGATCTTTCAGATCAGCATACAAATCCACAGTCAAATTCGATATGTCACTTATTATCCAGTCCATAGCAGAGGATGGCAACATATTCTCTCAAATTATACCCTAATTATGTGCAAGTAATATAGGTGCAAAGTATACTAGTTACCTGTTATATTATTTAATCCCATTATCACATGTAACGTCTAATGTTTAATACATACAATATAAACTCTACTTATAATATGAATGGAAAGTAACAGCATGAGAATTGCTGCCCATTCCAAAACACAGTTTCCTTCCGATATAAACAAAAGCATGATCTTCTCCTTGTTGTGAACCTAAAAACAAGCTTCTATGCAAATGTAAATAATTCTTTAATAAATTTATCATGAAATACTGGGTTAAGGATATCCTCGTGCACTGCACATTTTTTGAGCTTTCATAAACACATGTTATTAAAGGTAATTAATATTTATCACAGGTTAATGCATATTAACTGTTAAGATATTATAAAATATGTTATTAATGCAGTCTGCTATTGCACTAATGTGGAGTATTTTTCTTGTTAATTATCAGCTGTATGCAATAATGATGATGACCATGATGATGATGACGACGACGACGACGACGATGATGATGATGATACAGTAGAGGTGCAAATGAAGTTTCCTCTGGTGTTCTTCATTTCTTAGGATATCTTGAACATAATTTGCTAGAGAAAGGGCTAAGGATATAACAATCAATGCTTTTTTATGATAACTGTGCCGAACAGGAACTGTACAATGCTTGCAGTACTGATGTATTTCTTAAGGAAAAGCAACATGTTTAGTGAAATATCTCAGGTTTTCCCTGTACCTGGCCATAGTTACATGACACCTGATTGGGTATTTGAGCAAATAGAAATGGATTATGAACGTCAAGAAGAAGTCATTTCTCCTCAACAGTACTGTGACATATTGAAGACACATGTGAAAGTGCAAGTACTTGGTCAAGAACTAGAAAATATTTGATTTTAAGAAAGCTTCAAGTCAGATTCAAACCGACATTTCAGATTTCAACATCTAAGGTTCTTACACTGAAAAAGGAGAAGTGAAAGCGAAGTGTTACTTTTGATCTAGTTGTTTTGGATCAGACATTGAATGTGAGACACTAAAAAAAAGTCAAAACTCAAAATAGTGTGAGCTGAAATCAATGAACTTCCAAAGTGAATCACATGTCTTTGGAAAAGAAACGGGATGTTGAAAAACTGATGGAGTACTTTTTAGTTCCTGATGATGCCAAAGAATTTTATGCAGATGTGATAGCTGCAACAAAGAAATGAACAGATTATTTGTGGTATGTTATAACTAGGATGTGGAAGCTGTTGACCGAAAAATTCTCTAAAAATGAGCTATAAAATGCCCTTAAACATAAAAAAATGCACATAAAATGTAACAAAAAATGACCTAAAAAATTAACAATTTCTTTCATAATAATAAATCAATAATTGTCACAACAAACAATGAATATATGGTTCGAATAACCACATTTCAAAATTAACGTTCTTAGTAAATAATGCTATTATTGCTACTAAATAATAATTAAATTCAAAATTCATCAGGTCATTTTCAATTTTATAAAATATGAAAAAATAAATTACTGTACTCATTAGGCAATACTTAGCGTTGCAGTACACCACTATGGTCATCTTCAGGTTATCAAATGTAAAGGAACGGCGATTGTCAGTTAAAACGCTTTATACTTTGAAAAACTTCTCTCCATTTCCACAGACGTTATAGACGCATATTTGAAAAACACTAGTCCCTGCCCATTAAATCCTGTTCAAAAATATAAGTTCTGAAGTTTTCTCCTGAGAAGATATTGGCAATCTGGCAAACTGGTATTCTTTATTTTTGTCGAACACAGATTTTAGTATCTGTCTAATTTTGTCCCCAATCTCAGCTTTTACACTTTGTATCCCCTCTTTCGCAATCCTCACTAACTCAATCGACTTATCCAATGCTATGCCACGTTCTTCAAGGCGGGCTATGGTATCCATGAAAAATGCACATTTTTATTTAATGAAAGCTTATTTACCTTGGATTTGAGTATCAGAAAACAGATCCTGTGCGCTCTCAATTGCCTTAGAATCTACCCTATCAAAACTCTTCACCACTTCTCTCACTATTTGAAAATTGTCACAGTGGTATATACATGCAGTTAACCATGTACCCCAACGTGTTAAAATTGGTGTCGGGGCTAAGCTATATTAGGAGCTTTTTCTTTGAAATATATAGTTCGGGTTGGTGCTTTCAGAAATATTTTCTTTACTGTAGAAATTAGTGTTGATCTGACCTGTTCCGCAATTCAATGAAAAGCATGGACCAAACACTGTAACATGTACTATCTTATTGTAAAATGATTGTATCGATTTTGCCGCCTTTAACATTTAAGGCATCGTGTCTGCTAGGAAGAGGAGTACGTTGTCACTCTGTATTCCACTAGGCCACAATAAACACATGGATGTATCCAACAGTTTGCATATCTGACAAGGTTAACAGCTTCCATAACCCCTGAGGTCAGAATAAACATTTGTCCGGCGCTAGGAGTTTTTAGCGTACCTATCACTACATTGATTACATACCGCCCTTCTAAATCGCTTGGCCGCGCCGTGGCTCAGTGGTTAGACCGCTTGGCTCTCACCAAGGCGGCCCGGGTTCGATCCCAGGTGACCGTAAAGTGAGATTTGTGGTGGACAACGCGGCGCTGGGATCTCCGGTTTCCCCCGCCATCTCATTCCACCGGTGCTCCATCTTCATCTCATGTATCATCAGTGTCATCGCCTGCGGTGCCGTATGTAGTAAAAGCGGGCGTTAAGCACTACACATTTCATTTCTTCTAAATCGCTTGTCTCATCAATTGATACATAAATTTGTTTCCCATTTCCATTTTCACGTATTCGGTTTAACGTGTCTTTATAACATTTTTGTACGTAACTTTTACGCAAAGTTGATTCATCAGGAATTTAATGACCAGTATGACGTTCAAGAAAATCTCGTAATTTGGAGTTACTTTATTTTCCCAGCGCAGTATTTGCACTAACAAACACTTTACATAATTCTTTAAAAAAGTAAGATGACTTGTTACTTGACATCGAAGCCGTTTCTTTTAACAGTAACTGAGACGCTTGTCTTTTCTCACATTTTAAAGAGCTTGCAAATGTTTTTGGCGCCCAATATGTTGTACAGTGAACCGTTTGTCTCAAGCGACTTTAATTTCGTACACTTTACAGAACAATACAGTTCCATCAGTAGAGAATATGTTTCCGCGAAACCCTGAAACATACTGTTTCAAATTGGACGCAGTTGACTGTTTTTGTTTCGACATTTCGATACCACAACACAACAAATTTACACACCTCACAAACTACTCTCCTTACTGCGACACTGGGCGCTAATGACCACGCAATTGTGCGCCCTTAATCACACACATCATCATCATCATCATCATCATCATCATCATCATCATCATCATCATCATCATTACTGCGACACTTCTAGCTTCTGAAGTCCTGACTGATACAATCCACATGTGATTCCTCAAATTGACATGTAATAAATTCATCAGCACTCTTAGAACGTTGGCCTGTGTTAATTACATGTTTACCACACTTACAAAGTTACTATTTCATAAAAAATGATAATATAAATGAAAATTCAACCACATATTATTTTAAAACTCCCCAAATAGCCCATGGGTCAGGGTAAGGTTTGCCACAGGAATCGAACCCGGTCCTTCCGAATGCGGGCTACAGATAAAAATGCGCTATAAATTCGTGAAAACAAAAGAAAATGACCGGAAAATGCATCTAAATGTTGAAAAGTTACCTTATTATAAAAATGTGGAAAAATGCATTTTGATGACCTATAAAAACCATGTATATCAAACGTATTTGTTCCAAAATGCACCTGCAATAAGCATCGTCTGTGACTACTCAGAAAAAAGATGACTTTTCGTCAAGATCCGGGCCCTAGTTATAACATATGATATATTTAAAACTAGTTCCATATCAGTATTTTCCGTATTTTGTTTGGCTCATCATAGTTTACATGTGCTTCATCAACAATTACTTATAAGTATTATAGCATTGTTAAGATAACCCCCAAGTTTCTTAAATGCATTTTTCTTTCAAATATCATTCTCTGAAGTAGTTTTATTGCTGTGTTATATGTATTTACATTGAATGCTAATGTTTCTAAATAAATAAAGATTGTACGTCTAAAAAGAAACTGCTGGATAGGATAAGGGATGCATGCCTCTATGGAATAACGAAAACAATGTGTAAATTCCCTTAAATATGCCCTGACAGTTGTAACAAATGCAAAACATGTTCCTTAATAATTTACAATAAAGAGTTTAATATGTAGTTGCAGTATATATTGTGCTATGTAGATATCAGATTTTGCGAAAAATCTGATTATTCTGAGTTGAAATAAACTATGTTACAACTTTTATTTTATATTAAGGTATTGGCAGGGGCGGCCGGTGAGGTATTGTATTGATGGTGCCATAAATAAATAAGGGTTGTTAAAGTATAAATATGTATACCAATTACGAACGATTGAGGTAATCTTATCAATAATCCATCCTATTTTATAATATACTGTACCAAAGAGAACGTGCAGAACAATCTTAGAAATGCCTTTGAATACTGATGACTGGCTGAGATGTACTTGAAGTTCCTTATCCAACTCCGCACTAAACTGAATGAGCTCATGAAAAAAAAAAAAAAAAAAAAAAAAAAAAAAAAAACCTTCTTTTGAGAGGCGTCAGATTCATCGTGTCCGCTAAGAGCCAGCTCCAAAGCACCACAGGACCGAATACAGTTTATAATTAAGTTCAATATATACCTGTTCTTGTATACTTGTTTGTTATGGCTGTTGACTGTTTGCCCATACTGCGAATCTAAGTTGTCCTGAATATTGGTTTTGCCTAGAAATGAAACGATCAGAACATTGTCCATGTGTCGCTTCGATGTTTCATGCATTTTCATTTTAGACCATAAATGCCCAATATCAGTTATTCCAGTCTTACAACAATGGACATCTCCCCCAAATAACACACAAGGAAAACAAAAAACTGCATTGTTTTCATCACAGCCGCAAATCCATTTGTTCTTTTGATAAATATCCGGATTAAACTTACGGCATCGATTTTTTGTTTGCTGCTGCAGATTCAGATTCGGAAGTGGCCTACCCATTGTTTTTATCTGAATTTTTCACGTAGAGTACTGTTACTAAATGGAGTTTTCAGTAATTTACTCACCTTGTTCATGTTCGTAACTTAAGTGTGAAGTTTAACTTAAGGAAAAAACATTGAACACTGTTTTAAAAATCCATACTCACGATGAACTACAGCATTACAGGAGCACATACAGAATTACTTTACCATTGTTTTGAAAACATGTGTCCAACACAGTCTGCACACGCGGGTTTTATGTTGTTCCAACAAACCAGCTGCTGTGGAATATGTACATGCTGAAATACTGTCTCTTAATTTTAAAATCTAATACTATATTCACATTGAAACCCAATTAATTTTATTTATAAGGATATCTATGTGTTGTGTTTCTGCAGCTGATTTCATTAAGCGTTAATTTGCGTTTTGAAGTTCTTCAGCATTAACTTGCAGTAGGATGGTGACACTGCATTAATGGAAGGTAAGCGCGAAATGTATTCTTACCATTGTCTTTCGCTAGGTGGCAGGATCATGGTTCTCTGAAGTCCCGTGCTTTACTGCACTCTAACGGGCAAAGCGTAAGTTATGCGCCAGAGAAATCCCGGCACTACCTTCTCTGACCTTCTCCTATAAGAAGCCGTGTATAAGCAGACATCCTAGCCCCTAGCCCGTAACACATGCGCTTATGAGCGTAGATGGTGCCGTTCTGGAATCGGCGCCAAGCCTCGGAAAACAACCAAGAGAGAGCGCTGGCGTTCAACGCGCCTATTCACACGAGGGAGCAACTACTCATAAGAATTCTTTTTAGGCAATTCTTATACACTTCTCTTTCTTTCGTTTTCATACAGATGGTGCCATGGCACAGCGGCACTACCTCAGAAGCCGCCCCTGGGTATTGGAGTCTTTAAAATGTTCGCCTGTAGATTATTATTGCAAAGACTGGAATAAAAGTTCTTGAAAGTTCAAGTGTAAGCAAAAAAAAAAAAAAAAAAAAAAAAAAAAGAGTGAAGAGGTGATACTGGGATTGAATGCTCTCAGGAGCCACGAAGAGACGGTCGACGTCGGCAGGAACGTCCTGCGGCTTAACGGAGAACAGATCATACTCCGGCAGCCCGAAGAGCGTCTTGGAATCTGCAGGGTCGTCTTGAAGGAATACGTGGTTGTCCCCGCGAGAAGCGAGGTGGTGGTGACGGCGCGACTGGAAGGCCAGCGAACCAGGAACATGATGCTGGACCAGAAGACGCCTGTACACGGGCTATGTGTAGCCATAACATGCCGTGCCGAGAGGAGATGCCAGTGAGGCTGTTCAACCTGACAGACACCGATAACGACGTCCAGGCTGGGACGGAGTTGGGGACGTGCGAGCCCGTGATAAGAGTGACAGTAATCGACAAGACACAGGAGCCGGTGCCGACGCAACACCTGGGGCCCCGGCTGGAAGACTTACTTAAGAGGGCTGCCGACCACCTGACCGCAAAACAGCTCGAGAAAGTTCGGCAACTGCTGAGACGATACCAGTTCGTATTCAGCCAAAGTAACAGTGACTGCGGCCGCATGGACAAAGTGCTTCACCGCATCGACACCGGAAACTCCCGGCCTATTCGGCAACCACCTAGACGCGTTCTACTGGCGAAACAAGCTGCAGTACGTGACATGCTGGAGGACATGAGATCCAGGGGAGTGATTTAAGAGTCTGACAGCCCTTGGTGTTTCCCTGTAGTTCTGGTGACAAGAAAGAACAACAAGCTCCGCTTCTGCGTGGACCACACGAAGTTGAACGCTATCACCCGGAAGGACAGTTTCCCACTACCCCGGATTGACGACACCCTGGACACGCTAGCTGGTGCACAGTGGCTCTCGACCCTGGACCTGAAGTCGGGCTACTGGCAGGTAGCTCTAGACCCGAGAGACTAGGGGAAGAGCGCATTCTCGACAGGCCAAGGGCTTTGGCAGTTCACAGTTATGCTCTTTGGGTTCTGCAACGCACCAGCTACCTTCCAACGCCTCATGGAGTAGGTAATGAGAGGACTGGCTTATGTCGCCTGCCCGGACGACATCGTCGTCGTCGTTAAGACCTTCGAAGACCATCTGGAAAATCTGAGCAAAGTGCTACAGAGACTGCAGGTGAAGAACTTGAAGCTAAATGCAAAGAAGTGCCAGCTCTTCCGCAAGGAAGTCAATTACTTAGGCCACATAGTTTCACCAACCGGAGTGGTCACAGACCCGGAGAAGACACAGGCCGTGAGAGATTGGCCTTGGCCAAAGGATGAGAAAGAATTGCGCAGTTTCCTAGGGTTGTACAGTTATTACCGACGCTTCATAAAGGGGCTCTCCAACATCGCCAAGCCCCTCACCTGTCTGTCAGGGAAACACTGACTTTATGTGTGGACGGATGACGCCGAAGGCGCTTTCCAGCAGCTGAAGAAGACTCTGTGCGTTGCTCCTATTTTGGGATTCCCACAACCAGGTGGCGCCTTTATTGTGGACACCGACGACAGCGACTATTGCATTGGAGGCGTCCTATCCCAAACCCAGAGCGGCCAGGAGCGGGTGATAGATTATTACAGCAAGACGCTATCCAAGGCAGAAACGAACTACTGCGTCACCCGGCGAGAGTTACTGGTGGTGGTAAAGACCTTGGAGCACTTCCAAAAGTATCTGTACGGTCAGCCATTCCACCTGGGGACTGACCACTCCGCCCTCACCTGGCTATTGAGCTTTAGGAACCTGGAAAGCCAGACAGCACGTTGGATCCACAGGCTGCAGGAATACCACTTCACCTCTGAACATCATAGAGGGATGAGCCACGGCAACGCAGACGCCATGTCCCGAAGGCCCTGACCAGAAGAGTGCGGCCAATGCACAAGAGTGGAAGAAAAGGAGCGTGCTGCAGCTGTCAGAGTGGTCACGGCAGTGCCTGCGAATGGCTGGGATAGCGCAGGCCTGAGGATGGAGCAGCTGGCGGACGCAGACTTGGGGCCACTCTTGAGAGAAGTGGAGGTAGGGGCGAGACCAACATGTGGGGACTTCGCACCAAGGAGTGCCACATACAAGTCGTACTGGGTCCAATGGGACTCACTGAAGACAAGAGAGGACGTGCTGCTCCGGGTATGGGAATCACCTGATGGGAAGACGCAGAGAGAACAGTTAGTACTTCCCCGAAGTAAGGTCCTGGAGGTCTTGGAGGAAGTGCACGCCGGTACTTCAGAAGGACACCTGGCAGCAAACCGAACGATCGACAAACTCCGACAGCGCTACTACTGGTTGAGGCTGCGAGCAGACGCAAAGAGATGGTGCCGTCAATTTAACGTGTGCGCGGCGAGTCGCGGCCACCAGACTAGGAGCCGGGGTCGCACGCAGCAGTACAACGTCGAAGCTCCATTCGAACGGATCGCCGTCGACATAGCTGGAACATTCCCAGTGTTCGACCGAGCCAACAAGTACCTGATGGTGGTCGTGGACTACTTTACCAAGTGGCCTGAGGTGTATGCCATCCCGAACCAAGAGGCAAAGACAATCACAGACTACCTCGTGTAGCAACTGTTCTGCCGGTTTTGGTGCCGTTAGAGCTCCACAGCGACCAGGGTACCAATTTTGAGTCTAACCTGATGAAGGAAGCACTACAAAGACTTGGAGTTAACAAGACCCGCACAACACCTCTACATCCCTAGTCGGATGGCATGGTCGAAAGGTACATCAAGACTTTAGAAGAACATCTGAGGAAGGTCGTGGCCAGCCATCAGCGATACTGGGATGTCAAAGGGCCACTGTTCTTGCTGGCCTACCGCATCGTCAACACACGACACCTCTTGGATGACGCCAGTCAGCTTAATATTCGTTTGAGGGTTACGCTTCCCCTGTGTCCTGGCTTTTGAGAGCTCCCCCGGACGCAAAACAGCCAGCAACCGAGAATGTGGAGAACCTGGAGGACCATGTCCACGACATGCATAAGATAACTCGCCAGAACATCCAGATGGCGAGCGACCGCATGAAGTCCCGGTACGACAGGCAAGCCAGCAACCAAGGATTCCAGCAAGCTGACCTGATCTGATTGTACCGCCCTACCCGGACCAAGGGACGCTGCTCGTAACTTCAACTACCTTGGCAAGGACCGTATCGGGTGATGAAGAGGATTAATGACGTGGTCAACCGCATCCAGAAGGTGCCCCGAGGAAAGATGTTGGTGTTACACCTGGATCGTCTGGCCCGCTACGATTGTGCTGTTTGGGACGACCAGCCTTGAGGAGGGAGCAGTTTCGCGAGACATTAGTTATGACTAGCCAAAGCTAGATGGCAGGAAGGGAAGGAGACGAATAGCGTTAAGCTACGCCTACGCCTATGAGCTAGCGCCTACGGAGGCGAGACAGGGAGGGAGAAGGGAAGCCACGGAAGTTGCTGGATGTTCGTTCCCCTCCTCCTGCCACCTCGAAAGACCGCGAAGTCTCTCGTACGATTTCTTCTCCAGTGTGGAGAATTCTCGAGAACTGCTGGCTCGCGTATAAATAGGAGTGTGTGCGTGCAGAGTTTTGAGTTTACGGCAAGGTGCCGAGTAGTGAGGGTAGTGTGGACCTGCGACAGACGAACTGGTGGATTGTAATTGTGTGTGTTACGTAATTCTGCTGTGATCTGCAAGTGTACCAGGTGTATTTCTACGGAAGTGGGGAGCGTTTTGTATTTCTGCAAACTTGATTTTTAATCCTTCGAATCCACAAAGTCACAATATGTAACCAAATTATTTACTACAAAACAAACGCACAAGTAGACTAATCATCTCTATATTTATTGTTAATCCGTTCACTTTTATTACTAAGTACAAGTTCTCCCATCCAAGTATTTAAGTCAGATTAGAACGATGCACAATTAATTATATTTTTCCAAAGTCTCTGTTGACATGCACAGTCTTCTGTCTGATGCGTTTTTTATATGAGACGAAGAGGACTCATGCTTTTTAACATGGTCGTTCATGTGTTGTATGTCTTTCATTCCTTGCTTCACCCAGGAATCATCTCCTCCAAAGAGCAGGGCCACGCCGTGGCTCAGCGGTTAAACCGCTTGGCTCTCACCAAGGCGGCCCGGGTTCGATCCCAGGCGACCGCAAAGTGAGATTTGTGGTGGACAACACTGCGCTGGGGCGGGTTTTCTCCGGGATCTCCGGTTTCCCCTGCCATCTCATTCTACCGGTGCTCCGTCTTCATCTCATGTATCATCAGTGTCATCGCCTGCGGTGCCGTATGTAGTAAAAGCGGGCGTTAAACACTACACATTTCATTTTCCAAAGAGCAGGCATGGGAAACAGTATAAAGAGTTATTAACTTCACATCCACATAACCAGTCGTGCTTCTTGTACATGTCAGGGTTGAACTTCCTATTGAATGTTCTAGCTTTTGACTTAATTGTTTGAGTTATAGAAATGTTTGGCGTGGGCCTACCCATTCGTTTCACTTCAGATTTTTCTTCAGCACTCCGTTGTGAAAAGGGCTTTTCCAGTAAAGATTGCACAGTATTCATTCTATCAGAATTTTAAAATCGTAAAAAAACACCTCACAATAAGCGCTATAAATAAAATGTTAGAATACTCAGTTTAACCTTAAACAAAGCCTTCCCAAAGCTCTGCGAGCATGAAACCACACCTCAGAACAAGCAGACACGCAACTACATGCTAAGCGAAGCCTGAAGGTCACGCCATAGCCGTTGCTAAGAGTAGGAGGAGCTAGGTTGATAAACCTCCATTTAAGCAATGCATAAGAAGCCACTTCCATCTCTTCACCCTCCCGCAACCCCCTCAGAGAGCCCACATTTGGCGAAATCTGTGGTTAACACTTTGCTGCAAACCTAGCGGCTCCTACAGCTAACCTCTGTTTATTTCGACATGGACAGCTACAGACGATAAGCATAATTGAAACATGTTTGTATATAAATCAACGCAAACAAGTACAGCTTTAATGTGCAAAATGCACCTGTTGTACATTCAAAATCAGTGGGTGTAGCGCAAACCTGCAACCTTATGGAGGAACCGCCCCTGGATTCGTGTAATGCATATGAACACTTCCATTGTTTGACAGTTAAATCTATTTCTTTCTACAAATACAGCTGTCTCCAGTATATAAACGCATGCCAAAAGAAGTATCCAAAGCTTTTTGAACATAGCATTTTTCGTCGTCTATAATTCAAATGGCTTGTTTTTAATAAATATATCTTTGGCTGCTGGTGAATTTCCCCAAAATATTATTCTATATTTAATTATAGAATGTATATGTGCATAATAGGATATTAAAAGTACATGAAGGCTGACATTTTGACTTAATATTCTTAGAGAATATATATTCCTACTTAATTTGGTTCGTACATAGATGGTTTGTATGAGTCTTACATTTTAAGTTATCCTAGGTTTAAATAGCCTAAAAAGTTTGTTTCACTTTTGTATGAAATTAATTTATTGTTTAATTTTACTTCAGGAATATTTCCGGAATTTTACAGGACATATTTCAGGTTATTCACTTTCAGGAATACTGCTATATTTAAGACACTGTCCTATCTGTGTTTAAAACTAGGTTGTTATTAGCTATCGATACCAAGTCTTTTCTAGTGTGATTTAATGCATTATTTAATGTTTCGTTATTGTTTCCTGTTATTAGTAAGTTAGTATCATCTACAAACAATACAGTGTTATGAGCCTTGATGTTATTTACAAAGTAATTTATATACAAAATGAATAGAAATGGGCCCAGAATTGAGCCTTACGGCACTCCATATGTAATCTCAAATAAGTCTGATCTAATTGCTGAATGAATATTGGTATTAGGGTTTGTGTCAAAAATATCTGTTAATTGCTTTCGATTTGTAAGGTAAGTTTCAAACCAGCTGTATGCTGGTCCTCGTTTGCCAAAGTCAAATAATTTTGCTAATAGAATTTTGTGATCAACAGTATCAAAAGCTTTACTTAGATCTAAAAATATACCAATTGCTTTATCTTTATTATCCAAAGCGGTTATAGCACTATTTAAGAAAGAGTATATTGCGGTCTCTGTTGATTTTTTGTGTCAAAATCCATGCTGAGTTAGTAATTAAATCATGCTTTTTCATAAACGAGAGAAACCTCCTATACATTATTTTTTTCTAACATCTTTGAAAATATGGAAGGTACGGAAATTATATACTTCAGTCCTTTTTCCCTTTTTTATGAAGGGGTATAATCTTAGTTTCAGTATGTCTGGAAAGATCCCGCTAGTCATAGATGCATTACAGAGATGAACAAGTGGTCTGGTCATCGTCGTCGTCGTCGTCATCATCGTCATCGTCATCATCATCGTCATCATCATCATTATTATTATTAATTTTGGCCTGTATTATAACTTTATTTAATATACGTTTATAGTTCCTAAAATAATGATCAAATTCCATTGTCGTGTTACCCTTGCTTAACTCATACAGTAGCCCTTTGCATTCACATGATATTTGTATACCTGGAGTTATCCAACTATTATATGCTTCCAGGGGCGGCCGGTGAGGCATTGTATTGGCGGTGCCATAAATGAATGAATAAATAAATGAATGAATAAATAAATAAATGAATGAATGAATGAATAAATAAATGAATGAATAAATAAATAAATAATATATAAATAAATAATTAATAAAGAATAAAGGAATGAATAAATAAAAAATAAATATATAAGAGTTATTAAATTTTAGATGAGTCGCATTTTTTACACATCTGCTTCACTTTCGTGCCTATTTTGAGGACATGTTTCGCAAATCTTCGTTTGCATCTACGGCTCTTGTGCGACTGACGCTAGATCCAGCGGTGTGGGTAATTCTGGGGTTGTTGCTGCCATCTGTTGATTTAGTGATGAACTGAAATGTGGGATTCTCTTCTAGCGGGATTTCAAAGTTCATTAGTTGGTTTTTATGTTTTTCTATGTATATCTTCTCCCATATGACGAGTTCACTATGTTTTTGTACGTATTTTAGTAATTCTGTGCTATCTTCAATTTCATGATTTTCAGACCAGAAATGAGCTGCTATTGCGGACTTATCAATATTTTTGTATCTTAAGTGCCTGAAGTGTTCTTTCTTTCTAGTGCCTATGTTCCTTTTTGTCCTTCCTATGTAAATTTTTTCACAGTCTTTACACTTAATTTTGTAAATGCCTGACTTTTCCTCTGGTTTTATCTTATCAGTATTATTACTGTGAAGTAGGTTTTTAATGTTGTAATTGTTTTTTGGTGCCAATGTTATATTGTATTTCTTGAATATTTTTTGGAACTTTTTTGTGGTCCAGGGGTGGTAAGTAAATTTAGCAAATCTAGTTTCTTGTTTTATTGGTGTGAGAGCTGTGATCTGTTTTAATTTCTTTTGAAGTTTGAATAATTTTAGTTTTTTATCTACAAGGTTTTTTCCATATCCATTTTTAATTGCAGTTTTTAAGATTTGATGGTATTCGTTTTGATATTCTTGCTGGCTGATTTGCGAAACATGTCCTCAAAATAGGCACGAAAGTGAAGCAGATGTGTAAAAAATGCGACTCATCTAAAATTTAATAATTTTTCGCTTCACTGTGGTGTTCCAATACAGTTGAATCTCGATATATAAGAGTTGTTAAAATATAAATATGTGTACCAATTTCGAGCGATTAAGGTAATCTTATCAATCATCCATCCTATTTTATAATATACTGTACCAAACAGAATGTACAGTGAAACGGAAATAGATATTTATTACATCCGTACTCTTGTTACACACAGTTGTAACGAGCACAGTAAAAGTTTGATAATACAGTTCATGGAGAATGTGACAAGAAGTGTTCGTGTACGATTTCGCGACAGAGAGACAGGTATCTTAAGTCCCGTGCTTTACTGTACTCTAACGGATAAAACGTAAGTTATGCGCCAGAGAAATCTTGGCACTGCCTGCTCCCATAAGGAGCCGTGTAGAAGCAGACATCCTAGACCTTAACACAGGTGCTTATGAGCGTAGATGGTGCCGTTCTGGAATCGGCGCCAAGCCACGGAAAGCAATCAGGACAGAGCGCTTGCATTTAACGCGCCTATCACACGAGGGAGCAGATACTCAGAAACAATCCCTTTTGCGCAATTCCTATACACTTCTCTTTCTTTCATTTTCATACAGATGGTGCCATGGCACAACGGCACTATCTTAGAAACCGCCCCTGTATGCTTCCTTATTGCATGTTGTTATTTTGTGAGGGAAAGCTGTATTAAAGCAGAATACAAAACTATTTACAAACAATTTAAATTTCACATTAGTATCAGCCGCATTTTACATACATGTCATGCCAGTCTTCTCTATTTAAAAGATAATTCATATATGAAACATTAACTGTATTAAATATTCGCTTTTTTTGTTAGTGTTCATCTAAACAGCCTGGTATTTTTCGTTTCAATTTGAATTATTTGTGCTTCATGGTCACTAAATCCTGTGTTTATTACCTGTGCTTTGAAGGTACAGTTTTCATGAATTATAATTTGATCTACAGCTGTCTTTGAAAGATTAGTTATTCTTGTAGGGGAAGTAATAACATGCATTAGGTTATGCAAGTTCTTGCTTCTCTTTACTGTCTTTAAGGAAGTCAATATTTATATCACCACACAGAGCAAGTTTTTTATTGACTCTCATGAGAATGTTCAATAACTTCTCTAAGTTACTCAGAAATATTCTGAAATTACTATCTGGGGCACGATATACGATTATTTTGTTTAATAAATATATATTTGGCTTCTGGTGAACTTCCCAAAATTATAAATATAATAAGCAATTTCCCCACTTTTAATATGTATGGAGCTGCTTTATGCACAACAATAGTACCCTCCCTTCTTTTACCCATCTAACCATAGTATCTTAAGTCCATCATTTATAAACCTAGAGATTGCCTCTAAATGTTTACAACAAATTAAATAGAGTTTTGATGCAGCTTCAGAGCCCAATTTACCCACAATAATTAGAATAGCAATGAAACAGCCTTCAGCATCTGTCGTCTCATCAGCAGAAATCCTATATGTGATTTTCCTATGTCAGCCCTCATTTTTTCAAATATGTCAAATAACAAGAATCCAAGTAATTCTTCTTGAAAGTGGAATCGCAAAGAATGTTGTGGTTGCAGTATTTTTGTCGGAACTGTTTAAATTCAGGTACCTGAAGTTTGTTCCAGGGTATGTTCCTTGCAACTAATGCCATGCACAGTTCTTTGTAAAACACACTATTGGATGAGGTAGACTGCACCTGTAACTGTGTTAGTAGTACCTGTTTCTTTGAAGAACTACATTGTCTATTCCAAATATGTAGATTTGCTTCATAAATGCTGTTCAATTTGAGATTTCATTGCATACCCTATATGTTTATCACAAGTTTGGCAGAGGACTGTTTTACCATTAGTGATTAAAATGCTGTCAACAGAAATGCATGTTTTCAGTTTTGTTGATAATAAAGACGCAACCAGTGCCATGATTAACTTACATGCAACTGACTGTTAGAAATTTTGAAGTTTTTGCTTTATTTTTCTCATACATTTACAAGTAGTTCAATGTTGTCCACATCGAACACATGCACCTTAGCTTTGAATGTTTTTAATGAACAGCCATCATCGCAGTTACTTGGCAGTTTATTTAATGTGGTAAAGAAACAAAGCGAGCCACTGGACAAGCATTGTAGAGAGGCATCAATAACCACTATGTATAGGACTGATGACAATGGATGAGAACCACAATAATGAAACTTGCAATATTTCTTCCCTTTCTTGCCCTGTAAAGATAATGAACGAAAATGATGAAAATGTATTATAAATCTGTAATAATATTAAAATATGTAAAATTATATACTATGGTATCAAATATGCATTATAGCCAAAAATATGTAAAAATATGTAATTTAAAACTTTGGAATGAGGGTACTATCAGTGTAATTTCTCGACATTTAGCTATTAAAATATTTGAAAAACTGGTTCATAATAGAATGATATCATTCATCTCAAAATACAATATTCTTTCAGGGGCCCAAAACGGATTTAGAAAAAACAGATCTACCATAACAGCCATGGACAGTTTAATAAATAAAATTCAAGAAGCTATTGATAAAAAATTAGTAAAATGACAACTATTATATGATTCAAATGGGAAGGTCTTTGTCCTTGAGTGCTACTAGATGAGCAACCAATCAAAGTACTGCGGTGTTGTCATATTGCATTCCCCCTAAGTGGTGTGTGACAAGCGCCAAACTAATCAATCTCTAATAATACTATTTGCGCTAAGACAAAAATTCAGATTTTGCAAAAACTGATCCATGAGGAAGGAGAGAGTAATGTATTTAACATAACCATAAAAAAACCCATATTTTTAGCTCAAATAGTTTTCCTAATACAAATAAATAAAGTAGATACCATAAAACAATGCATTGCGGCGTAAGCACTGTAGTGAATATCATTATTGGTTGGCATGTATGCATAAACGTATATTTGAAATTATTCAGAGCTGAAATGTAAACATTTGACATGGCATGGTAAAAGAAATATTTACTTTGAATAAGCCAAGGTGTTTGTTAAATTCGATGAGAGAAAACGCTACACTTCTTGCTAGTCTGGTAGAACGTGTCTGGTCACATTATTTCTTTGTTTATGAATGCTTCGTAATCTCTATTCACTCTAGAGGGTTCAAAGCAGCATTATTCAGTTACTCTTCCATGAAAAACTATATCAGCTGTATCAATGAGACACGATCCGCCTTTCCCCCCTTACTGCTGCTAGAACAATCCAATAGAGTTAATGTGAGCTCAAAGTATGTTGCAAACACATAAAATATTTTTAAACTGACTGACATTGAACGACTTATTTACGAAGAAATTGACAAGGAACACAACAAGACTGGGAAAACTGCATGAGATATCAGATAAACGACAAGAAGATGACTTTTGGAAAGAAATAGCACGTAACGAGATTTTGAAACCTATCATCATAAATTTACAGTACTCAGACATTTAAGACAATGACAATGACGAATTATTTCTTAACGTAAATAACATTCACTTCAATACGGATGCACTGCTGGTATTTTCGTTGGATTAGAAAAATAAGTAATTCAAAACTATAATTAACTTTAAACTAAATATTTAAAACATTTGTGTAATATACGAATATTCATGTTGCAATTGTGATTTCAACAACTGCATTATCATAAATCTTTGGAAAATTCAGTTTGCATTAGTGCCAAGAACACTCGCAAGTGTACAAGAGAGAGGGAAGCATAAAGAGTGGGGATAACGAGGTGGCAACGGTGACGACTCTTAACACATCTGATTGGCTACAGGCAATAACTCTTCCCATTTGAAACACATAGTAGTATAAACTCCCTGAATTACCTCGAAATCTGTTAAGGCATCACCAAAATTTGATGAGTAAAGCACATGGTCCACTACACTCTGTCCATTGCTATTTACAAATATAAATTTCCTCATCCTATCCTTCCCCTTTATTCCATTACATAGATTTAAATTATCTTCACAAAATTGCAATAATTTTCTACCTTCTTTATTAACAATTTTATCTCTACTTTGTCGCTTGTCTATTTCTTGCATTACACAATTATGTTCCTCAGCTCTTATTTGAGATTGTTAACACCCTGACCTGGCATTATAGTTCCCAACTAAAACTATTTTTATATCAGGGTGCTTATTATATAGTATCTCCATGTCCTGAGCATAAAGTAATAAACTGTAATCTTTGAGGAAAAGGGAAAACAAACTGTTTGCCATCTCATCTCTCTTCCAATACACATGATAAGGATACAGCTGTTTTGCAGTATGTTCATTCTCAGTTTCATTCTTACAAGTGTTTAAGTATAATTGGAAGAAAACTGTGAACTTTAGTAATTTCTCTAAAATAAATTCTCAACATAAGACGTTTTCACTGAAGGAAAAAAAATTAAGGTTATGGAAGAACAAGCATCCAGCTAAAGAATTAACTGTGTTGTTTAAACTGGGAAAACTCAGATTTATGGGATTTTGAAAAACAAAATAACAATTAAATACGAGTGGCTAAGGGAACAGCAGGGCATGAGAAACTCCCTCACAAAATCTATAGAGTATGACAAGCTAAATCGTGCTATGTTCAAGTGATTTGTTAGTCCATGCTAAAGGAATTCCCAATTCTGGATCACTGCTTCAGATGCAAGCGCTAAACAGCAAGAAAATTAGGTAAAGACGATTTCAGAGCTTCCAATGGATGGCTCGAGAGTTTCAAGCCATAACATTGCTTTGAATGTTGCGTGTGTTGAAGCAAATGATGATAATATGTAGACAGTTGCAGATTTGAAAGGAAAAATGAAAACAGACCGAGAAATTAGGTGATAAACTACAATTACTGTATGAAAGTTGAAAATGTAGTACATAATATGTATCACCATATTATTATTTAAACTTAATTTTATACTATTCCTTCACTGTAAACCTGTGCATCTATAGCTTCTGTAATTTTTTTGTATTCAAACGCAACACTCATAAGATAGAAACCTGTGTAAACAGAAAATAAATGCCAGAACAATCACGTTTGGTTTTAGAGAGGTTTTGCTCTATAAAATTTTCCCTGAGATTTTGTTCACAAAGCTAAATACTTTAATTTTCAGTTGACTGACCAGTCCAATCCTGTGTGTTTCCTTCCCTTAACTTGTTAGGGAACATAGAACAATAGAACTTAGCCCAAAGGGGAGGGAAAATCCAATGACTACAGTACCAAGAATTTATCTCAGAATATATCAGGTAAGTACCCGACTTAAATGTGGTTGTGACCATAATTTATAGTGGGTTTAATTTTATAGCAGTAACAATTGTATACATAGCTATGATGCTTATAAAGTAATTTACAAAATATAAATCTTAAATGTTAAGAGTATGAATGTTTGGATATCCTATATACCGTATTTTTTTACGTAATTTGCCCCCTTTTTCTCTCGAAAAATTTGCTTCAAAACATTGGGGAGAGAATTATATGAATGGTGCTTCTAGGAATTCAGAAAGGAAGGGAAACCATGTAGGATTATGTAAAAGTTATATAGGTATACAGTAATTTGTGAATGAACTGGATGTATACCATGGTTTCATTGGGCCTACAATGTATTGTTTCATTGTTTCTTTTCTCTGACTATTCTGCAGTCTCACTTTCATCACTATCATCACAATTTTCATTTATATCTGGCTCATGATGACGACTTGTAACTAACTGACTTAGAAACAAGTCTGCAACTTCACATTTCAATTTTACAAAACATTGTCACAATGGCAATACAGATATTTTTGTGGCAAGCACTGCATCCATTGTTGTCCATGACAAGCACTGCTGCATCAATGGTTGTCCATTATCAAGTCATTTTCAGTCTGCTTCAATAAGAACAAACCAGAAGAGAGAATTATGCGATGTTTAATAGGTAAATAAGTTTTAGTGATGAAAAATAATAGGGGAGGGAAATATGCAAGGGGGGGCCCTTATGCAATAAAATACAGTTTTACATTTTTAGATATCCTTATTTTTACTGTTAGCATTCCAAACCTAATATTTTCAAAGTCTGATACTTGACTACGCACAGTAAAAAAGATCTACACTTTTTCTCCAAGGAGCAAAACATTTAGGGGAGCAGAGAACAAGGACACAATGAAGTAGGAATGCCACATTTATTTCCTTTTGGAAAACTGAGATTCATTTAAAGATATACTTCATTTCATTATCATATTAAGAAAAATGACCTAACAGGGTTTTATATTTTTCTGTTCCATGTAAATTAAAATTAAACAGCTATATAGCTCCCATAGCATATTCATCTTGTACATAAGCCTTTTCTCCATTAATTATTCTGATATAGTTAACTGCTTATTTTCCTATTTTAGTTATTATGGGTGACTTTTATGTGGTTCCCAAATTTCCATTATTGTAGGCATCTCAAATGCATTTTAATTTTTCTAATTTACATAAGAATAAACACAAAAATAATTATGCATACAGAAATTAATGTAATAATCTGAATCAGAGCAGTGTAGTGTGTATTTGCAGTTGAAATAAAAGGGATAATATTATAGAAAACCAGACGTTACATTTTTTAACCAAATTTGGATTTGATTGAGCTGTGTGTTCTTAACTTTAGAACTACTTTTCATGAGTAGTAGAGAATAATAGGTAAAGGTTTGCTTCATTCATCAATTTCAAAACATTACAGTTGTACCGTGATTCTTAAATTGTAGAGGATGACAAAATAAATTTTAATCATATAAAATTTAGGTTAGATAGTTATGTAAGAAAAGTGTCAAATATGTAATATACTGATCACCAAATATATACTTATATATATAGAGTCTTAGAACATAAGTTATGTAAATTTATGCAATAAAAATTATGTTCTTAATGTGACAGCTTTATTGCCTTTTATGAGCTACATTTAACAATACAAAATACAAACAGACTTTTATCAACCTTTTCATGCAATTTCTGTCAATTTCTTCTGTTTCGTTTTCTGTTCAAAAGCTTCCTTCACAAACTTCTCATCCACATTTGGTGAAATACAGTGGCGGCCGATAAAGGAGGGCTGTGGCACTGCAGCCCCACCAGAGCCAATTTTTATTTTATTGTTGTTGCCTTAACTGCCTAAATTGAATAGATTACATCCATATATATTGTAAGTCATTACAACAAGTTCATAGACTGTATGGCAAGTTTGTATGTGAAGCCACTTTTCCGTCTTGGACTGCCAGTCCAGCTAACGTGCATATTGCTTCCATTTCCCCCTCCGCTTACCCCGCTTCACATTTTGGCTTATCGCGCACCCCATAGCTTAGCGAACTCACTGGACTGCAATGTTTGCAGTCCCAAGAGTGGTGTAAATGCAATTTCGTGAAAAATGCAAGTGCAGATTTTCATAAAACCAAATGGTTTTTTAACGTTTCCACGGTGATTCAAGTATATTTTTGTTTCTGACAGGAAAGCATAATCAAATGTGACTTTATATACTGCTATTAATGATGTGATTGTAACAATGAGTAATTCAGTCGAGTATTTAAAGTCACTTCCTTTTGGCACTTTAACACTGCTAGAGAAATGTGACATTAAAGCGCGAGGAAGACCGACTCCTATGTTAAACATTATTTAAAGTGCAACAAGCCGACAAAAACAACATAGTAGGTGAGTGGATTTGTGGATGTGAAGTCAGCAATTCCCTGTTCTATTTTCCTTGCCCTTTATTTGGAATTAAAGACGACGCAGCCAACATTGCATGGGTTCAAAAGAAAGTTTCGGACTTGAAGAGACTATATGGAAAATATTATAAATATGAAATGTCCAAAAACCATATTCATAACATGCTTAGTAAATGGGTTAGTAAATGTACAGACATGTTTATCTGTTATGTCCGACGAAACTACAGATATTGTTGACATGTTTCAGCTTGTAATAGTCTTAAGATATAGTAATGCCTTAGATAGTCCTGTTGAGCGATTCTGGGGATTTTTTATTCCGAATGGGCAAAACTCTGAAGCAATTGCGGAAGTTGCAATTTCTGAGCTTGGCAATATATTAAAAGAAAATAAGAAGAAGCTTATAGGCCAAAGTTTTGATGGTGCAGTGGTAATGAGTGGGGCTATCAATGAAGTGCAAGCTAAAGTTAGAGATGTGTACCCCAAAGCTTACTGCATGAATTGCTTAGCTCATCAATTAAATGTGATAATGGAGAGAGCTGCCAGGCAAAACACAAAAGCTGGGATTTTTTTGTTCAAATCTTTGTACTATATCCACCTTCTTTTCCCGCTCTCCACACAAAACATAAGTGTTAGATTCATGTGTTAAGAAGAGAATACCAGTGGTGGATCAGCGAGGTGGAACTATAAATCCGGGACTGTAAATGTTGTATATGAAAAGAAGAAGGCATTTAAAGAATATTTTGAAATTTTGTTAAAATCAGGTATCTCCAGCAGTGCGACAATAAATGAGGCAAGTGTTCTTGTAAATAATGAGTTTTGTTTCTGGCTTAACTTTCTTTTCCATTATTTCCATTATTTAGTTATGCCTCATGTAGAAATACTGTACAATCATCTACTGAATCGCCACATAGATGTTGCCAAAGTTCAATGTACATAGGTATCTACTTTCACTGCTGAAATTATAAAAGTAAGAAACATGGTGGAGTCCTGTGATTTGGCAGCAGAAACCCCACACAAAAGAAAACTTGTTTCAAACACACAGACCAGAGCAGCAGCAGCAGCCAAGGAAGTATGTGGTGTTATACTGTCACAATTGAATCTCTGCTTCAAGTTTACTAAACATCTTCCTGTGTCTTCCTTGCTACAAGATTCACAATTTGACCAATTTAATTCAATATGTGCAGCAAATGCGTTCAGTGAGTGTCTAAAAATGTTCTAAAAATGTGTCTAAAAATTTGTTTGATAAGGACAAACTACATACAGAACTTTCAGTCATCTATTCAAGAGACGAATTCCGGAATATTTGTGGTGCTCTAAAATTGCTTCAATATCTTAGAACTAATAACATTTCTTCCACTTTTTCTGAGGTGTTAAAACTTTTGAAAATAACTATTACTCTGCCTCTAACAACAAGTGAATCTGAGCACTGTTTCTCCACACTGAAAAGAATTAAAACATTCCTTAGGAACACTATTGGAGAAGATAGATTAACTGCGCTTGCTATGTTGTCCATAGAAAAAGAAATTATAGAAAACATCCCGAAGTTCAATGAGAGAATGGCTAATAAGTTTGCTGCAAACAAAGATTGCCGTATTCAGTTCATCTTCAAATAATCAAGGTAAACTTAAATTTGAATAATCAGTGCAGCCCCTCCAGGTATAGACAATATGAGCCGCCACTGGTGATATACATACATTCACTCGCTGATGAATGTCTATGAATAGACATTCTTATACAGTATTTTATGAACTATAAGATGCCCTGTAATTTTTATACACTTTTTCAGAGACATAACATGTTTAACATTCATCATCAGATTGCAAAACCAGACTGAAATATACTTTTCATTAGTTTATAAAACTGAACTGACCTTTAAAATTCCAGAAAATCAACACCTGAACTTTCCTGTTCTTTTTCATCTCTTTTTTATCATCATCTCTTGTGCTCCTATTTCATATAAGATGTTCTTCACTGCCACTGAGAGCTTTACTTATGCAGTGTTTATGGCAAAATTTAATAATAATAATATCATAACTTATCCTAGATGATGCTTGTTTCAACCACTGACATACTTATTTGCAAGCAGATTTTTTTTTTTTTTTTAATTTACTTCCTCCAAAGTTAGTTATATCGGATGGTGAGTGGAATGGTGAAATGATGCTCAAATGAGCCCAGAGTCCACAGAGCTTAGAGTTACTTGACATTCGTCTTTCAGGATTAGCAAAAACTCCGGAAAAAACCTTATCCAGGTAACTAACCCTGACCAAGATTCAAACTCTGGACCTCTTGAACGTGAGCCAGACATGCTACCATCTACACTATCAAGACAGGCACAGATTGTTTTAAAGTACCATTTGATAAGAATTCATTTTGGGATCTTTTCATCAATCATCCATTTGTTTCATTCCTCTCAGATTTGAACTTTAAAGGATTTATTTTATAAGACATCATAAGATTACAATTGTGAAATAAGTCCTTCCGAGTAATGGCATGCTCTGAGACAGAAATAGCACTGTTGTGAATCCCGGCAAATCTTGTTTGTTGTATTGGTATGCTGCTGCCAGTAGAATCCAATGTTGTCAGATAGTGATAGATTTCCCTTGTCATCGAATATATATCAATTTTCAAGACTGGCAGGCATTTTAAATCAAACCTGGAATTTTAATATCAGCTTTCCTATAAGGTGCACCTGAATTTTGAAGGAAATTTTTCAATGAAAACAGTAGATCTTGAAAGTTCATGAAATATGGTGGTTTCTATGGCTTGCAGTGCCTGATGCAATGTCAACTGCATATTTGTCAGGATTTCATGTTCTTGATCAACATCTCCTCCAATATCAGAATTTCATAATGCATTACTGCATTAATGATGTTGTTTGAGATGTTGTAACAGCTGTTTCAGAATCCTTCTTTATATATTGTATTGAATTGTATTTATTTCTTCCATAGGAACATGATACACATGTTGTAGGACACTTCAGTTTAAAATATGAGAAAAATATTTCAAAATACACAGATGATTAAATGCAGAGATATAAGATCCAATGCAAATTTAAAAATTATAAATAAAAGAGTATAAAGATTTGAGTTAGGTATAAAAAGTAATCTTTACAAAAGTATAATTGATCTACTTCATGAAGTAGTTCTCCTTGAAGACTGTTGTCTGCATCCAAGATGCTCCTGGATGTTAGGACCTGTCTTCAGGAATTGGCATTGCTGGAAAACTTCTCCATCTACATACTCATTAACAGTGAAACCAGTGTTCCTAAAGTAATTTGTTGTTGTTGCAGGTTTCATATTTACCAATACATTTGCAGAATATGATTGGTTCCCAGGAGATTAATATCACTGTTAGGTATATTCATTTTGATGTCCTTGATGATTGTTTCTATTATTATTTTTGTATAATGCATATTTTCATTTGAAATTGTACCTTTATTCATTGGCAGAAGTTTTAATGTACTGTTGGAAGAAAGGCAATTTTCACTGCTTTTAGATTGTAAACAAAGACTTTTAAATGGACACGGTAATTGTCAATAAACAGAAAAGAAACAAAGATTTGACACTTGAAAAGCAATGTGGTTTTAACAAATCTATCAATAACAAAAATTTAAGTTACTCCTTCCTGCTTTATCTATTGCTACCATTACTATAATTATTTCTTTACTCTAGTTTCTGCCCTGATGCTTCACACCTTTAAAGGCAATAGTTTTTTTGGCAGTTAAGGAAAAGTATGGTTTCATTTGCATTGAAGATGTTGACTGGCTTGTAACCTTCTATTGGAGTAGAAAGAACAGTTTGTTGGTACTCTTGTAAGCAATTTCAGAAACATCAGCAGCCTCTCCAAATAGCACTTTCTGAACAATAACATAAACAAATTTTAAATTTCTCCAACTACCCTCAGCTTGCTTGAAAAGAATCTAATCCCTACTTTTAACAGATGCTTTACTTGCTTTTGAATGACAGGAATATTCTTGCCTCTTATGTTCTGCAACATTTCTACACAATACTTTCTGTGTACTATAGGTGACACACAAATTCACTAACTACTTTTATAAGTTTATCTTTATCTTATTATTTGAAGCAAAAGGTTAGAAACAGTGATGTATTTAACATTTGAAAATAATGAGTCGGTAAATCAAACAAAAGCATCACTTAAATTATCCTTACTTGGACATGTTTCGGAGAACAGTTTGTCCCCATCGTCAGCAGTTATCCGACTGGTTGGATCCATGGTTTCCTGAAATGAGCCGGTTGTCTGTGGTGGTATCTGTTGACTGTGAGATGAACTTCCAAAGAGAGTTTTCAGTCAGCAATTTGAAATTTAAAGTATTGTGACTTTGTGGGTTCGTGAAATGAAAAGTCCAATTGCACCACTCAAAAATGTTCTTTATTTCCACCGACTTACAGTTAAACACTTGCCAATTACACAGAATTACGTAATGCACACAATTACGATTCACCAGTTCGTTCGTTACAATTCCACTTGCACTCGCGATTACGTAAACTCCTCCGACGCACGTATGCAGTCCGTCCCCTCACTGGGCGCTCCTCACAGCTGTTCGCCAAACACTGACTGACTTCCAGCCCAATGTGTTGCTTATATAGGGTCAGCTGGCCAATCTAGAAGTTTCTGGTTTCAGTGAATCACCACGAAAATTCCAGAAGACAGGGGAAGGGGAAAGAGGCGGCCAGCGACAAGTGACATTTCCCTAATCAACCTCTCAGTTAGTGACAGAGACTAATGGGAGGGTGTGGCTTGGCTGCCTCTGGTCCCTTCTCAGCTGTCGTAGGTTGTGCTTTCCACTAATTGGGTGACAGTATACTGTTTGTTTTTTATAATTAGCAACTTTTCTCAAACATCAAGTTCAGCTGCATTACTGTCTGGCTTTAATAGTTTTATATTTGGTACAATTTCATGATTGGTAGACCAGATTTTTCAAGTTGATTTTTCTATTTGCTTGTATTTCACACATCTCATATGTTCCTGTAATCTAATTTGTAAACTTCTTTTGGTTTTTCCTATGTAGAACTTATTGCAGTCTGAGAAGTTGATTTTGTGTATACCTGATTTCTTGTTTTCAGGTACTGGGTCTTTCAGGTTGTTGCATAATAAGTGTCTTAAACTGAATTTATTTATTGGGTATAGGGTGATGTTGTACTTCTTGAATAGCTTGTTGAATTTTTTATGCACTCTGGGATGATATGTGCATTTCCTGAACTGTGTCTCAGTTTGTGATTCTGTTAATTTTGTAGTATACAATATGTGTTTGTGTTTCTTTAATTTCCAAATTTTCTTTTCTATTAATTGTTTACTGTATCCATTAATTGCAGCTATGTTAATTATGTGGTTATATTCCTTGTTGTATTTATTCTGTTTCAATGGGATGTTGACTAGTCTATGTGCTAAGCTGTCCAAAACTGCATGTTTGTGGGGTGTAGGGTTGTAGCTATCATTCTTGATGTAATTATGTGTTTGTGTTGGCTTCCTGTAGATGCCAAAAGATATGTTATTTAATTCCTGGATTATCTTCAGATCTAAGAAAGGCAGGTAGCCATCTTTTTCTATCTCTATTGTGAACTTTATTGTTCTATTCTGTATGTTCAATAGTTTTCAGGAATCTTGTATTTATCTGTGTGGAACAATGGCAAAAATATCATCAACATATTGTCACGGCAACAGGCATAAAAGTTTCGGCACAAATGAGAAAACAGTCGGCAGATAAAGTTTCATGGTAATAATGAGCCTTTCTAAGCAGTTAATGATAGCGCGGCTATTGTAAACAAGCGCCGGCAAGCAAAGATAACTGAGGTAAAGTACTTGCCGGCATAGAGTAAGTTACGCTTCTGGAATGTGATAGAATATTTGGTTTCTTTATTCTTCCGGAAATTTCTGGACTGATAGAAATTGTTCAGGTTCTGATTTATTTTAGAACAATCTAGAATTACAAATTAGGTATTTAAGGACGTGATGGCTCGCAAAGTGTGTAGTGGTAAACAGAGTGAGTAAGCAGAGAGAACAGCTGAGAGTGTTGTTGTAAAGACAGTTGTGTAACAAGAGTGTTGTTGTAACGAGAGCTGAACTGGATGCTGTTGTCATCGACCTTGGAAGATTGTGTTGTTATGTGATGTAATGTTGTTACGCGAGAATTGAACAGTGTATCTCTACGTAAATAAAGAACATTTAGAATTTTGGTAAATTGGACTTTTAATTCTACGAACCCACAAAGTCACAATATCTGTACCTGCATTTGAAGATGTATGGGAGGGATGATGTGATATGGGTTTCAAAGTAGCTCATAAAGAGGTTGGCTGGGAAAGGTGAAAGTGGATTGCCCATTTTTAGGCCTGAGGTCTGTTGATAGAATTTATCTTTGAATGTAAAGAAATTTTGATGTATGCATAAATGAGTACATTTTGTAAGATCTTCTATTTCTTCTGCTGAAATGTTAGTCTGTATGAGCCAATTCTTGAGGAGTAACATGAGTTCATCTGTTGGAATACTGGGAAAAAGAGAGGTGACATCAGATGATACTAGTTTGTCTTCTGTGTCCAAGTGCAAATTTGAGATCCTGTTTACTAATTCTAATGAATTTCCATAATGTTTGATGGATATCGTCAATATGAAAAATTCAATGCCATGGCCGGCATTTGAACCACGGATCTCCTGGTTTCCGTCCAGTCGCTCTTAACCTTTTGAGCTACCATGGCCAGCGTGCCGTCCTGACAAACATCTTAGCCTATATACGGCTAGTGTGGAGAAATGATTAATTTCCATCAATTAACTAAAATAATAAGAGTTAAATGATGAAGCCTGGGACTTAAGTACTTACAATAGTAAGTCGCCACCAACGGTGTATCTCGGATGCAAGAGCCCCTAGTGGTCTACTGGGGAAATATACGAGTCAACTGGAGAATTTAATGTCAGGACGGCACGTTGGCCATGGTAGCTCAAAAGGTTAAGAGTGACTGGACGGAAACCAGGAGATCCGTGGTTCAAATCTCGGCCATGGCATTGAATTTTTCATGTTGATTCTATCCATCAAACATCTTAGCCTATATACGGCTAGTGGAGAAATGATTAATTTCTATCAATTCCATAATGTTGTTGATTATGGGCCTCATTTTATCTCCTGGTTTATGAATTTTCGGCAATGCAAAAAGTCTCGGTAATACTGGGTGATCTGGTTTGGCTTTAGATTTCTGTACATCAGATAATATCCGGACTTCTTTTAAGGCTCTCTCGAATTCTTTCATACAGAGTTTTAGTGGGTCACTTTCCAGTTTTGAGAATTCATTACTTTGTAACATGCTTTCTACTCTAGAGATGTAATCTGATCTACTTAGGATACCTATTTGGTTGCCTTTGTCTGCTTTTGTGTATATTACTGGTTTTGATTTGAGTGAATCAAATGAAAACAATCTGTCATTTTTGTCTAAACTTATGTCTGTTTGTACTTTCAAACTTTGGGAAGCTATTACATTTTAAAAAGTAAAAACCATTGCCCAATTATTAGGAATAAGGGTTACTATTTGCAGATGATTTGGTAATAGCATCTATAAAAGTGATAGGATTACAGAGAGCAATAAATGAAATTAGCAGCTACTGCAAAGAATGGGGGATAAGAATCAATATAAGAAGTCAAAAATAGTAGTGTTCAAGAAGAGTGTTAGGTTAAGAAAAGATAAACAGTGGCATCTAAGTCACCAAAAAGTGGATGTGGTAAAGGAGTTTGACTATTTAGAGATGAGACTGTGCTACAATGGAGGCTGGGGAGCACATGGGAGAAAGATAAGAGTGAAAGGGAAGATAGCGATGTCTGAGGTAAGGAGCTGTAAATATAAATTACCAGATATGTCAGTAAGGTGGAATGAAAGAATCTATGAAGCAATAGTAGAATCAAAAATGACATATGGTGTGGAGTTCTGGGGGGCAAATGAGATAAGAAATCATGTTGAATATACATATGAACAGTTCTGTAAAGATATACTGGGTTTGAATAAGACAACGCCAAAGGGAGTAGCTAGAGTGGAACTTGAGAGACCTTGCAGGAGTGGGGTAGTTATGGAAAGATATTTAAAATATTGGTATAGCTGTATAAAAAAGGATGATGATACATTAAAGATCTGTCTAGAACAGCAGAAGAATTCAACATGTAAGAACAGCTGGTGGGCAGAACTAGAGAGATTGCTGGTCAAAATAGAAATGGGGGATATCTGGCATGAGAGTGAAAGAAATGTAAAAGGTTTTTGGACAGTTATTAAGAATAGGATAGAGGACATTGACAGACAAGTGACGTGGGAAAATCTGATATAAAGACAGAATGGGGAAGGGAAACATATATAGATATATGTGACAGATATGAGAGTTAGGGTTTAGCTTGGTTAAGGACAGGAGCCATATTGAGAAAGGAGTGCATTCTAAATGGAAAGAAAATAAGTTAAGTACATTATGTAGTGGAGGGTAAAGAAATTAAAAACTGGAGGAAAATAATATGGGGTAAGAACTGGGATAATAAAGGGGCTTATGTAGTAGCAATAAAAATGCTTATGTTGTAAACAGAGAAAAGATTAAGGGAGGTGGGGAAATTTGCTGACAAAGTCAAAGAGACATGGTTGAGAAGGGCAAGGAAACAAGAGGTAGAGAACAAGAGGTAGAGTCAGTCTGAGTCTACGTTTCCACAAGAGGTAGACACTTTTCAATTTTCAATTTATTCATCCCCTATATTTCATACAGAGAATACATAAACACAATACTCACAGACAAAGGTGCATGTATACTTTGTTACATTAACAGTGAATAAATCTATCTAACTAAACATCATCATCAGCATGTCCATTACTGGAAACTGGTTTTGATCTGCCCTAAATATCTAAGTCGTGCTTGTCATAGTAATCAGTTTTACATAGCTTAGACACTCCCATATGGCAATTACGGCCTTCAGGGTAACCTTTTTTTCATCCATATGATCCAAATACATAGGATACGTCAACAGGTTTAACAAATACAATCTGTACATAACAGTATTAAAATAATAAAATATAATAAAATATGCAGAGGGTACCTATACTATTTAAGCTTTAATTTAACCTTTTATACTCATCTATAGAGTAGACTGGGTTTTCTACAAGGTACTTTTTAATTGCTTTAAGTTTAAATTTTTCTTCTGTTATCTGTTTTATTTGATTCGGTAAATGATTGTACAATTCTTTAGATTTATTTTCTATATTTTTGTTACTTAATGTTCCTCTTAATCTGTTTAAGAAATAATTTTGTTTTGTTCTTGTGTTATGTGTATGTATGTACATGTTTTTATTTTGGTTGCTAGAATTTTTTGTTACGTATTTAATGCACTCATATATATACAATGCTGTAAATGTTAATATATTTAATGTTTTATAGACATTTCTACACGAATCCTTCCTTTTTAATCTACAAATTATTCTGATGGCATATTTCTGGAGTCTTAATATTCTTACCATTGCTTTTTTCTGTACATTTCCCCATAATACCACCCCATAGCATAAATGAGAGTGTATGACTGCATAGTAAATTTGCTTTAGAGTTTCTCTATCCATTTGTTGTGCTGCCTGTTTTAAAATATATAGTCCCATATTTATTTTCTTTACTACTTTTTCAATGTGTTGTTTCCAATTTAGTTTGTTATCTATTATTAGTCCAAGGAAGTTCGTTTTTGTTACTTCGAGTATTTTTTTATTATCTAATGTTAGTTGCATATGTGATTGTGTTTCTTTGTTTAAGGTGATTTGCATCCATTCTGTTTTGCTTGTATTTATTACCATGCCTAGTTTTCCTAACTCACTACTAATTTTTTCAAGTATAAGATTGGATTTATTTTGTACTTCACTTTCCGTTTTTCCATTCACTATGATTGTGGTGTCATCGGCATATCCAATGGCCAATTCCCCTGCATCTACTACTGTTTTGAATATACTGTTTATATATATAAGGAATAAATAGGGCCCAAGTTTTGAGCCTTGGGGTACACCGTAAGTTATTTTCTTAAATGAGTATCTAATTTTGTCCAATTTACCATTTGAATTATGTATAATTTCCACACACTGCTCCCTGTCCTGAAGATATGATTTCAGCCAATCTAATGGTATGCCTCTTATCCCATAATTTTCTATTTTGGTAATTAGTTGATTTATGTTTACGCAATCAAAAGCTTTTGTCAGATCCAGAAAAATTGCCACTATATGTTCTTTCCTGTTTAATGCATTTATAATGATGTCATTTCCTTTACATATTGCCTGTACAGTTGATTTCTTTTTTTGAAAACCGAATTGATAGTCTGAAATTATTTTATATTTCCTACAAAAACCTTGTAACTGATCTAGAAATAGTCCTTCTATTATTTTTGAAAAACTTGAGCACAATGTTATAGGTCTATAATTTTCTAATGCTAGTTTTGACAATTTTTTCTTATATATTGGTCTAACTATTACTTTTTTTAGTGCTCTAGGAAATGTTCCTGTTATAAATGATTGATTACTTATATATGTAATTACATCAGCAAGTTCGTATTTACAGTACTTTAACATTTCATTTGTGAATTCATCTAAACCACACGAGCGTTTACATTTTAAGGCGTTTATCTGTTTTAAAGTTTCCTCACATGTTACTTCACGTAATACCATTGAGTTAGAAATACTGTTCTCAAATTTTTGATCAGACTGGCACTTTATGACACCTAAGGTCTTTACTACATTGATGTAATAATCATTAAATTTCTCTGTTAAGGTTATTGGGTTCTCTATTTGTTTATTTTCAATCTCAATGCAAATATTTTCTTCCCATTTTTGTTTTGTTTCTTTGTGTAATGATTTTATAATATTCCATGTTGCTTTGGTTTTATTTTCTGCATTTTGTATCAGTATTTTATTGTGTTGCACTTTTGCTTCGTGTATTACTTTATTAAGAGTCTCTCCGTATTTTTCGATATAATTGTATGATTTATGATCTAGTTTTGTGTGTTTCAGGCTATTTAGAAACTGCATACGTCTTTTAGATATAGTTATACCTTTGGTAGCCCAGTTTTCACACTTTTTTAGCTTTCCCTTTACCCTACGTTTAGGCATTACTGTATCTAGACATTTTTCTATATTTTTAGCAAAACTTCCATATTTTTCATTAATATTAGATTTTTCGTATATCTCAAGCCATTTTGTTTCTTTGATATAGTTTCTTAATATTTCTAGGGTGTTTTTGTTTACTTTTCTTTTAAATTCTACCAGATTGTTTATTTTATTTTTTATTTTACCTAATATTTTACTATCTACTAGTTGGCCATGGTGGTCACTTATTCCGTTTCTTATTATTTTAGTTTCATAACATTCCTTGTTTAAATTTGATATCATGAGGTCAACACATGTCGCAGAGCTTCTAGTTACCCTTGTTGGTTCAGTCTCAGTCAGAGTAAGATTATTTCTGTCTAGCATTTCTAACAATAACCTTTTCTTTTTATTTTCTATTAATACGTCTATATTGAAGTCACCTATTACTATGGTGTCCCTCTTTTTATTTGTGGTGCTATTTAGACATTCTTCCAATCTTTGGAGAAAGGTATCTTTTTTTGCATTTGGAGGACTGTATACCCCTATTACTAACAGATTTCTGTTTTTTAACATTATTTCTACGGCTGCGAATTCACTGCACATTTCGTTGCAGAAATTTTTACAGTCTATCTCTTTGTATTTAATCCCATGCTTTACATAAATTACTACCCCTCCACTTTTATGTTTTTCCCTACAGAAGCTAGACCCTACTGTATAATTTTCATAATTATTTACATTTATTTCGTCTATTTTCAGCCCATGTTCTGTAAATATTAGTACATCTGGTTGCATATTTACTATATTCTGCCACAATCAGAACTTTAGGTCAAGATCGTATAAGGGCTAAGATAGAGGTTAACGGCCAGGGAGCCAACACCACTATCAGCCCATAATACGAGTAGCACACAAATTTGTACCTAGAAAGAAATTTAAACACCTATAATTGAGATTGTAACATATGGAAGTGCAAATTAAAATAATAATAATAATGATAATGACAATGACAATGACAATGACAATGACAATGACAATGACAATGACAATGATAATGATTGATAATGATAATAATAATAATAATAATAATAATAATAATAATAATAATAATAATAATAATAATAATAATAATAATAATAATAATAATAATAATAATAATAATAATAATAATAATAATAATAATAATAATAATAATAATAATAATAATAATAATAATAATAATAATAATAATAATAATAATAATAATAATAATAATAATAATAATAATAATAATAATAATAATAATAATAATAATAATAATAATAATAATAATAATAATAATAATAATAATAATAATAATAATAATAATAATAATAATAATAATAATAATAATAATAATAATAATAATAATAATAATAATAATAATAATAATAATAATAATAATAATAATAATAATAATAATAATAATAATAATAATAATAATAATAATAATAATAATAATAATAATAATAATAATAATAATAATAATAATAATAATAATAATATAAATAATAATAATATAAATAACAATAATAATAATATTAATAATGATAATGATAATAATAATGATAATGATAATAATATAATTATATTAATTATAATAATATAATTAATTATAATATAATAATAATAATGATAATAATGATGATAATGATAATAATATAATTATATTAATAATATAATTATATTATTATTAATTATATTATTATTAATTATATTATTATTATTTATATTATTATTATTATTATTATTATTATTATTATTATTATTATTATTATTATTATTATTATTATTATTATTATTATTATTATTATTATTATTATTATTATTATTATTATTATTATTATTATTATTATTATTATTATTATTATTATTATTATTATTATTATTATTATTATTATTATTATTATTATTATTATTATTATTATTATTATTATTATTATTATTATTATTATTATTATTATTATTATTATTATTATTATTATTATTATTATTATTATTATTATTATTATTATTATTATTATTATTATTATTATTATTATTATTATTATTATTATTATTATTATTATTATTATTATTATTATTATTATTATTATTATTATTATTATTATTATTATTATTATTATTATTATTATTATTATTATTATTATTATTATTATTATTATTATTATTATTATTATTATTATTATTATTATTATTATTTATTAATTAATTAATTAATTAATTTATTTATTTATTTATTTATTTATTCATCATCATCACTATCATCATCATCATCATTATTGTCTTATCTGTGGATTCAATGCAGCGATTTAATGGGTTAGATTCCAGTTTTTGGGAATTATTATTCTTTAAAAGGTCTTCCATCCTCTTGGTGTATTCTGCATTTTCCAAAATTACTATTTTATTCCCCTTGTCTGCTTTTGTGTATATAACTGGTAACATTTTAAGGAATTTCATGGTTACTGGGTACCCGGTATGGCATGCGGGTACCCAAGGTAACAAAGGAGTTAATCCATACAGCAGCATATGCTGAATTTCAAAAATCTCCAAATGAGCTATTTGGCTACAAAATTTAACCCACTTTAGCAAAATAAAACACCAGGTTGTAAACAAAAAAGCGGTTTGGCATCCTGTAGAAATAAAGAGGAGCAAAAAGCTACCTCAAAAATTTCCTCAATAAAATAATCCCACCTCATACTGTAACCATCAAAATTATCAACCTGCGGTCAGACCCAAAATCTGGGTGGTTACGCAGCAAAACCTTCTGGCTGTTAACAGCCTGTTAGTATCGACTTGGACTTGGACTTGGAATTTCATGATGTATTTGTTAAATTTAATTTTCTTTTCATTTTTAATTTGGTCACTGTTATTAACTTTCTTCATTTATGCAGAAATGCAGTTTGTTTGGAGAATATAAACTATCTAAAATTTGAGTAATGAATTTTCAAGATATTGAGGTTTGACTTTATTCACCTAAATTCAACCTAGTGTTAGTTTCTTGAAACATAAAAGGATAATTATGTGGGCTTAGGCTTTATACGGGTCAAACAACTTAAATTTACATCTATTTTTCCTGAAAATTATAATTAAAACCATTTGATATTGAATGTAGGTAAATCACACTATAAATCTTTTAGCCACATCCTTGACAGAGAAGGATAAGTAAAGATTCTAAAAAGTGTAATAAAGAAATATGGTTAAAACTACATCTTCTCATAATTTCTAAGAAACTGATAACACTTAAGATAAGTGACGGTTTTGTGCAAATAGTTGGTATTTGTGTAAATCAATTATCTACTTATGATACAATAAATGTTCGAGGTGCAATCTTGACGTATCAGGTTTTTAATTGTAAATTCAACAAAAAAAAAAAATATAGGTTTCACAATCAGTCAACTGGACCCTTCTTTTCTATGCGTATAAGAAGTTGAACAATCTATCACCTAGGTAGTAGTAAGCTGGGGCTATTGAAATAAATAATCAGAGGGTCAAAGACAGCGAATAGAGTGGAGTTGGGTGAAGTGCATGTCCATTTATTTGAATTTAGATATATTTTAAAACAGAGTACAGGATGGATTTACTTTTTCTAGTCTAGGGGGGGAGGGATGGAGGCATGGTAATGCAGAAGACGAAGAGACGAAGAAGACGAAGAAGAAGAAGAAGAAGAAGAAGAGCATAGCTCAGACAGCCCCTCCTCCTCCTCCTCCTCACCTCCCTCCTCCTCCCCTCCTCCTCCTCCTCCTCCTCCTTCACTGCCACCTCCTCCTCCTCCTCTCCTCCTCCAGCCTCCTCCTCCTCCTCCTAATCCTCTTCCTAGACCTCATCCTCCTCTCCTCATCCTCCTCCTCCCCTCCTCCTCCTCCTCCTCCTCCTCCTCCTCCTCCTCTCCTCCTCCTCCTTCCTCCTCCTCCCTCCTCCTCCTCCTCCTCCTCTCCTCCTCCTCCTCTCTCGCCTCCTCCTCTCTCCTCTCCTCCTCCTCCTCCTCCTCCTCCTCCTCTCCTCCTCCTCCTCCTCCTCCTCCTCTCCTCCTCCTCCTCCTCCTCCTCCTCCTCCTCCTGCCTCCTCATCCTCCTCCTTCCTCCTCACTCCTCCTCCTCCTCCTCCTCCTCCTCCTCCTCCTCCTCCTCCTCCTCCTCCTCCTCCTCTCTCCTCCTCTCCTCCTCCTCCTCCTCCTCCTCCTCCTCCTCCTCCTCATCTCCCTCCCTTCCTCTCCTCCTCCTCCTCCTCCTCCTCCTCCTCCTCCTCTCCTCCTCCTCCTCCTCCTCCTCCTCCTCCCTCCTCTCCTCCTCCTCCTCCTCCTCACTCCTCCTCCTCCTCCTCCTCCTCCTCCTCCTCCTCCTCCTCCTCCTCCTCCTCCTCCTCCTCCTCCTCCTCCTCCTCCTCCTCCTCCCTCCTCCTCCTCCTCCTCCTCCTCCTCCTCCTCCTCCTCCTCCTCCTCCTCCTCCTCCTCCTCCTCCTCCTCCTCCTCCTCCTCCCTCCTCCTCCTCCTCCTCCTCCTCCTCCTCCTCCTCCTCCTCCTCTCCTCCTCCTCCTCCTCCTCCTCCCTCCTCCTCCTCCTCCTCCTCCTCCTCCTCCTCCTCCTCCTCCTCCTCCTCCTCCTCCTCCTCCTCCTCCTCCTCCTCCTCCTCCTCCTCCTCCTCCTCCTCCTCCTCCTCCTCCTCCTCCTCCTCCTCCTCCTCCTCCTCCTCCTCCTCCTCCTCCTCCTCCTCCTCCTCCTCCTCCTCCTCCTCCTCCTCCTCCTCCTCCTCCTCCTCCTCCTCCTCCTCCTCCTCCTCCTCCTCCTCCTCCTCCTCCTCCTCCTCCTCCTCCTCATAACCATCATCATCAATCAATCATTCATCATCATCATGATTATTACTGTTATCTACATATAAGATATGATCATATGAAGACCTTATTAGAACGTGGAACTTATCATTCTTTTAAGGATTGTTGATTGTTAACTGAAAATAAGAAAATGTTTTCTAAACAGCTATCAGCAAGTGGAAACTGTACGTCATGTTTCGTTGGTCCAAATCATGGAATATCTTCCATACAGAGAGTGGTTTTCTTATCAGCCCAAGCTATGAGAAAAGTGAACCTTCCAAAGGAAAACCTTCCTGTGTGTTACAATGGATTCATCATAAACTACATATTGGTTGTCGTAAGTCTGTTTCTAGAGTTCCTGTGTATGAGATGCTGCATTTTCTTGTCATATTACAGTGCTTGGTTGACTTATTTTAGGAAATGAGGTACTATGTACCATTTCAAACGATGTTAAACATTTGTTAAGAGAGATGCTTCATGCTACCTTTGAGACCATTATTTTCTCTTAATTTTCTTGTTTTCAAGATAATGAGAAGGAAGATACAATAGATGCAAGCAATCAGTCCACTCCAAGAGCAAAATTAGGCATGGTCTATGTTATAGACTTCCTAAATGTTATAATCTTCAGATCTTTAGGATCCATTGAAATGCTTACCTTCACTACAGCACAAAACACAGCAATTGAGTTTCCTATTGTATTTCTCATACATACACAATAAGCTATCTTCGTTATACAATTCATTTTAAACTTCCAGTAATATGACATATTCTTGTATATATTTCCAATTTAAATGCATAATTTCGTTTTAAAAATTTATTCAATCATTGTTTTGTAAAAGGAGCTCTCTCAAAACAGCTGTACATATATCATCATTTCTGCTAAATCTTCATATTTCAACTTCTGTTACTTTCATTATTGAAGCATATGTAAGCATATCAGCATGTTCTATTCACTGGAAGTAGACAGATATTAAGCAAATCTATACATCCACAAATATTTATGAGTTGCTTAATACAGTAGTAGCATTTGAATGTACTTGCAAAATTGCTCTGAAAGAAAACAGTATTCAGTGATTGCATGAAAGAACGTTATTGCCATTTCGATCCAAAGCTCCTTTTTATTCTTACTAGTTACATGGTAGTATATAAATGCTCTGTGGCAAAATTTAATCATGGCGTATCAGAGGGATGGATGGAATTTATTTGCAGTGAATGTGCATAGAGCTGATGGAACCACTCCACTTAAAAGATTTCATGTTGAAGCATGTCACTTTCTAGAAGATGAAATTACTCTGCAATTTTTCTGCATGGCTAAAATGTTAACTGCATAGAACTCTGAACATGTGATAGAATCTGCATCTGCATAATTTATTTATAGTATAGTTAATGGTATAAAGTCCAAAAGTAATGAAGGAAAGGCAGAACACAATTTCAGATTGTGGATTCATTCCTAAAGGTGGAGAATCAATTAGACACAATTACTTAGGCATATACGAAGAAAACGCAATAGATATCTGCAGTATGTTGAAAAGGAGACTACAGCAAGCAGGAAAATAAGAAACCCAAAATCTGTCTTTCCTTATGACCATCCTATATGACTTAAGAGACTCCATGTGCATTTTCCATTCTTTAATATAATACTCTCCAACCATTGCTGCACTGTAATAACTAGGGCCGGATGTTGATGAAAAGTCATCTTTTTTCTGAGTAGTCACAGATGATGCTTATTGTAAATAGGTGCATTCTGGAACAAATACGTTAGATATATATGGTTTTTATAGGTCATCAAAATGCATTTTTTCACATTTTTATAATAACTCCCTACAAACTGCAAGACCCCACTACAAGATTCAACATAAATCGAAATACTCGTGGAATTACAAAAAAGTAAACTGGAAAAAATATACTACACAGTTAGATGAAAAACTATCCAACATAAAGATCACAGATTCTGATCCAATAGATAAAAATGTAAACAACTTCTGTAAAGCAGTGTTATCAGCTGCAAGACAAAATATACCAAGAGGAAAAATCCCCAAATACAAACCCTTTTGGACAGAAGAACTCACAAAACTAAAAGCAGAACGAGAAAAAGCCAGAATTAAGACAGAAAGAACGAAAAAACCTGAAGATGTTCAAGAATGGAGGAAAATTAAAGCTCAGTTAATAAAAGAAATCAGTTCATCCAAGAAAAAGTCCTATGATAAATTTTTAAGGAAAATAGATTATAGGAAAGATGGTGGAAAAGTGCACAAATTCATTGGCTCACTAAACAACAAAAGACAAATGACCAAGAAGGAACCCATTATTCTCCAGAACAAAGTATTGACAGACAACACTAAGACTGCAGACTCTTTCAACAAGATGTATACAGCTTCACAACCAACTTCGAAACAAAAAAAGAGAGAAGAGAAATTACAAAAAATCAACATAAAACAGCACTTTCAAACCAAAAACACACATGAAGTATTTCAAAAGGACTTTGAACCTCAAGAATTAGGGTCAGCAATATCACAACTAAAACCACACAAGAGCCTGACAAGATAACTGGAGAAATGATCAAACATCTCGGCCCATATGCAAAAAATATGCTCCTCCAACTAATCAACAAGTCCTGGAATTCAACAGTTCCCACAATATGGAAGAAAGCCATCATTATACCAATACTAAAGCCAAAGAAACCATCAAACAAACTAGACAGCTACACTGACCAGTGTTCTAGCTAAATTAATGGAGAGAATGATTTGTGCTCGCTTAAATTGGTACCTGGAGACACAAAATCTCCTTTGACCATCACAAGCAGCTTTTAGAAAACACCGGTACACAATTCAACAGATAGCTACATTAAGCCAAGACATCAAAGATAATTTAGATAAACGAAGATCAGTAGTTGCTGTTTATGTTGACTTTAAAAATGCATATGACGCTCTACCTCGAATAAAACTATTACAGAAAATGATAAAAATTGGAGTAGAAATCAAAATGTTAAAACGGTTTTATAATTTTCTTATTGAAAGATTCTGCACAACTACCTTTGATAATTCTACATCAAAATCAGAACAAAAACATAGAGGAGTACCCCAAGGATCTGTGTCAAGTACTACTTTATTTAATATTATGATAAATGACTTACCACAAAAACTAAACAAAATAGAGAATGTTAAATGTGCCATGTATGCAGACGACATAGTAATCTGGACATCAGTTAGTAACAAAGAACTGAATAAGCTACCACAACAGATGAACAAGTCATTGGAAAAACTATATAACTGGTATTATTTTAGTTAATTGATGGAAATTAATCATTTCTCCACACTAGCCGTCTATAGGCTAAGATATTTGATGGATAGAGTCAACATGAAAAATTCAATGCCATGGCCGGGATTTGAACCACGGATCTCCTGGTTTCCGTCCAGTCGCTCTTAACCTTTGAGCTACCATGGCCAACGTGCCTTCCTGACATTAAATTCTCCAGTTGACTCGTATATTTCCCCGGTAGAGAGCGACTGGACGGAAACCAGGAGATCCGTGGTTCAAATCCCGGCCATGGCATTGAATTTTTCATGTTGACTCTATCCATCAAATATCTTAGCCTATAGACGGCTAGTGTGGAGAAATGATTACTTTCCATCAATTAACTAAAATAATATGAGTTAAATGATGAAGCCTGGGACTTAAGTACTTACAATAGTAAGTCGCCACAAACGGTGTATTTCGGATGCGAGAGCCCCTAGTGGTCTACCGGGGAAATATACGAGTCAACTGGAGAATTTAATGTCAGGAAGGCACGTTGGCCATGGTAGCTCAAAGGTTAAGAGCGACTGGACGGAAACCAGGAGATCCGTGGTTCAAATCCCGGCCATGGCATTGAATTTTTCATGTTGACTCTATCCATCCATATATAACTGGTGTTCAGATAACGAAATGACTGTGAACTTATCCAAAACAAAATACCAAGTGTTCACACTTTGCCACACAAAACCGCTTATCAAAATAACACTAAATGATGAACAACTAACAGAAACAGAAAATTATAAATATCTAGGCATAACACTCGATTCTAAATTATCTTGGAAAACCGACATTAATGAAACCATGGAAAAGACCACTCAGAGATTAACAACACTCAAAAGACTAGCTGGCAGCAAATGGGGGTCCTCCGTCAATACACTCAACACCACCTATAAAAGTTACATCAAACCAGCACTCCTCTATGGAAGCGAGGTGATACTTACAGCAAGTCAAAGTAAACTAGCACAACTTGAAACATTACAGAACCAAGCATTCAGACTAATAATGGGAGCAGTCAAATCAACACCAATTACTGCAATGTAAATTGCTACAAATAACTTGCCAATTAAATATGAAATGGAAAAACAGAATCTCCTCCTAAAAGAAAAACTACAATGGCTCCCCTTTAATACTCACTAGAAGAACTACAAAAGCAGAGAAAGGACCTTAAAAACACAAGAAGAATTTATGCAGAAAGCCTATAACCTACAGAGAATATACAACTTTGAAGACACAAACAAAATTGAACATCTCTCACTTCCAATCTGCCCTCTATCATAACCTAAAATAAATAGCAGAGTAAACCTTCTGCAAAATGTAGAGTCAAAAAGGGATGTAAGTGCAGAAACACTTAAAATGCTAGCTCTAGAAACAATTGAAACTTATTATCCACAAGACTCATGGCTACACATATACACAGACGGCTCCCTATTTGACAAAGAAGGTAATGCTGGAGCAGGAATAGATAGTAAAATATTCAATTTTAACATCTGTTTGGGCACACTAGCAACCCACTATGATGGAGAATTAGAAGCAATCAACACCTCGCTGAAACAACTCTTCAACCATGTGAACTCTTTCTCTAAAGCAGTGATTCTAAGTGATTCTAAATCAGCGCTTCAAGCCCTATCCTCACTGTACCCTAACAACAATAGAATACTTGAAATTTACAGTTCATTACGAATACTACAAGGTCTAAAAAAAGAAACACACTTCCAGTGGATTCCATCACACTGTGGAATTACAAGCAATGAAATAGCAGATTCCTTGGCAAAAAAAAAGGAACACAAATAAAACAAAGCTGCCAACAAAAAAACCTCATTCCACTACATATAAACAATAGAATCAACTTATTCTGGAAAGAAGAATGCAAAGAAAAATGTACCAACAAGCAATGGAAAATTCAACAAGGAAGTAAAAATCCCATCCCAGACTACCCAAGAGGAAGTACTGTTGCCATCTTCCGACTGACTACTGGCCATGGCTGTTTGGCCGCTCATCTACACAGGATTAATATTTTTGAATCCATGACCTGCACACTGTGTAGGGACCCAAACTCATTGATGGACGGAGATCATCTGCTCCAGTGCAGTGCCCTGACAAAAAAAGATGGAGAAGTGACAGCACAACTAGTCACACGTTATTGGGAGGCCAGAATGAAAATGGAAATTCTCCAACTCCATGAGCATTAGCAACCAACCAACCAACATTTTTATAATAAGGTCATTTTTCAACATTTAGATGCATTTTCCGGTCATTTTCTTTCTTTTTCACGAATTTACAGGGCATTTTCATCTGTAGCCCGCATTCGGGAGGACCGGATTCGATTCCCGTTGCGGTCCTGACCCTGACCTATGGGCTTTTGGGGGGTTTTAAAATAATCTGCGATTAAATGTTCATTTATATCATCATTTCTTTACGAAATAGTAACTTTGTAAGTGTGGTAAACATGTCATTAACACAAGTCAGCATCCTAACAGTGCTGGTGAATTTATGACGCATCAATTCAAGGAATCGCCAATTACATCATCCAATACATGTGGATTGTATCATTCAGGACTTCAGGAGCTAGAAGTGTCACAGTAAGGAGAGTAGTTTGTGAGGTGTGTAAATTTGTTGTGTTGTGGTATTGAAATGCCGAAACAAAAACAATCAACTGCGTCCAGTTTGAAACAGTATGTTTCAGGGTTTGGCAGAAACATATTCTCTACTGATGGAACTGTATTGTTCTGTAAAGTGTACGAAATTAAAGTCGCTGCAGACAAATGGTTCACCGTACAACATATTGGGCGCCAAAAACATTTCCGAGCTCTTTAAAATGTGAAAAAAGACCACCGTCTCAGTTACTGTTAAAAGAAACGGCTTTGATGTCAAGTAACAAGTCATCTTACTTTTTTAAAGAATTATGTGAAGTGTTTGTTAGTGCAAATATTCCGCTAGGAAAATTAAGTAACTCCAAATTTCGAGATTTTCTTGAACGTCACACTGGTCATTCAATTCCTGATGAATCAACTTTGCGTACAAGTTACGTACAAAAATGATATAAAGACACGTTAAACCGAATATGTGAAAATGTGAATGGGAAACAAATTTATGTATCAATTGATGAGACAAGCGATTTAGAAGGGCATTATGTCCAATGTAGTGACAGGTACGCTTGAAACTACTAGTGCCGGACAAATGTTTCTCCTGACCTCAGAGGTTATGGAAGCTGTTAATCACTGTCAGATATGCAAACTGTTCAATAAATCCATGTGTTTATTGTGGCCTAGTGGAATACAGCATGACAACGTGCTCCTCTTCCTAGCAGAGGCGACGCCTTAAATGTTAAAGGCGGCAAAATCGATACAATCATTTTACAATAAGACAGTGCATGTTACGTGTTTGGTCCATGCTTTTCATCAAATTGCGGAACAGGTCAGATCAACACTAATTTCCACAGTAAAGTAAATATTTCTGAAAGCACCAACCCGAACTATGTATTTCAAAGAAAAAGCCCCTAATATAGGTTGGGCTCCGGCACCAATTTTAACACGTGGTTAACTGCATGTATATACCACTGTGACAATTTTCAAATAGTGAGAAAAGTGGTGAATAGTTTTGATAGGGTAGATTCTAAGGCAATTGAGAGCGCACAGGAGCTGTTTTCTGATACTCAAATCCAAGGTAAATAAGCTTTCATTAAATAAAAATGTGCATTTTTCACGGATACCATAGCCTGCCTTGAAGAACGTGGCATGGCATTGGATAAGTCGATTGAGTTAGTGAGGATTGCGGAAGAGGGGATACAAAGTGTAAAAACTGAGATTTGGGACAAAATTAGACAGATACTAAAATCTGTGTTGGACAAAAATAAATAATACTAATTTGTCAGATTGCCGATATCTTCTCAGGATAAAACTTCAGAACTGATATTTTTGAACAGGATTTAACGGGCAGGGACCAGTGTTTTTTCAAATATGCATCTATAACATCTGTGGAAGTGGAGAGAAGTTTCTGAAAGTATAAAGTGTTTTAACTGACAACCGCTGTTCCTTTACTTCTGATAACTTGAAGATGACCATGGTGGTGTACTGCAACGCTAAGTTTTGGCTAATGGGTACAGTAACTTATTTTTTCATATTTTATAAAATTGAAAATTACCTGTTGAATTTTGAATTTATTTATTATTTAGTAGCAATAATTTCATTATTCGCTAAGAAAGTTAATTTTAAAAATTTGGTTATTCGAACCATATATTCATTATTTGTCTGTGACAGTTATAATTTATTATTATGAAAAAAATTGTTAATTTTTGTTACGTCATTGTTTTACATTTTATGTGCAATTTTTTTTAATTTTAAGGACATTTTATAGATAATTTTTAGAGAATATTTAGTTCAACAACTTCCGGGCCCTAGTAATAAACTATATCATAGTTTTCATATAAAGTGCTCCTTTTTGACCTTGACTTCAGGCGTGAGTCTCAACACTAGGGTAGAACACACATTACATTGTGTATGTAAATCAACCAGTTCTTCATTAAAATGATCAGAATTTTATTAATAAAATAATTATCTGCAGGAAATAATTCAAGACTCATTAGAGAAAATGTTCATTTCCAAAATATTAAGTATGGTAAGCATTTACTAAGGATGAAGGTAAGTTATTGAGCATCTTTAATCATATGCGTAACTATATTTTAAAAGCAGAGACCTTAGGCAAATATATACTTGAATTCATCAGTTTATGAAACACATATATTGATACAGGAAAAAAAAATTGAATACTGTAGGTATTATGAATTTATGTAATGTTCCGCAAATGAGATGCATGTTAAAATTATGCTCAACAGAAAAATACAGAGATACACTCATCAGTGTATGGCTTTATGCTAAACTTATTGCTTAACAGCTTTTCCTATTTCATAGAATGTCTGCATGTGCACTTTGTAGTAGGGATTCAATTAACACTGAAAAGTTACTGAAATTATCTTTAAGAACTACTTGTAAGAAACAAAGCTTTCATTTTAGTACCTACTTTGTAATTCCATAGTATTTCTATTTCACTAATTCTGCCTAGATAAAGCTTAACTAACAAGTAGAATATAACCTCTTGCAGTGTTGAATAATGTCAAATATAGCCCTAACACAGCCAAGCTATAGATCAGAATGATGAACTTAATTAACTGAGCTTAGAGATTGAACATTACCAAATATTTATAAGGGGAATCAATGGTAACACATACAAATCGTATGTAGACATACTTTGAAGAACTGAAAAAGTCAGTGCCATAGCTGAGATTTCAATCATGTATCCTTTGCTCTACACATGGCTGCTCTACCATTAAACTATCTTAGGAACATGCTGGTACAACTTAAATTGTCCAACTGATTTGCATTTTCTTGGTAGACTGCCGTTTTATGTTCCTCTAAAGGCACTGTTGCCACATGACCAGTTTTGCTGAAAAAGCAGGTAACCATTTGCTTCGAAGTGCTTTGAGTGCAAACAACTTGCTTCATCTTGAAACACTCATACATTCAGCTGCTGTTTACATTCCGGCTCATACGCAGAGCTCCATAGTTCGTCACCTGTTACAATCTTACATGTGTTTTGAGGCACCACCATTGTATTTCTTGAGCATTTTTGTACATCAATCAACACAAGCATCTTTCTGAGACTGTGTCGAATTATGTGTAATCCAATGAGAGCAAGCCCTTCTCACGGCTAAATAATCATGCAATATTGTATATATCTGGTGGAACTAACGGCTAGTGTTGCCTCAATATCACAATATGTCGCATGACCATATTGAATTATTAGTTTTTGCACAACATCAATGTTTTCTGGCACAACTGCTGTTGGACGACCTTCACGAACTTCATCATTGAGCGAATGGCAGCCACAATTAAATTCGTTATACCAGCGTTTCACAGTGGCAAGGAATAGAGCTTCGTCACCAAATGTGAAATTTAGTTCATCGATGCACTCTTATCTTGATACTCCATGTGAAAGTCGTAATAAATCATTGCACGAACATCTTCACGAGTTAATTCCATGTTTTTGTTGAGACAAAATTTTCAGGTTAATATAAACAAAACAAATGACGCTCTATTGACAAAATGTCTGAAGTAAATTATGGTCAATAATGTCAAAATTTCTATTGTAAACGTCAGCTAGCATCTACAGCATTCAGGGTTGCCAAGCCTTAAAATATAAATGATCCCCCTCGTAACTCTTGATGAACATAATGTTTTTGAAGCCTTTTGGAAGGTAGTGATATGTTTTCTGGATAACAAAAGAATTGGAAATTAGAAGGAACTGAATGACAAATTGATGCAGAATTACCATGTGTTTGAGCTTAGAATATCCCTCAAAATTATTATGTGAGAGGTTTTATTCTGGTGGATCGGGAATCAGGTTGGGAACACTGATAACTAACATGTGTACATGTATAGTTTGCCGCAGCAAAAACGTTCCAGGGAAATGAGGTGCACGGAGGTTAAGTACGGTTCCGATACCTTGCCTGCTTGTGGTTTGTGGTACTTGTATCAGTACGGTTACAGCCCATTCCAAACATTCAGACGCTTTCTACATTGTGAATAATCTTTCTCGGTTTTAATACACTGACTGAATATGGCGCATGCTTTTTTCAATGGTTATACTCCTTGTGTAGCATGTTTTCTCTGTCACACACATTCAGTGTGCTTGAAGCACTATGCAAAAGTGGCACATCCCTGCACTGACTATCTATGCGTTGGCAACAGTAGTTTGCCTTTTCTTAATGAATCACACACATCTTGAATATACATCTTATGTTTATTACACTTAATATTACATTATCACTGTAAAAACTCAAACACCTTATCCTCTGCCATTACATAAAAGCTACACCCTTACCAAAACAGTGCTACCACAAGTGAGGAAACAAACTTACTTTTCCTTACAGTCTATTCCTATTTATTTCTTTGCACCATATTTAGGATAATGGTTCCACAAGTACACTGAGCTTATGGGAAGAAGGTACCGGGCCGTTCGGTTTCTTAATGATAGGAGACTATCTATGTGGAACAGTACATGCAGAGGGATTCAAAGAACATAAAAGGAACAGCTCCTCTCATATAAATTTTTTGAGTGAGGGCATTACTGTATTTAAAATCATATATTATAGATATTACACAGATTATATCAAACATTCTAGAACCAATGTAAAATATGTCCCTAGTTATATTAAATAGACATATTATTTTGGTTGTTTTAAGACTATCCAAAGATGCATTTTACTGTTCTGTGACATAATCCCATCCCCTCCTACAGGGAAGTTGCTCGTTTGGGTAGGCTTCGGTGTGACAGTGGTTCCCGATACCCATGGAAGATTGGGGACGTCTGGACGGCTTTGTGGTCAGATGGGGTTGAAGGACACCTTTAAGTTCCCGGGTTACAACCCTCTGGAGCTAGTAGTTGATGTGCTATATCACTGGCGGCCCAACTGAGGCATTAGGTAATCTCCCCGGATGGGTGACACGCTTCAGTGGCGTATCCACTTCTACCCTGTTATTGGGAGGGGGCTTATTGGTCTCTAGGTCTTGCCCCACGGAAAGAGCACCGGAGTGCGCCAGACGCCCCATGGGGGACAGTTTGGTAGCTTCCGGGTAAGGATAGAGGACGTTTGACGTCCGACGTAGATACCCTCACGCGAATTGGTTGTGTTGAGATACTTTCCCGGTTTTTATGAAAATGGGTCAGTTATATGGAGGCAAATGCCCTGATTTTGAAAATTATAGCAGTATTCGTATATGTATGATTTTTATGAAATTTGATATTTTTATATACTGGACAAAGTATACATAATTACGATTATGAATATTGTGCAGATTTATGTATCTTCAGGTTATATATAACAGCGTTCTACGATAAAAAGTGTATGCAACTCATCTAACTTCGAAAACTGAAATCCATACGCCGGTACTTTTTCATACAGACCAAACGCCGGTATTTTTCATGCAGAATTTGTCGATCACTCTGCTATTGTAGTCCGGTATACCTGTGATAATCTTCTCTATAGAAGCATGGCCAGAGAGGTGAGCCAATCATGAGTCATGGTATTTCTCCGAAGGCTTTTATCCTCTTCAAAGACGAGAAACGGCGTTCTGATTCTGCAGTCGACATGGAAATTGTCACAATAATTCTCAAAACACTGATGACTTCACCAAAACGTAGATTATTCTTCAGTATTAATGCAATAGCGGAAGAGCACTTTCTACCTTCCTGAATTTTAAATGTTCATACTGCAAACCGCTGAGTTTGGCTCGAGGTATGCTTTAGTCAAGTCCTTAATAACAATCACAGGCCATGCTCATTTCTGTTTCAGGAAACACTCAAGAAAACATTTGAACCTTTTCGGCATCCGGTCGGTAGTTTTGCAACATCCAGATGTTTCATAGACTCGAAGCAGCTATCTATATCTGACATTATTCAATCACACACTTCTTTGGCATCTGTTGCTAAGTTCATTTCGCTAACACGTTTTCTTGCATCTTGAAAATTATAGGATTCAATCTGACCTATATCATACGTTCTACTACGCACGGTGTTGATTATTTTGACGAAAGATTGAATCACAGTTTTTGCCTTCACTGCATCAAGCTGTGGTGCCTACAGCTGATTATTAAATATGTCAATGTGCGGCATAAATTTGTAAAAAAGTGAGGCACAAATTCAATTTTCCTTCCTCCAAATTATGACGCAGGCCACGACCTTCTTGCAATCTCTTCTCCGACAAAATTTTCCTAGCTGATCAAAACGGTCTATCAACGATTCTTTGTGCTCATATATGGTGTTCATACATCTTGATTTTAAATTCCACCTCGTTGCGGAGCCTCGAGGCACTCTCAGCAACAGTTGCTTCCAGCGTTGCCAAACTTTTTTTTCAGGTGTGTCAGTTCTTTCATCTCCCATAATAGCAACATAAACCATCTCCTTCAGTTCTTTTTCAATTTCTTCGTGGCACACTTCCAACATGCAATGGCGTAATTCATCTTGGATTTCCTTAGATAACATTTTGAAAACTTAGTTGCCTTTAATATGCCACTTCTGCATTGTCCCGACTGCTCATGAGATTTATAAGACCTAAAAACTCACCTGGATTATCTAATGTTTCCTTCTCATCGTTTCCATGCAAAGCAAGCTCCAGTGCTCCACAAAATTGAATCAATCTGTGATCCTTGACAATATATATTCTGTCAAGAAAGTACCGAGAACTGATCATGTAAAATATTTGAAATTATTCTTGTCGCTAAGTTGGTACTTCTTTCCTCTATACCCACGCCAACACCAACTCCAATACTCAGACCATAATACGAGAATCGATTGTAGGAAAAATGGCGGCGCTCGTGGCCCAGCTTGTTATGTTGTGGTTATATCTACAGAGTAAAGTGTGTGTTTGTTTACTTTCATTGTGTGTTTGAAGAATTAATGTAATTCATATTAGTGGCAATTAGTGACTAACGAGTTAGTTTATAGTTAAGTATTTAACATAAAGTGTTAACGTTTACCTAAATATATACTGTGAAGTATTGTCGAAATGCATCGTTGCTGTGTTCCCAGCTGCAATCTAATTATGGTAGTGCACCTCACACGACATTTAAATTTGCGAAGGAAAAATCGTAATGGGATAAGTGGATCAGGATCATACATCGTAAAGATTTTAAAGTAAATGACAAAACTGTAGTTTGTATTCATCATTTTGAACAGTGCTTTGAGGTTAAGGAAGACATAATTCCTGTAAATGATGGTGAACCAATTCGTGCCCTTCGAAAAGTACAAAAATTAATAGATGATGCCTACCCCACGATTTTTAAGAATCAGCCATCCTATCACACATTAAAGCGTAACCAGAAAATACGAAATCCTGAAGAATGCATCCAAGACGTTTTACTGAGAGTGAAGATAATTTTAATATTTGGTGTGCACAAGATGTTATTGACAGTTTTGAGTCCTTAAAAACCGAAGTGGTGAGGAGATTTTAACCCATTGATAGGCATTATTAAAGACGATTAGTTACGTTCTTTTCAATAACATTCAAGATCCCAGCTTCACTGATGTTCCTTCACTTAATAAGTTTCAAAGTATTTCATAACCTAGAAGGAATATTATGAGCCTACAAGTGGAAAATTTTAAATGGATCTTGTGTGAGGGAACTTGACACCTTCAAACGTGACAATTGGAGTAAACTGGACAATCTGGTGAGTTCTCTTAAATATTATAGTATAAGCAGTATGTCCTTGCCAGAAAAGGTTACCATGTAAACAATGTAAAAGACACTTTAGTACCTGCTACAGACGATAGGATGATACAGTCCAATAAGATAAAGTTTGCTGTGTTTAATGCTTATGAGTATTCATGCCTTATAAATTAAATTTTGATTGGAAGTATAAGGTGGAAAAGGCATAGTACTGGTCGTGCTACTATATAATGTTATAAGCTCTTAGAATTTGTCATGATGCTCTTTATGTTATTGTACATTTTAGTTGAAAGTATAAAGTGATAAATGCTTAGGAGTTACCTCGCTGCTCCGTAATATGGATTATATCATGATCATTGTGTATGGTTTCCTATTCTGCGTAACCAGAGTCGCTGGGCTTCGACGGGCGCCATCTTGGAATCGGCATTATGGTCTGAGTATTGGAGTTGGTGTTGTTTGTTTACAGGGCGCTATTTTGTTAATGCATCTCAAAGGTGTGTTGCAATTTTACAATGAATAAAGATGTTGAAGAAAGAGTCTGTCTCAAATTTTGCATTACAAATGGTATATTGTGTGCCGATTCGCTGAAAATGTTACACAGGGCTTACAGTTAATTGACTACATCAAAACCCCGAGCGGCTCAGTGGTATAGTGAATTCCTAAGTAGTCGAGATATGATGGAAGATTTGCCTCGCTCTGGTCGGCCATCAAAAACTTCAACTGAACTGAACATCGATAAAGTGGCGGAAGTAGTGTCATATACGTCTGAGACAAATTTCTGTTGAACTTTTTGTGTCTCATGAAGCGATTTCTACCATTTTAAACGATTGTTTGAGTGTGACACGTGTTATCGCTCGATTCATTCTGAAAGACGAACATTCTGCGAGCGAACCAACTCGACCCCACATTCATGAAACTCATTGTAACTGGTGATGAGACCTGGGTCTACGAGTTTGACATACAAGCCTGTCAACAAGCTTCCGAGTGGCGCCTACCAACTGAACCGAAACCGAAAAGTGCATGTCAAACTCTAAACTGAAAATCATGCTTACAATTTTTCGATTATCGTGGTGTTGTGCACTCGGAATTCTTGCCAAAAGGTGAGAGGGTGAATAAAGACTATTATCTAAGCATTATGCGGCGTTTGAGAGAAAAAGTACAGCGAAGAAGACCACATTTGTGGAAAGAAAACTCATAGATTCTGCACCACGATAACCCCTCAGGATTTAAGTTTATTAAGCAACCGTTTTCCACTGATAACAAGAACAGAGATGAAAGTATATTCAGAGTTTCAGTGATTTCTTAGATAAACACAAAGTATACATATTCCACTATCAAATAGAAATGAAGCTAATATAGCTCCTGTAATCGCTTTTGGCAATGAGGTATTACAATATACCAATGAAACAAATTTTTGGGGGGTAATTATTGTCAAATTTTTAAGCTGGAAGCCGCATATTCAGTATATTACTGCAAAAATTAATAAAGCCCACTACATAATATCAGTGCTAAGGCAAATTTGTAATACACAAACATTAAAGCTGATTTACTATTCATATGTGCAGTCTTATCTTGCATATGGTATCTTTATCTGGGGATCAGCTACCGAAATAAAAAATTTATTTGTAACACAAAAGAAAATAATAAGAAGAATGTTTAATCTAAGTAAAGGGACTCATTGTATGAAATATTTTAAGGAAAATAATATACTAACTCTGCCATGTCTGTATATCTTAGAAACCGTATGCTTTATAAACAACGTACAATATTTTCAAACAAATAACACTATTCATGAACATTATACTAGGAATAATACTAAATTACATATACTGGGATCAAGATCAAATCTTAACTCAGTACTTCATAAAGGGATTCACATGTACAATTTAATCTTAAAGAAAATCAAAAACAATGATAAGAAAAGATTCAGAAGAGATGTGAAATCATTTTTAATAAATCAGTGCTTCTATAGTACTCAAGAGTTCTTTGAATATTTTAGACACCAGATTAAGTAGAGTAAATGATTACATGAGGTTGACAATTCATGTAAGTTTTCTGTATTTGTTGACATTGATACAATTTAATCTGATTATTGCATGCAGAATTAATTCTGCATTTTCTGAATTTCTAGTTTGTATTGTTTGTACTGCATCTTGAAAAAGCAAATATTTCTGTACAGAAATTAAATGCTAAATAAATAAATAAATAAATAAAACATGTATTCTGCAGAGCGCTGAAAAAAGACGTTCTGCTAAGGTAGGAACAGTAAAAATTAATGACATGTATAGACCTGTGGCACAGCTACTGTAAGACCCATGACATATAACTCTTGGTGAACTTCGTGCATGCTTTGTTTCGAAATTCAGGGGAAGCGTACAAACAACAGACTTCGCTTCTTAATCGCACTACGTTAAGTCCATACTGTCACCTCGTGGGTTCGTAGAATTAAAAGTCCAATTTGCAGAAATTCAAAATGTTCTTTATTTCCGTTGAAACACACTCTGGTCAATCCTTACAGTAGCAGAATTACGTCACATACACAATTACAATCTACCAAGGTCGTTGACCACAACAAAGAGCTCACTTTCAAAACATACCAGTTTCAATTACAACTCTCGTTACGACTCTGTTTACTTCCGCTGGCGTGTCGCGATCTCTTATATATACCTCCATTGATAATTCTAGACTGTTCCAAAATGTTCTCTATCAATCAAGTTCTCACTAGAATTTTCCATTTCTCTAACTTTATTTTTTTCGGCAGACCTTTATCTCCGTGCCAACTTTATCACAGCGCTATCGCAATAACGGGTTCGCAACAGTAACAAGTAATGAAAGTCTTAAACGTAATCTCTGGGAAAGCGTTGTAGTATGCCGCGTGTGCAGCACTTTCCAACAGTGATAGGAACTGTAGTTTGTCTACAATAGAGAACCAGTCCGTTATTTGGCCAAGTATCGCATCTGTGATCTCAGAAAATATTTTTCGATACGATGATTTTATTTAATATTCTCCTTTATTCGGTCTCGATCTCTTGGAAGGTATTAATCTTCCGCAGCAACCAGTTTCTATCCTCGATCATTTTAATTCGTCAAAGTTTTCACGCAAGTCTTTTACACTGTTTTTTAAATCCATGATATTTTGTTTACAGAAAGCAATATCAAACATCTTTCTCTTAAAGATGTTAAACGAAGAATCAAACTTAGGAAGTACAAGTGAAAACACCAAAAGCAAGAACATGAAATCAAAGCTAAGGTAGTTCTGGTAGTAGCTCGATGCACAAGCCCTAGTTTCAGCATTCCATACATTTTAATCTTACGATATTAATTTAAATAGGGCGGCAAGTTCAGTATTCAAGCTGAAAGTGACATCAACCATTCAGCTTTTGTAGTTCTATCTCGTGGCAGACACTGATGGAATGCACCTTTTCACTTCTGTGTCTACAGTTTCTGTTTTTTTTTTGGGGCTATTTTGAAAACTAAATGTAAATGGTCCTGACACTTTTAAAAGAACACTCTGCGCTTCTTTATGTGACTGGTTGTTTGCTGCAAAACTAAATTAAGCATGTGGGCATAGCAATGCACAAATAAAACTTGTTCACATTTCCCTCTAACAATTAGCTGTAAACCGTTATGCTCTCCAGCCATTATGGCCTCACCATCACATGTGTGTGCGATGAGTTTCGCGACATATTTGAATTCCTCCACGAGTTCGAACAAGTGATTGGATAAACTGCTGTGCGTCATAAAGTCCTACAAATCTTTCTTTAACCTATCTCTCAGGTGTAACGTAACGAAGAATAGTTGATAGTTGAGATTTATTTAATACATCAGTGGTTTCGTCCATAATTACTGATATAAAACTTGTCTCATTCACTTCATTCTTTAATTCATTAGTCAAAACTCATTAATGTACTTCTGAATGTCATTTGACGTTCCTGAAAACACAGTCGCAATCCGAAGATGTTCCTCTAAGTTATCATCTGTTTGAGCAATAAGGTGTAAGAGCTCTATGTATATACCTTGGTTATCCGAATTTTCTGAATCGTCACTACCTCTGAGTAGGAGTTCTTGCTGAATTAAATACCAAACAGCATTTATCAATCGCCCGATTATGGGGCAGGTTCCCCCTTTAACAGGTGCCTATGAGTAAAATCTCAGTGGCCAACGAGTAACCGAGCTAATCTGAGACACACAACCCACTCACACAGCCACGCAAACAAAAGCGGGCCGCAGCCCAAAAACGCACCAACACCACCTGGATGTGGTCGTCCCCTCGACGACATGGATGTCAAAATGTTTCTCAGAGAATCGGAAGTTCCTTCAAAGATCGAAGCTTATTACCGTGGAGAGTGGATTACACTTCGTGGCATCAGGACTGTGCAGCTGGTCGCAATAGAATTCTAAAGTTTTCAGGTGACATACGGTATAGTATCCTAGGGATTTATGGCTGCCGTCTTAGCCGCTGAATCTGCCATTTCATTCCCCGGTAAGACCAGGTGATCCAAAAACTAATTCACATACAACGCTTACGCCAGAGGTGTGTAAAATGTGGAGGGCATCCTGGATACGCTGTACAATAGGATGATAGTTCTAAAGCTGCCATAAGTTCTGAAGTGCATTAAGGGAATCACTTAAGATAAAGCAGTCACCCATCTTTCGTCGAAGTACCTTGAAAAGGGCTCAGTAGATAGACTGTATATAAGGACACTCAACTGCAGTGGTTATCTGGGTCCTTTAAGAGACTATTCATTACAAAAGCCAGATATAAATAACACTATAAATTGCTAAAGTAAAAAGAACTCACAAATAAAACATATGTACATATTTAGGCAAAAGCCAAAGAAACTATAAACAACATAAGGACAAAATGTATAAAAATATCATTGTCTTCAGTAAATTATAAAAGCCAAGTTAGAAAAGAATTCCAAAACATTCTCCACCATTTTGTTGTCATCCGCCAGCATCTCTGCAAAGCTGGCCGGCAGTTGCAGAGACGTCCTAAAGTATGCCAGTCAAAAACACTCTAGCAGCACATGACGGAAGGATAAAATTTCTTTGCAAAACGGACAAACTGGAGCAGGGTCCCTTCTTAATAAATAACTATGTGTGAAAAAGCAGTGTCCAATCCGCAACCGAGCCAACCTCACTCTTCTTGACGAGATGAACGACAGGAGATAACCTAGGGAATCGGAAGTTCCTTCAAAGATATAAGTTAAAAATGAAATTGTGTAAACACTTAGTACTTAAATATTAGAAAAGCATACACAATTGACTTACTGAACATTCTCATTAAAGGTATTTTAAAATGTCACAACATAAAATTCGGAATAAAAATAAAATTCGGAATACAGTGCATGAAACCGCTCTTCAGGATGATTTAAATGAAATCTGTAATTGGGCTGCGGCTAACAAAATGTCAATTAATGCCAAGAAAAGTAAGTCCATTGTTTTTAGTAGAACTAAGGGCAAAATTATTGTTAACTATCACATGGGAGGGGTGCAAATTCCACAGGTGGACAGCTGCAAATACTTGGGAGTGTACCTGGCAAGTAATGCTGGATGGGACGTACAAGTAAATTCCACATCTAGGAATGCGTGGAAGGCATTACATTTCGTAATGAGAATATTGAAAAAGGGGAGCGCCAGGTCCAGGGAAATTGCCTACAAGGCCTTAGTGCGGCCGGTTATGGAATATGCAGTAGCATGCTGGGACCCGTATAGAGCTAACCAAATCGATCCATTAGAAAAAATACAGAAGAGGGCAATAAAATTCATAAAAAGAGGCAAGTATTTTGGGCCTATAAAAGGAGATGAGACTAAATGGGAGGAATTAAGAAATAGGCGTAAAAAACATAGGTTGGTAGCATTATTCAAGGCTAATGCTGGTGTAAAGGCATGGGTGGACGTTAGTGTAAGGTTAGATAATCCAGATTATTATGGACGAAACGATCATAGGTATAAAATTAAGGGTAGAAGATACAGAACCGACGTAGGAAAATTTTCTTTTGTTAATAGAACCATTGAAGAATGGAATGAATTGCCTGTAGCAGTCTTTCAGGGCTGTTCCCTGTCAATGAAGAAATTTAGAAAAAATCTAGATAGTTTATAGTTTAACTTTTAAATTATAATGGTATATAATATGTAAATAGAGAATTAAATAGATATGTTTTAAGTGACTAAAGTAAAATAATATCATGTCTGTATTGTTTATTGTGTTATTGTTGTAAATCTAGTATTTGTAATTTGATCTGTATTCTTAACTCTGCCACCGGGTAGTACCCAATTGCAGTGAATAAATACATACATACATACATATATTTGCATTAAAACTAATTTTTTACATAACTATTTTGAATATGAGTGCGGATTTTCTTTGGTCTTCTCTCCAAACCATCAATTATGAAGTACAAACAACAATATTATATGCAACTTTGTCTGGATGGCTTGTTATATCTGAAAAGTACATCATGTTTATATGTACCTATATTTTTTTTTTTTTTCGATGACATAATTAGCATGATCATATAAATTACTGTTACCGTAAGAAAATCTTAAAAACTCAATCCTTCATTCCAGCTTTATCCTTTAATGTTCCCCAAAATGAATAACGTAGTTTCAGATTCTACGCCCCCATCCGGTACTTAAACCACTAAGCTGCAGAGAATAAGTTATAGGCGTAGCACAAACCACTCGCATGGATGGTTGAAAATTAATACAATTATCAGTAATCGGTATAATAAAAAGCAACAGTAACAATAAATAACCTAATTAAATTAATTGGCTGAAGATAGAGGGAAGTCCTCAGAAACCGGTTCCGGGAAAATTTAAAAGTGAGTGTTGTTTTGTGTTATTAATCGACTCCCAATTAATTTAATTTATACAACAACACTGTTTTCAACACTTCCATGAAAGGATTAATAAATAACCTGTTAAGCTTTTAGCTTCACTGCTATGATTTTCATACAAATAAATAGAAAAATACAACATTACACTTGAGTATGTTAAAGTAGAAAAAAACGCAAATATTCGTATATGGTTACCTCTTTAAATAGTTCCTAGACGAAATCCTTCAGAGAGAAAACGTTTTGCAAGGATTCATGATGGTTTTTTATACTTCGCAATCTGTTCATTTAGTTACGCATTTCATAACTTGAATTAACTAATCAGTATTATTCATTCCCTATCCAATACACTAGCGGTCCCTGTGCTCATATGGGAAGTTAGAGCTTTGTGTTACTCAATATTTCAATCTAAGAAGCTACACCCCTGTGTAGAGTACGGGGCATGTTATTAAAGTGGGTGAATACTGTATGCGCAGAGGCAATTGAAAAGTAAAGCACGTGGCTGTTCAGCCAATACGCGCCATCTCGGTAGCATTGCTATGGAATTCAGATATTGAAGTTGTAATTAATGAAACAGGCAACATTATTTGTGATAGCTTTGAAACAACAGGATGGCAAACGGAGCGCTGGATGTCTCTATTTCCATCACCTTCTGCGCAGTGACCCGCTTCGCTCATGTTCCCTACTCTAAACTAACCTTCAAGAGTAAACTGGATAAGGATTTTAGCATTCCAAAAAGAAATACACAGTGCTTGCTTTATGACCTAGCTCTATGTAGAAACCATGTTGGACGTTAACAACAATGTACCGTTGGAACTAATGAGGATACTTGCACCACAAATCCAATCTCCAAAAATTGCGATATTCAGGAAACTGTTTTATATGGGAGTGATAATTATGAAGAGCTGATTATCATTTTACATTGAATAACGCCTAATGATTCTGCCACTGCCAGAAAGGGAGAGCTTTTAAAAGTTGTTCTCACCATGTGTGATTTTCAAGCCGTGACTGCCCTTTCATGAATCCAGCTCCAAAAGACTCGAAGTTCTTATTCGCAATGTTCCATGTTCTCCTACTTTGAAACATTCAAATGTGATGAAAAATTAAATGAAGAAATTCTTTCAGAAATTATCTTTCAAAAGATTTCTGCTATTAAAGTTTCTTGACAGCTTGGTAAGGATAAAAACTGAACCCTCGTCTGTGTTGAACGAAAAAACTCAGACAAAGCTTGAAAAATAATAATAAAAAAAGCTTAAGTCTTCGGCATATAGAATGTATGTTAATTACCATTGAAGATCAGCCCATATCCTTGTGTACACCGCCAAACGCAAAAATAACTTCTTTGTCACAATTCCGGATGTGTGAAGTACCATTGCGGTGTATGTACCAAATCAAAACAGGAGGCACTGCAGTGTGATGATTACAATAGCAACCATGCAGCGAAATACAATATTTGCTTAATTTAAATTATTTTGTTAAAGCTATTCTTGAACCTAATTCTGAATGCTCTTATTATGTACGAGTAATTCAAAACCACCAAACACTTTTCTAACTTGACAAACATGGCTGGAGCATATATTGTGTCTACTGTACGGCCTCCTAAAAACAATCACCTAAATATTTTCAAAACGATACATACCTACAGCAGATCCTTCCAATTCTTCCAAAATTCACAGTTTACATCTGTGTTGATCATATAAAACCTTTTCTTACTTCATTATTCTATGGCCTTCTTGAAATTGTTAGTTTAATTCAACATTAGTTCTCACAGCTTACTTTTCTTAACTGGAATGCCAATGGCTTATAATATAAGCGAGCTACTTTTCTGTAATGTTTATCTCGACACTCCATTCGTTCCTTATGAACAATTCACTCTCCCTGGCTACCATATTTGTAGAACTGACCGCGACGCCCAAATTGCTTCTGAAGGGGTAGCCATTGTTATGAAAAAGAAGTTGGCGCATTATAATATATTATTCCCTTGATTAAGCAGCCTTGAGGTCTGTGTAATCCAGCTACATCAACAAAACATCCCACAGATGCGTACAATTGCAACATATAGGTTACCGTCAGTTCAGTTGGAAGAATAAGACCTGCAGCTCTTTTTCTATCCCATTTCGTGTGTTCCTCTTTTGTGACTTAAACAACAAGTATGAACAATGGGGATATTTTCTAACCGCTTCCGCTGGGAGTCTTATTTCAGTAGACGACCCAGCAGTATTCTTATTATAGCCCAGAGAGTTTCTCATCTAATAATCACCCAACTAATAATCTTGCAATCCTGTTATCTCACCGATAACTTAGATGTGGCACTTCTGAAGGGCATCATTAGGCTTTGCACATGTATTATTACCGTCATTGATTTTGATCATTTTAGGTCTTTTCTACGTTTCATTGTGAAATACCATAAGCTCTGCTCGGTCTTCGTGTTATCCAAGAAATGATGAACTGGGAACATTTTTAGAGCAGTTTGCCTAGAACTGCAAGCTGCATATCACTTACAGAGCTCTTCCAATACTGATGCTGCAATACAGCATTTCACAGTCTTTATATACGTCATTGAAAACTGGTTGCAGTATGCCATATCCTTAGGATAATATGCCACATCATCAAGCGCTTTGCTCTATAGTTGTAGCACTGTTGAAAGCGATAGAATGTGACGACAGTGGAAATTTCATAAATTGCTCTGGCAGTGACAAGGCCAAATAATTTAATTCGAAAAAAAAAAAACCTGTAAGCTCTATATGAAAATCTTTATGATATCACAACTGTTTCTCTAATATTTCCTCGAGGATTTCTGTTTCTGGAAGGAGACAAAAACAATGCTTCAAGGATCTATGAAGGCCAACCTTAAACTTCCAGGACCATGTTTATGAACATGAGGTTGCAAAATGTGAGCTTTTAACGTAGTGTTCTTGAACTACATTCAAACCCAATCCCACTGTGAAATTTCCGTTCACTCTCGATATTCTTACTGGTATTGACACCTATTCATTGGTTCCAGAGCAGTCTCAATTGTACTTCGCTTACATGCTTCGATGACTTCTTCATAACAAATCTATCATAAAATCTTGAGGATATGTTCTTGTCACAAATATTATTTTAAGGCTCTTTACCATTAAGGCTGTCATCTACTTGCTTTTCATATTTAATGCTGCTTTTCGAATAGGTTGTTTTACATATTCATAGAAGTATTCTGAGGTGGTTGTTCTTCCAAAAGTTTGTCTATTACCTTCCTTACCGTCTGATTATCCTCATATTAGCCAATTACCTGCATTTCCAAAACTTTTTATAAAACAAAAAGTCATTCACAAAGACTTGAGCAAACCTTTATCGAATAGCGCAGTGGTGGCATCAAAACAAATGGTTTTCACAGGCACCACTCTGCAATCGAACAGCTTCTCCAATTAACTGAGGCTATTTGTGGTGGTTCTGAGCTCCAAGAGCACACAGTCGTAAATATCTGAACTTCAAACTAGATTTCATTCGAGTGTGACACGCTGGTCTACTATATGAACTTCGAAAGATTAGATTGCTAGATTACCGTTATCGTCATTTGATTGTATCTCTTACGTCATACTTAAGTAAGGATTGGTCCTGCTCTATTCTCTGTACGAATACTCACTTCTGGATTGCCTCAAGGTTCCATTTCAGTACCTCGTTATTTAGTTACTTCACTCATGATATACCTGCTTTTCAAATTTTGGCCGTCCCTTGTAAGAGAGAAGAAAGTAGAGAGAGTTCCGATTCCCGAATAGACGTCACTACCACTTGTGAATATTGTCATGTGCGTTGATGATATATGCATATTTACCATACACTACGAATTAGATACCGCTGCTCACAGATTTTACACATATCTTAATATTCTGGTATCCCAGATTGAGAACTAAAGAATTTCTCTGAACCAGAAGAAATGGAAATTATTATTTATGCATTGCATCGTCCCATTATTTCCCCTTTTATTACCTTAGAAACAATTCTGGTTTGCTGGAAACGTGCTGATGACGTTAATTCTTTGACTTTTACTTTGACGTCGACTGACCTGAAACTCTTACACTGATTTAAAATTACATTTAAAATTACATCTCGCATACTCCAAATTATGTAAAGTGTATCCTATTCCCAACCGCATCTCTGCAAATCTTTTGCTCAAGTCTTTGCTTTGTTATTTACTCGCATATGCCTGTCCAATTTACAGAAATGTAGCAAAATCAATTGTCTACAAATCGGTAACAATAAAGTTCTAAGGCTCATACTGTATCCAGTTGGTATGTGAGAACATTAGGAACTTGGATTCAATATCATCTTTGCACAATATTGCTCTCAGTCTCACAGGTATGTTTAGTATGCTCCCTTAGTTCCTGGGGCAGTGTATGGATGATGCTATGATGGGGTTTCCCGGATCAAGAGTCGTTTTCCACCGGTCTTTCTATTTTCTTCTGATGATTCCGATTTGTTATTTCTTAATTGTACCAAATCTATAGCTGTTCAGTGCCAGAGGGGCCTAATATGTATAGCTGATCTGATTTTGTTCACTTTGTTATATATTTTTGCCTATTCAATATAGCACTTTCGACATTAATTGATTCTACACAATTTAAAAAAAACTGTATATTTGCTAAAGCTCAAATATATACCAAATAAAAATGTTGGCACTTCTAGCCATTTCTGAGATACTTTTGGTTACTTGGTTGAATTTTTGATATGCTCGGGCGTCTTACAGCAGAAAAATCACTATTTTCATCCTCTCATGGTCATGTAAAGAGCATGGGATTTGAAACCCATTAGAGGAACTCAGATCTTAAAAATCCGACAGGTTTTAACTTGTATTCTCCTGATACCTACAACGATCTGTAATGGAATTTTATGTAGGTTAACAAAGAGTTCTTAGAGCTTTTGCCAGAATAGTTTGTAGACAGTGAGCAGATAAACTCAAGTCAATAGAACAGTTCTTATTTTTTATTTTTGTTTAAACCATCATTATAAAATTATAAATATGAACAGCTTACAGAAAGAGTAGCTTTAAATGGTATCCTACATTTTATAAAGGAAAATGCGTACATGAATATGGCATTAAATACTCTAGCAATGTTTTTATAAATATCACTTTTCAGGCAAAGGAGTGGGATCGATATGCATAACTGCAAATTTATTATCATATTTGTACTTTAAACATGTGTCTACTTTTCTTAATATTTACATGTTTCCTCCAGGTAAGACAAGCTGCAATGCTGCATTAAAACTACTCAAGTGTCTGTCCAAGCAAAGGAGTGAGGTATGTTGCATTTTATACAGCAAAACTAAAAATGATTTATGGGTATCTCTTTATTATTTTGCTTTTTTCCTTTCCTTCTATATAACATAAAATTAAAATGCATTCATAACTTTTTTAAATGAGATTGTGTGTAACTTATGTTATTTACCCTTTGCTTGTTTACTTTATCCCATATACAAAAGAATTAGACACTCTATTATCTTTCTGAAAGAAGTTACTTATTTGTAATCAAAATATCTTTTTTCCAGTGTCCAGCTTTCAGTTTTCCATGAAGCACCAACAAACTTAAGAACGTTTTCCTCACTTTCCTGTGTGTTTAAGTTTCATGTAAAAGGAATGGAGCCAGCAGGAACAGAGACGGTGAGAAATGGCAGCAAGGAAGACACAAAGAAGAAATATGTGCCTCTGCATTTTATGTTGTATATAGTGCTCCAAAGTTGAAATAAAGTCTGTTTTGAAACACTTGTGTTTTTCATTAGCATATTAAAGAATACATTCAAGGCAATTTAAAACTGTACAAGGCTCTCTCAGGCAGAATTTGTATAAAATTATCTCAATTTAGAGTCTATAATAGGTACATACGTAACTAATGAGCAGATGGTTTTCAGGCTAAGGGAAAATGTAGAGGATATATCTTTCTGGAGAAAGGAGGTGCAAAACAAGGAGCAAGCACCACAAAGAATATTGATACTTGTAACTAAAATAGTTTTACATAGTTACCACATAAGCAGCAAGAGGTAGTTCTCAGATGTGTAGCAGACGTGGCAAGGTATTATGTAAATGCTTTATTGCTCCACTGAAATGCATAATATAGATAATTGTAAATGATTAAATTTTAAATGGCTTCAGATATAAAAATAGCAGTCAAGAAATCAGCAAAGAGAATTCAATGGAAAATTGTTTGTTATTATATAAACCCTATAATTATCATAAAGACTTTCCTTCTATATAACTTAAAGAAAATCTCTTACGTTCTTGATAATATAAACATATTTAACATTTTCTTACTTATGCTTGTTAAGTACTTACTGAATAAAATGATGACAGAGAATTACTTATACTTGGAGGGTGTGTACCGTGATATAGTTATTATCAGTGTGTAGAAACAAAAGATCATTAGATACATATTACCTGCATTAAACAATACCTTACCTTATCGTGGAATTAAAATTACTTTAGGATTCTGACAGTTGCTGTGAAGCACATGCTTTCATGAAAGCAGGTGCGGGTGGAGAAAGCGATGTTGCTGTTTCTAAAGCCCTAGAGCGCGCGATGTTTAGACAGAAGAAAGTGCTAAAACTACCTAATTTAAATGGTTGATATTTATATTTCTAACAAATTTCAACAGTTTTGAACGATATTCTATTAAGGCAATGTATAGATAAAACTGAAACAATGCTGAAAGTGTTCAGCAGTGTTAATATTTGTTTTCCTAATGCATCTGTTTTGAAGTGTTTCTTAGAAAGCCGGGATAAAGAGCAAGCAAGAGTAACCTAATATACGGTTTTGCATTAAACGTAATAATTTACTCAACCATTTTTCTGAACACCCAAATAATACAGTAATTTTTAAAATGTCTACATTCTCCATATGTCATATTTTATGAAATACAAAGCTGAAAGGCGTTTTAAAACTAAGAGATCAAAACGAGCTTTTTATTTTAAAGTGCAGCTATTGTAGGCTTAATACACAAGTTACATTTCTGAAAGATTGGTATGTTCAGCTGTAAATGCCAAGAAAGATAGCAGTAACAGCTTTGTCGACAACTTCATTAACTTCTAAGAGAAGGCCTCCATGTTCCCTCTCTTTTTCAAAGTATTTACGCCAAGCACACACCAGTTCACTTGTCCGCGTAGTGCAGATCCCTATCCTACTTTTGAATATTTTTTTCTTCGGGGAGCGAGTTCTTGGCCTACCTCGATTTTGCGCGGTGCTGGTAATTTGACACATTGTACCCTTACGCTAATAAAACTAATAACAACACTAAAGCCCCAATGACCTACGAAATATTAATACACTACTTAATGAAATGCCTAACTAACTGACGAAGAAACCGGCTTTTTTTAAGTTAAATTATAGCCAAACAAGTATGTTTGGATTAAGCATGGTAAGAGAAAAAGCAAGCATCTGCGTCTACGTGACAACAAAGTAGCATTTTTGGCGAAACTTTGAGAAGCGGGGTGTAGGGGGAAGTCTCGCCTAACTGGTCGAGCTTATGCGCCCGGTCCTCCAAGAAGTGTGGTCACGGCCGTTGCCTTAGCAATTCTCCCTTCCATAACTTCCCTTTAATTGTGAGAATAAGTACTAACGTAATTTTAATTCCACTGTAAAGGGTATGTCATCGCCCAGATTACAACCGCTGCTGAGCAGGACTGTGGAAGTGCTGCACTCTTTCTGGTTTTTTAAACAGAGGAATCTTCTCCTGAAGTCTCACAGTTATCTTTAAGTTGAATAATTTATCCTAATAAGTAATGTTCCCATAGTGAGATTCTTTGATATATACTAATCATTCAGATTTTGGATTTACTTCACAACATAATATAGTTGCATTAAAAATCTTGTAAGTTTGCAACTAATATACGCCATGCACAAAAAGAGCAAATCTGGAATGTACAGAATAAACTACAAACAGAATTAAAAGTATAATAAAGAAACGTCAGGTTCAGCATAGGTGTAACGGTATGTTACAGTTGTACTGATGGTAGGATGATGTTCTTGAAGCACAACGCTGGTGAGTCGAATTGTTTTATCTGTAGCGGTGCACGGATGGTGACACAATGAACCACATTCACTATCTCGAAGCTGGATTTGAGATGAATTCTTGAACTTACGTCGGCGGCTCTCGTGTTGTTAGCATGATATTCAGGGTGCGGTTGCGGATAACAAGCGATGATGGATTGGTAGGAAGATTAAATAATTTTTAATATTTTCTTTCTCTAAATTGTAGTTTAATTTAATTAAAACAATTGAAGTAACTCTTTTAAACACTGAAAGAAATAATCACTCTTATGAATCTTGACATTACAAACTTTTACAAACAATTATGGTACTTTCGTAACTTTTTATTCACCTCATCCTTTTTGCAGACTTACAGACCCTAACATACACCTCCGTTCTCTCTTAACGGCTAAATGCAGAAGGCTAGCTTCAGTCAATTTTGTGTTATTGGTTCTGCCTTTGCTATTGCAACTCAACATCTTTCTTTTGGTCCACGTCAGATCCAATTTTATGTTCGTTGTTATATTTAATAATATTTTATAGTTTTTCTTTCAAATCATTTTTTCACACTATTCAACACTCAAAATAATAGTTATTTTTAAAATGTACATGAATGTTGCTATTAAAATTATGATTCATATGCAATTTTCTTTTCTTCTATTTCTCTGATTACTTTCCACTTTCACTTGTTATTCTTAGCCTCGTTTCTTATCACTACAATCACAAATAATTTTAAATAAAATTAAACCTAAAATAACTATTTCAAACCGGAGCTCATTATTACCACTACTTGCAGACCTTTATATGAGTCATATATAAACAAGGATCATTAAGATATTCCCTTACTTATTCAAACTTTGGTACCCCTTTTTGACTTAATTTTTAAGTCAAGATGCTTTGAAATACCAATGTTTAAAAAAACTGCATTTCGCAATGAAAATAATGATTTATTGTCATTAAGCTTATTACAGCAATAGACAAAGTCAAAAATAGAGTACAAATTAATACAGTTATAATACAGTGAAAATAAAAAAAAAATCAATAAAATACTTACATTAGATATACAAATATAGAGACTTAAAATAAAATGAGGAAATAAGAATACTTCATGACATAAGCCAAAGTTTAACTACACCTGTTAAAGTATTCCTAAGGTTTGGAAACTAACCATGCATATATTGTCACCCAGTTATCGGGAAGCACCACAAACAACAGCTGAGAAGGGGCCGGTGGCCACGCCACGCCCACTCATCTGTCTCCTGTCACTAACTGAGGGGTGATTTGCGGTAGTGTCACCGGTCCCTCGTTGTTTCTCTCCCCTTCTCCGGTGGTCTGGAACGTTCGGTGATTAGAGACTTCTAGAAAAACACTGACATTCCTATAAAAAGGTTTTCAGAGAGACAGTTAGTTAGTGTTTGACGTGCTAGTGAAGTAGCGCCGTGTACGTGCATCGGAACGATAACGGACGAACTGGTGAATCGTAATTGTGTGCATTACGTAATTTTGTGTAATTGGCAAGTGTTTAACTGTAAGTCGGTGGAAATAAAGAACAATTTTGAGTGGTGAAATTGGACTTTTCATTTCCCGAACCCACAAAGTCACACTGGTGTCAGGAAGCGGGAAGATAACATCACCGAACACTAAAGCCATGGAATCCGCATTGGAAATGCTTTTGGCGAAGATGAACGAGTTAACAGAGAAAACAGAAGCGGCAAACAACAACCTCACCGCCGAGTTGAAACAAATGAAGACGGCCAACGACAACGTCACCGCGGAACTGAAACAAATGAAGACGGCCAACGACAACATCACCGCGGAACTGAAACAAATGAAGACGGCCAACGACAACATCACCGAGAAGATGGAAGAAATGAAGGCCGAGTTAACCACAGAAATGAGAGCAGCGAACGGCAGTCTGGCCACGGAAATGAAGGCGGCGAACGAGGCTCTCGCCGCAAAGTTCGAAGAACAGTTGGCCGGCGTAAAAGAGGACGTCACAGAGTTAGGCGAGCGCGTCGGAGACCTGGCGAGCCGCGTTAATGAGCTGGAAGGAAAAGCCGACAGCAGCGTGAAGTCCCTGAACGCCATGGTGGAGGACGTCATCGGCAGGAAGCTGAAGGATTTAAAGACCGACGCGCCGGGACGCGACACAACATCTGCGCGCGTCAAACCTCCCAAGTATGACGGCGCGTCAACGTTTGAGGTCTTCCGCCGCCAGTTCGACACAGTGGCCAGGCACAACGGATGGTCACTGGAGGAGGAGGCCACACAGTTAATAGCCAGCCTCCAGGGAAGAGCCGCGGAAGTCCTAAACGCGGTGCAGACGACGGCGGCGCCCAAGGACATCTGGGAAGCCCTGGAGAATCGCTTCGGGAACCACCGCTTAGCCGCAGCATACCGCAGCCAGCTAAAGGCAAGGTCACAGCAGCCGGGGGAGACGCTGCAGGAGTTCGCCATTGCGATCGAGCAGCTGGCTAGCAAGGCCTTGGTTGACCTGCCACTGGAGTTCGTATCCCGGGAAGCCGCCTACAATTTTGTCGACGGGGTACGGGACACGGAGATTCGTCAGCGCCTAATGCTCGGGGAATATAAAACCATCCACGAGGCGCTGACAGCGGCATTAAGGATGGAGGCGGCCAAAATAACATCCATCCCGACGTCGAGAACGAGGAGTGTCCGCTACGCCGGAGACAGAAGACCAGCTGAGGGACGCCGGCGAACACCTAGTGGCCTGTGTTGGGGGTGTGGACAGCCCGGACACCTGCAGAGAGACTGCCCACACCAGGAAGAGCAGCCGGAAAACGAGTAAGGGCCGTCGTGGAGAGGGGCACGTCGGCGCCATCACCACCATCCCCTCGAGTGACACTGCGCGCCGTCAGCCGGCGTATGGATGACAGCCTCATCGCGGACGGTTGGATAAGAGGAAAGCCGTGCCGCGTGCTGGTGGACACCGGGGCGGCCGTGACCATCATCAGACCTGACGTGGCGAAGGGTTTGCCGACGAGGAAGCCAAGCCGGCCATACCAGCTTGTCACGGCATCGGGCGACACCTTGCCTGTGGAGAGGGAGGCCCTGCTGGAGCTGAATTTCGGACGGAGTGCCGTGCGTCTGTGGGTGTTCGTCGCGAAGGTGGCTGAGGAGGTGATTCTGGGACTGGATGCCCTCAGGAGCCACGAGGCGACGGTCGACGTCGGCAAGAAGGTCCTGCGGCTTAACGGAGAAGAGGTTATACTCCGTCAACCTGAAGAGCGCCTTGGAATTTGCAGGGTCGTCTTGGACGAAGACGTGGTTGTCCCCGCGAGGAGCGAGGTGGTGGTGACGGCGCGACTGGAGGGCCAGAGAACCAGGAACATGATGCTGGACCAGAAGACGCCTGTAAACGGACTGTGTGTAGCCAGGGCATTGCTGCCGTGCCGAGAGGAGGTGCCCGTGAGACTGCTAAATCCTACGGACGCCGATCACGACGTCCAGGCCGGGACGGAGTTGGGAATGTGCGAGCCCGTGGTGAGCGTAACAGCTATCGACGAGACACAGGAGCCGGCGCCGAAGCAACACCTGGGGCCCCGGCTAGAAGGCTTGGTGGAGAGGGCGGCCGAACACCTGACCACAGAACAGCTGGAGAAGGTTCGACAACTGCTAAGGCGTTATCAGCGCGTCTTCAGCCAAGGTGATAGTGACTACGGCCGCACGGACAAAGTGCTTCACCGCATCGACACCGGGGACGCCCGGCCTATTCGGCAACCACATAGACGCGTTCCGCTGGCGAAGCAAGGGGCGGTACGAGACATGCTGGAGGACATGAGATCCAGGGGAGTGATTGAAGAGTCTGACAGCCCTTGGTGTTCCCCTGTAGTCTTGGTGACAAAGAAGAACGGCGAGCTGCGCTTCTGCGTAGACTACAGAAAGTTGAACGCCGTCACCCGGAAGGACTGTTTTCCCTTACCCCGGATTGACGACACCCTGGACACGCTAGCTGGTGCACAGTGGTTCTCGACCCTGGACCTGAAGTCGGGCTACTGGCAGGTAGCTCTAGACCCGAGAGACAAGGAGAAGACTGCATTCTCGACGGGCCAAGGGCTCTGGCAGTTCACGGTTATGCCCTTTGGCCTCTGCAACGCACCAGCTACCTTCCAGCGCCTTATGGAGTCAGTGATGAGAGGGCTGACTTACGATGCCTGCCTGCTATACCTGGACGACATCATCATCGTCGGGAAGACTTTTGAAGATCACCTCGAGAACCTGAGTAAGGTGCTACAGAGACTGCAAGCGACCAACTTGAAGCTGAACGCGAAGAAGTGCCAGCTCTTCCGCAAGGAAGTTAACTACTTGGGCCACATAGTCTCGGCAACCGGAGTGGCCACAGACCCGGAGAAGACACAGGCTGTGAGAGATTGGCCTCGCCCAAAGGATAGGAAAGGGTTGCGCAGTTTCCTGGGGCTGTGCAGTTATTACCGCCGCTTCATAAAGGGGTTTTCCAACATCGCAAAACCCCTCACCCGCCTGACGGAGGAACACCGGCCTTATGTGTGGACAGAGGACGCCGAAAACGCTTTCCAGCACCTAAAGGAGACCCTGTGCAGTGCTCCAATTTTGGGTTTCCCACAACCTGGTGGCGCCTTCATTGTGGACACCGACGCCAGCGACCATTGCATTGGAGGCGTCCTGTCGCAGATCCAGGACGGCCATGAGCGGGTGATAGCCTATTACAGCAAGACGCTATCCAAGGCAGAGAAGAACTACTGCGTCACCCGACGGGAGTTACTGGCGGTAGTAAAGACATTGGAGCACTTCCACAAGTACCTGTACGGTCAGCCATTCCACCTGAGGACTGACCATTCCGCCCTAACCTGGCTATTGAGCTTTAAGAACCTGGAAGGCCAGACAGCACGTTGGGTCCAGAGGCTACAGGAGTACGACTTCACCTCGGAACATCGTAGAGGGAAGAGCCACGGTAACGCTGACGCCATGTCCCGAAGACCCTGTCCGGAAGAGGGCGGCCAGTGTACAAGAGTGGAGGAGAAGGAGCGTGCCGCAGCAGTCCGAGTAGTCACGGCAGTGCCTGCGGATGGCTGGGATAGCGCAGGCCTGAGGAGGGAGCAGCTGGCGGACGCAGACTTGGGGCCACTCTTGAGGGAAGTGGAGGCAGGGACGAGACCAACCTGGGAGGACATCGCACCGAGGAGCGCCACCTACAAGTCGTATTGGGCCCAATGGGACTCGTTGAAGACCAAAGAGGGCGTGCTGTTCCGGGTATGGGAGTCACCCGATGGGAAGACGCAGAGAGAACAGTTAGTACTTCCCCGGAGTAAGGTCCCGGAAGTCTTGGAGGAAGTGCAAGCTGGTACTTCGGGAGGACACCTGGGAGCGAACCGAACGATCGACAAACTTCGGCAGCGATACTACTGGCTGAGACTCCGAGCAGATGCCGAGAGATGGTGCCGTCAGTGTCACGTGTGCGCGGCGAGTCGTGGCCCCCAGACTAGGAGCCGGGGTCGCATGCAGCAGTACAACGTCGGAGCCCCATTCGAACGGATCGCCGTTGACATTGCTGGACCGTTCCCAGTTTCCGACCGAGGCAACAAGTACCTAATGGTGGTCGTGGACTACTTCACCAAGTGGCCGGAAGTGTATGCCATCCCAAACCAAGAGGCAAAGACAATCACAGACTGCCTCGTGGAGCAAGTGTTCTGCCGATTTGGGATGCCGTTAGAGCTACACAGTGACCAGGGTACCAACTTTGAGTCCAACCTAATGAAGGAGGCACTACAAAGGCTTGGGGTGAACAAGACCCGCACGACACCTCTACATCCCCAGTCGGATGGCATGGTCGAGAGGTACATCAAGACCTTAGAGGAACACCTGAGGAAGGTCGTGGCCAGCCATCAGCGAGACTGGGACGTCAAGGTGCCACTGTTCTTGCTGGCCTACCGCTCATCTACACACGACACAACTGGGATGACGCCAGCCAGCTTAATGTTCGGCCGAGAGTTACGCCTCCCTTGTGACCTGGCTTTTGGAAGCCCTCCGGAAGCGAAACAGCCAGCGATCGAGTATGTGGAGAACTTGGTGGACCATCTCCACGACATGCACGAGATGGCTCGCCAGAACATCCAGAAGGCGAGCGACCGCATGAAGACCAGGTATGACAGGCAAGCCAACAGCCAAGGGTTCCAGCAAGGTGACCTAGTCTGGTTGTACCGGCCTACCCGGACCAAGGGACGGTGCCCGAAGCTCCAGCAGCCATGGCAAGGACCGTACCAGGTGGTGAAGAGGATTAACGACGTGGTCTACCGCATCCAGAAGGTTCCCCGAGGGAAGATGTTGGTGGTACACCTGGATCGTCTAGCCCGCTATGATGGTGCTGTTCGGGACGACCAGCTTTGAGGAGGGAGCAGTGTCACCCAGTTATCGGGAAGCACCACAAACAACAGCTGAGAAGGGGCCGGAGGCCACGCCACGCCCACTCATCTGTCTCCTGTCACTAACTGAGGGGTGATTTGCGGTAGTGTCACCGGTCCCTCGTTGTTTCTCTCCCCTTCTCCGGTGGTCTGGAACGTTCGGTGATTAGAGACTTCTAGAAAAACACTGACATTCCTATAAAAAGGTTTTGAGAGAGACACTTAGTTAGTGTTTGACGTGCTAGTGAAGTAGCGCCGTGTACGTGCATCGGAACGATAACGGACGAACTGGTGAATCGTAATTGTGTGCATTACGTAATTTTGTGTAATTGGCAAGTGTTTAACTGTAAGTCGGTGGAAATAAAGAACATTTTTGAGTGGTGAAATTGGACTTTTCATTTCACGAACCCACAAAGTCACAATATGTTGCACAGATACCATTCCCTGGCCTTTCAACAATATTGTTGCAACCAGGCTTGTAAGGGGAATGAAGGGCTTACAATCCTAAGACACAACTAGGAACGTAGCTATTGGAAGGATTGGGAAAATCAGATGGTAGAGCTAATTGGTAGGGGTTGAAGATAACACCTGATGTCAAACCACATTAACAAATATATTCTATGATTCGGTAGAGCGAAACAAGGCACTCCCTCATCCTGAAGAGATCAGAGATACAATTGAAATATTATATAAATTATAACATGATGAACTGTACCTTTGGTTCAGGGTTGCGGAGGTGTCTGAACTGCTATATGATCGTCTTCTTCTTCCGGGCTGAGCACACAGCAACAGACTTCAGCCCTGACAGACTTAATCCGTCGACTCAATAATCCAAAAATCCTCTCGGATACTGACTTACATAATTTAAATAGGGATCCCACCAAAATGGCCGTTAATCGCCAAGTCAGCGTTTCTCACAATCGTGCGGTCCTTCTGGTGGTTCCCATGCCAAATTCATAATTTCTGCTTGGTCCTTCCTGCTTGTTGCTTCCTAGTATTGTACTTATGCAGTTAAGGTTTACATGAGTTTTCTCAATTTACCTTTGTTTAGTTGACAAAGCAGGAAGTATCCAACAGTTCAATGACTTACCTCTTCATCCAGCGATGTGAACCAACCGATTCACGCAGACGTATTCAAATTTGCAGCATAGGGAATGAAATGTTAAATTCCAATAACTAGAATTCTTTCCAAAATTAGTTCACACCTTATACGCAACACATCCCCACCGTTTAGTTGTTGCTGTCCTCAGCAATAACAAAGAAAGAACGGGGTAAAAAACTTCAGTGGAGAAGGGACGGGAATGAGGTACCGCAGATTGCCTTTGGAGTATCCGGCATTGAACGAAGTCCAGAGTTTTATAGAGAGACACTGTTCCATCACTACGAGTCTTGTCATATAATTTGGGAGGCACTTCACAACACATTGGCACTGACAAATCAAAAGAGTTACTCTTAGCTTTGTTAACATGGCCCTATAGCTCCTAACAATATCGTACATTATCAGGATGTGACTGTCAAGATTTTGTGTGTGCTTCCTGCTTCAGCCTGGATTGTCTGTAATAGTCTTTTAGAGCCGGGAAACCACTGAAAAGCTTCAGGTGTGGCTTGCTGTCTATCTGATGTCGTGTTCGAGTGTACTGTGCTCTTCGGTGTTGATTAGAAAAAGTCTGTACTGAAGAGCCGACAAAAGGTTTGAAGGTGGAGTGTACAGTTTGTGAGATAATCCAACTGACTTTTGCTCTCCTACCTCAGCTTGGTCTGAGTCCTTGCAGATGAGTGAATAAGAACATGAAAGAGTGACTGGTGGCTTTGTTTAAGTCACTCTCAGAGTGTTTTGAGTCCCGCTATGTATAGTTGCCTTGTCTTTTACCCAGGGTTTCACAGTGGTAGTAGCCATCCTTTGAAGTCGAGCACCTCCTCCGGAAAGGTAGACTGTCTTTCCAGGTAACGTGACACTCCTGATGTGCAGATCATCTGCAGTGTATGCTTTTTCCAGGAAAATACCAGCTCCTAGGGTCCATGTCTCCAAAAAACTCCTTATGATATCTCTCTGGTAATCATGTCTCTGGTGTCCGGTGAATCTCGTCCAGGTATACGCAACAGTAAATAACACAGAATTAGGATGACACACAAAAATATTTTCATAGGGTTGGTATTGATAAATCGCATGGGAATCTGATGTGATGGGAGATCTTCCAGGTATTACAATACAAAACGAAATCATTTGCAGTGGTTACTAAAATTTTTGCTAAGAAAAGAATTGAGTACAATTTGGAGTTAAAGTACTCCCGGGCCTTAAAGTACTCACATGTAGTAAGTCACCATTAAGGTAGTTGTCTCATGTGGTTATGAGAACTCCTAAGTGGTTTACCGGGAAAATACGAGTCAGTTGGAGAATTTAATGTCATATCGGCACGTTGGCCATAGTAGCACAATGGTAGTGCGGCTGGACGGAAACCAGAAGATCCGTGGTTCAAATCCCGGCTATGGCATTGAATTTTTCAGTCTGACTCTACGTTTCCACAATATAGGACATAATTTATAAAAATTGTGTGCAGCAATTTGACAGAATAGTATGTGTTGAGTTAAACATATGCTTCGCAGGCGTTTGTCATACTACTGTTATTGGTCTAGGGAGCATTAGAGTTAAACGTATTTGCATTGCTTTCTTACATAACATGTCTTCAGAGTAAGTGATAACAACTTTTACTGTGGGAGAAGTAACTCTGGCATTCGCTAGGATAAAGTAAACTATTGAAACAAGAGACATGCTGTTTAAAAAAGATCTGATCAAAGATATTGTTAACCAATATCGATTCTGTTTCCTGAGGTTAATGTATAAAATAATATTATCTAATGTTGAAAGCAACTGTATTGAATTAAATGTCAGTGGGCTATCATATAAATGAAATGTTAAGTGACAATGATTATGTTTTCTCTTGTTTATTAATCCCTAATAAATTTTGAAATGCTCTATGGCATCTTCAGTACAATTTATTACTGAAGGGGTAATTGTAATAAAAGTATAGGTTTTTATTGTAAGTTCCATAGCACAATGTCAGAAAATAAAACTCAACAGATGGGTTAGTTCAGTCATTGTTATTGGTTATATTATACATACATATTGTGACTTTGTGGGTTCGTAGAATTAAAAGGCAGAGTTGCAGAAATTAAAAATCTCCTTTATTTCCGTAGCAATACACTGTTCAATTCTCATGTAACAACATTACATCGCATATACACAGTCTTCCAAGGTCGATGACAATAACACACCGTGACAGCTGATTACATTAACTCTCGTTACAACAACACAGCTGGATGTCTCTCATTTCACAACTGTCCTGCTGGCGTCTCACAATCCCTTATATATCACATTCATGATTATCCAGACTGTTCTATCAATCACTAGATGCTTCTGGAAAACAAGGCATATAATGACGTAATCCGAATATTCTACCACCTTCGAGAAACGTAACTTACTCTATGCCGGCGAGTCCTTTACGTCAGTTATCGCTTGCCGGCACTATCTGTTTTCACTAAATGCGCTATCGTCAACTGCTTAGCAAGACTCATTATTACCATGAAACTTTATCCGCCGACTGTTTTCTTATTTGTGACGAAACTTGTATGCCTGTTGCCGTGACACTGCTCCCTCCTCAAGGCTGGTCGTTCCGAACAGCTCCATCGTAGCGGGCCAGACGATCCAAGTGTACCACCAGCATCTTCCCTCGGGGCACCTTCTTGATGCAGTAGACCACGTCGTTAATCATCTTCACCACTCGGTACTGTCCTTGCCATTGTTGCTGTAGTTTCGGGCATCGTCCCTTGGTCCGATTAAAGCGGTACAACCAGACTAGGTCAGCCTGCCGGAAACCTTGGCTGTTGGCTTGCCTGTCGTATTGGGTCTTCATGCGGTCGCTCGCCTTCTGAATGTTCTGACGAGCCATCTGATGCATGTCGCGGAGATGGTCCACCAGGTTCTCCACGTACTCGGTTGCTGGCTGTTTTGCGTACGGGGGGCTTCCAACAGCCAGATCCCAGGGGAGGTGTAACTCTCGGCCGAACATTAAGCTGGCTGGTGTCATTCCAGTGGTGTCGTGTGTTAACGAGCGGCAGGCAAGCAAGAACAGTGGTACCTTGACGTCCCAGTATCGCTGTAGGCTGGCCACGACCTTCCTCAGGTGCTTTTCTAAGGTACCTCTCTACCATGCCCTCCGACTGTGGATGTAGGGGTGTGGTGTGGGTCTTGTTTCCCCAAGTCTTTCTAGTGCCTCATTTATCAGGTTGGATTCAAAATTGGTGTCCTGGTCGCTGTGGAGCTCTAACGGCACCCCAAATCAGCAGAACACGTGCTCCGCAAGGCAGTCCATGATTGTCTTCGCCTACTGGTTGGGAATGGCATACACCTCCGGCCACTTGGTGAAGTAGTCCACGACCACCATCAGGTACTTGTTGCCGCGGTCAGACACTGGGAATGGTCCAGCTATGTCGACGACGATTCGTTTTAATGGAACTCCGACGTTGTGTTGCTGCATGCGACCCCGGCTCCTAGTCTGGGGGCCGCGACTCGCCGCGTGCACATGACATTAACGGCACCATCTGTCAGCGTCTACTCGGAGCCTCAGCCAGTAGTAGCGCTGTAAAGTTTTTCGGTCGTTCGGTTTACTCCTGGATGTCCTCCTGAAGTACCGGCGTGCACTTCCTCCAAGACTTCCAGGACCTTACTTCGGGGAAGTACTAACTACTCCCTCTGCGTCTTCCCAACAGGTGATTCCCATACCGGAACAGCACGCCCTCTCTTGTCTTCAATGGTTCCCGTTGGGCCCAGTACGACTTGTAGGTGGCGCTCCTCGGTGCGATGTCCTCCCAGGTTGGTCTTGTCCCTGCCTCCACTTCTCTCAAGAGTGGCCCCAAGTCTGCGTCTGCTAGCTGCCCGCTCCTCAGGTCTGCGCTATCCCAATCCATCCGCAGGCACTGCCGTGACTACTCGGACTGCTGCGGCACGATCTTTCTCTTCCACTCTTATCCATTGGCCGCACTCCTCTGGGCAGGGTCTTTGAGACATGGTGTCTGCGTTACCTTGTCTCTTCCTTCTACGATGTTCAGAAGTGAAGTCGTACTCCTGCAGCCTCTGGATCCAACGTGCTGTCTGGTCTTCCAGGTTCTTAAAGCTCAGTAGCCAGGTTAGGGTGGAATGGTCAGTCCTAAGGCGGAATGGCTGACCGTACAGGTACTTGTGGAGGTGCTCCAAGGTCTTTACTACCGCCAAAAATTGTCGCCGGGTAACGCAGTAGTTCTTCTCTGTCTTGGATGGCGTCTTGCTGTAGTAGGCTATCATCCGCTCGTGGCCGTTTTGAACTTGCGATAGGACGCCTCCAATGCAATGGTCGCTGGCGTCGGTTTCAACAATGAAAGTACCACCTGGTTCTGGAAATCCCAAAATAGGAGCACTGCACAGTGTCTTCTTCAGGTGCTGGAAAGCGTGTTCAGCGTCCTCCGTCCACACATAGAGCCGCTGTTCCTCTGTCAGGCGGATAAGGGGTTTGGTGATGTTGGAGAACCCCTTTATGAAACGGCGGTAATAACTGCACAGCCCCAGGAAACTGCGGAACTCTAGCTTATCCTTTGGCCGAGGCCAATCTCTCACAGCTTGGGTTTTCTCCGGGTCTGTGGCCACTCCGGTTGGTGAGACTATGTGGCCTAAGTAGATAACTTCTTTGAGGAAGAGCTGGCACTTCCTCGCGTTCAGCTTCAAGTTGGTTGCCTGCAGTCTCTGTAACACCTTGCACAGGTTGTCGAGATGGTCTTCGAACGTCTTGCCGAAAATGATGATGACATCTAAGTATAGCAGGCATGTGTCATATGTCAATCCTCTCATTACTGATTCGACGAGGCGTTGAAATGTGGCTGGTGCATTGCAGATGCCAGAGGACGTATCTGTGAACTGCCAAAGCCCTTGGCCCGTCGAGAAAGCAGTCTTTTCCTTGTCTCTTGGGTCTAGAGCCACCTGACAGTAACCCGACTTCAGGTCCAGGGTCGAGAACCACTGTGCACCAGCTAGCGTGTCCAGGGTATCGTCAATCCGGAGTAAGGGGAAACAGTCCTTCCGGGTGACAGCGTTCAGCTTCCTGTAGTCCACGCAGAAGCGTAGCTCACCGTTCTTCTTCCTCACCAGACCTACAGGAGAACACCAAGGGCTCTCAGACCCTTCAGTCCCTCTCTGGATTTCATGTGGTCTACCGTATCCCGTACCGCCGCTTGTTTCGCCAACGGAACGCGTCTAGGTAGGTGCCGAATAGGTCGGGCGTCTCCAGTGTCGATGCGGTGAAGCACTTTATCCGTCCGGCCGTAGTCACTGTCGCCTTGGCTGAAGACGCGCTGGTATCGCCTCAGTAGTTGTCGAACTTTTCCAGCTGTTCTGCGGCCAGGTAGTCGGCTGCCCATTCCAATAAGCCTTCCAGCCGGGGCCCCAGGTGTTGAGTCGGCACCGGCTCCTGTGTCTTGTCGATAGCTGTCACGCTGACCACGGGCTCGCAAGTCCCCAGCTCCGTTCCGGCCTGGACGCCGTGATCGGTGTCTGCCAGGTTGAGCAGCCTCATGGCACCTCCTCTCGGCACGGCAATAATGTCCTGGCTACACAGAGTCCGGGTACAGGTCTCATCTGGTCCAGCATCATGTTCTTCGTCCGCTGGCCTTCCAGTCGCGCCGTCACCACCACCTCGCTTCTCGCGGGCACCACCACGTCTACCTTCAAGATGACCCTGCACATTCCAAGGCGCTCATCATGTTGCCGGAGTATCACCTCTTCTCCATTGAGCCGCAGGACCTTCCTGGCGACCGTCGCCTCGAGGCTCTTGAGGGTATCCAATCCCACTATCATGTCCTCAGCCACCTTCGCGACGTACGGCACTCCTTCCCAAGGTCTACTTTAGCAGTGCCTCCTTCTCCACAGGCAAGGTGTGACCCGATGCCGTCACAAGCTGGTATGGTCGGTTCGGCTTCCTTGTCGGCAAACCCTTCGCCGCGACAGGTCTGATGATTGTCACGGCTGCCCCGGTGTCCACCAGCAGCACGCGGCACGGCTTCCCTCTCACCCAACCGTCCGCGATAAGGCTGTCATCCATACGCCGGCTAAAGACGCGCAGTGCCACTCGAGGAGATGATGGTGATGGCGCCGACGTGCCCCTCTCCCCGATGGGCCTGACTCGTTCTTCCGGCTCCTCTTCCTGGTGTAGGCAGTCTCTCTCCAGGTGTCCCGGCTGTTCACACCCCCAACACAGGCCACTAGGTCTTCGCCGGCGTCCCTCGGCTGGTCTTCTGTCTCCGGTGTACCGAACAATCCTCGTTCTCGACGTCGGGATAGCTGTTACCTTGGCCACCTCCATCCTTAATGCTGCCGTTAGCGCCTCGTGGATGGTTTTAAAGCGCCGAGCATTAGGCGCTGACGAATCTCCCTGTCTCGTACCCCGTCAACGAATGTGTAGGCAGCTTCCCGGGATACGAACTCTGGAGGGAGGTCGACTAGAGCCTTGCTAGCCAGGTGCTCAGCTGCCAGGGCGAACTCCTGCATCGTCTCCCCTGGCTGCTGTGACCTTGCCTTTAGCTGGCTACGGTACGCTGCGGCTAAGCGGTTGTTTCCAAAACGCTTCTACAGGCCTCCCAGATGTCCTTGGGCACCGCCGCTGTCTGGACCCTGTTCAGAACTTCCACAGCCCGTCCCTGGAGGCTAGCTATTAACTGTGCGGCCTCTTCCTCTGGCGACCACTTGTTGTGTTTGGGCACAGTGTCGAATTGACGGCGGAAGACTTCGAAAGTAGTTGCGCCGTCGTATTTAGGAAGTTTGACGCTAGCAGATGTGTCGTGTCCCGGCGCGTCGACCTTTAAATCCTTTAACCTCCTGCCGACGACGTCCTCCACCATGGCGTTCAGGGACTTTGTGCTGCTGTCGGCCTTTCCCTCCAGCTCGTTTACCCGGCTCGCCAGGTCTTCGATGCACTCGTCCATTTGACACATCCGCTTGCCCAGCTCCGTGACGTCATTCCTCACGCCGGTCAACTGCTCTTCAAACTTTGCGGCGAGGGCCTCGTTTGCTGCTTTCATCTCCGTGGTCAATTCGGCCATCTTGTCGGCCAGGCTATCGTTTGCCGTTCTCATTTCCTTCAGTTCCGCTGCCAAGTTGTTATTTGTGGTCTCCAGATTCGCGGCCAGGCTGTTATTTGCTGCTTCTGTTTTTGCAGTGAGGTTGTCGTTTGCCGTCTTCATTTCTGTCAGTTCCACGGCCAAGCTATTATTTGCCGCTTTCATTTCCGAGGTCAGTTCGGCCTTCATTTCCATCATCTTCTTCAAAATCTTTTCCAATGCCGCGTCCATGGCTGTAATGTTCGGTGATGTTGTCATCCCGCTTCCTGACACCAATTGCGACTTTGTGGGTTCGTAGAATTAAAAGGCCGAGTTGCAGAAATTAAAAATCTCCTTTATTTCCGTAGCAATACACTGTTCAATTCTCAGGTAACAACATTACATCGCATATACACAATCTTCCAAGGTCGATGACAATGACAAACCGTGACAGCTGATTACATTAACACTCGTTACAACAACACAGCTGGATGTCTCTCATTTCACAACTGTCCTGCTGGCGTGTGTCCCTTGTATATCACGTTCATGATTATGCAGACTGTTCTGTCAATCACTAGATGTTTCTGGAAAACAAGGCCTCTAATGACGTAATTCGAATATTCTACCACCTTCGAGAAACGTAACTTACTCTATGCCGGCGAGTCCTTTACACTAAACGCGCTATCATCAACTGCTTAGCAAGGCTCATTATTTCCATGATACTTTATCCGCCCACTGTTTTCTTATTTGTGCCGAAACTTTTATGCCTGTTGCCGTGACAATATCAAGAACAGTATTATGAGCTTTTAAGTTTGTGCTGTAGACTGAAATAAGGGTCATTCACAAGAGTAGGTGCACGATAGTTTGAGGGATTTAAAATGATAAATTGAGTGCTTGTAAAATGCCACAAGAAGAAGAAGTTGATTGAAAGAAATTTAATAATCTTCACCTACTTACAATTAAGACAAGTGACGGGTGTTTTTACACATATTTAAGGGCGAGTTGAGCAAACATATCTGAATTCTACGACTTAGAACGTGAGGTAACACCTGAGGTTAAAAAGAAAATTCTGTCCCTTCCTTTGGATTATTTTTCTTTCAGTCATTTTCCTTGTTAGTGAATCATCATTGGCAAAACAACTATTTAGAAAATCTTAGGATTTGCAGTTATCTCTATTGAGCTATACTACCGCTGTCATTATTTACTATAAGCTAATAAAGGGTGGGCATCCCTTCATAGCAGAAAACTTCTCATTTACGCTACGTAGCAATTATTCACCTTTCATTTATAGTTGCTTATAGGGAAAACGCTCGCGCGAAAAATTCCTTTTATATCACCATTAGGGGCCTAAACGCCTGTATGTTTGGCGATAACCGAAGGGTGTAGCCTCTGTCATTCACACATTATAAAACTGAACTCTAAAAGTACAAACTTATAGCTTAGAAGCTTGAAACCTGAGAATATCATGGTATGTGCATATCTTTTCATTAAGATTGTCTCCGAACATCTTGCGATGGATTCGGGACAGAACACATTAAAACTGGAATCTATAACCACATAAAAATAGCCTCTAAGAGAGCCTAGCGGTTCTCTCTTAGGATCAAGGTTACTAAGAAAAACATTATTTTAACAAATCCTAAGCAATTGGTTATATTGGTCATAACATATAACTTTAAGCACAGTAAATATAAGGTCACATTGAACTGTTTTATAATTAAAAACAAGTAGTATCACTGGTGTATTTTAAAAGCATGAAGAGGGTTAAAATAAGACAAAGACGATTATTTCTAATGCGGTTGATAACAAAATATAAGCATATTAAAGCTTATAAACGGAGTTTGGATTTTTATTAAGAGGATAATAAGAAAGATTGCAATTGTATAACATTCTTAGGAGCAAAGGAGTTCATGCCATGGACGAAGGATGTTTGCTTGTCGAAAGTGTGATTTTGCTGTTGTAAATTCCGGTTTGCTATGTCAACGATTCTCAAAGCCACTGTGGCGGAAGTTTTTCGGGTATGAACAAAAGGTTTCTGTACGCTTTTGCTGGCTAAACGTGCTTTCGGGAAACGTGATGATCATATCTTGCATGACTGAAATTTTCTAGGAGACAAATGTTATATGTAGAGTAGTTGTATTTATTAAATACGGTAGAAAGGTATAAAAGCAGTTTTCTGTTGCAAACAAAAGAGAGAAAACTTATGAATTAAATATACGTTAACTTATAACCAAGGTTTAGGGACTTCGATGAAGGAAAGGCATCATATTGTTCCTAGAAAAATATAAGTTTATGCGAAAATATGCTTTACCTTGAGATTTATTGTAGTCAGATATTAAGTAGAAATAATAGGTAATACGCCACTGCACTAACTAACCTAGCTTGTGGAAGTTTCCTCTCTAGGCGGCGATAATTTATTTTTAACTGAAATACATAAAGACGGTTTAGCTATAAATAGCTATTGATATCAAATAAATTCACACGTAGAAAAAAAAGAAACATTTACTAAGGAAAGGCATGAAATAAGTATGGAAATATTATTATTAGTATTGTTTAAAGTAATATAAGCTTAGATAAATACTGTAAACAGTTATGTCCAAAAGAGGTCACCATATAATTAGATGCCCTATATGAATGCATAATGTCAGGTGTGGGTCGCAAGACATTTCAAAGCATCAACTTGGTTTCCAAACGAACACACGTGCAACCGTTGTTCACGCGAATGCAGAGGTAGCATCAGTACAACAATCATGTCATTCTGGGAAATGCTAGCGAAGTAAAGTCGTTGGCTATGGAAGCTTTAGCAAGACAGAATTCAGTCCAGCGATGTCCTCGTATGGAAATGTACAGTCTCCGAGAAAAGGTGCATATATATATATATATATATATATATATATATATATATATAAACTTTTCATATTAATTCCGCGTGTTTATGTTTCGGGTGTAAATTATATTTATTTGGATATGATGAATGTTATCTAAAGCAAAGGGCAGAAATATATTTAACTGTAATTACTATATTCGAAATAAAAGGGCGTTTGGAAGCGCTTGTAGATTCAATTTTATTGAAAAAGGAAATATTGTACGCTGAAAAGTAAAATTAGATGGATTATCTTGTCGCTGTTTCAAAGATGAGTAGAATGTATTAAAATAAAAGTGGTACAATTCTAGAAGAAAAAGCAAAACGGCAAATAAACAGCAATTGGATCGTGAGTGTTAAAGAAAATTACGCAGCTTTTTACTGTTTTAATGAGAAGGAATAGAGTAGCACGTCAGTGAAATATGAATCATTATGCTTATAAATTCAAAATAGTAGCTATAGTCAGGAAACAAGTTGAAAGGATTTTTAATGGCAGTAAAATTATTCCTGCCACAATCGAAGAATAGCGTGGGTTAGTCTCATTTATGAGTAATTGACTTAAAAATGGAAGTAATTAAGGTATAATTTAAACAAAGTGTTTTTAATGTCTGGCCATGCCTTTTTTAGTATTTAACCGTGATTATTTGTGAATGAAGGATAGCGTGTTCCATATTCTGTTATACAGTTAAATAAAAGTTATACAGCTGTATATAAAAGAATTAGGTTGGGTACATGAAATGAATATTATTTGTACGGGCGTAGGTTGATTTTGAGAAGAAATGGCAAAGGAAAGAGAGAAAAATTGAACATACGATATTCTAGTTGAAAGTAAGTATAGGAAGAGGCCTTTTAGCAAAAGTAACAAAAGAGCACATGAGGATTAGGGGAAATTTTAATGACGAATACATTATTTGATGTAATTTATTTCATTAATTAAGTTATTAGATATTTTCGATGTGCTTGACAGTTATCGTAAGTGTAGAGGCATATTACTTAGTTATGTCTGAGGAAATAAATTAAAAATATATGTGCATTATTTGTTCAGCATTCCTATATTGTGTCAAAGAGGATCACATTTTGGAGAAAGGAAGCTTGTGTGTTCATTTAACGGGAAAACTTAATATGTAAAATTAAGTAGAGCTTATAAGGAAGGTGACCAGATAACTGGAAATGATACAAACGAACAATAAGTATATACTTTTAAAATGTGGAACTTCGTGTATTTATATTTTTAGGGAAAATATGTTTTATCATGATTCAGAGCTATAATTGTTCCAAAACAATAATTTGCTAGTTTCCGGGCATGTTTTAAATCTATCGCATATGGGGTTTAATGTGTCACAACCAGTTAAACTATCAGTGCAGCATACCTAGTCCACGGTGTTTAACATTATCTAATTAGCTGCAAATACTCAAAACATAGGGAGAAAATCATTGTTTGCTCAAAATTAACAGATAGTAAAATATAATTCTATAATAAAATAATTAAATTATACTTAAAATTTGAATGAACATTAAAATTAATGGAGATTATTTTAGCTTTACATATACACGTATGTTGGAGATTTTTATCATGATAGCTTAAAGTTGGTGTTATTAATTATAACAAATAATACATTTAGGATTTTAAACTATTGAAAGAAAATGGAAAATATTCCAGTGTGGTGGTAGGAATAATACTTTATAATCTTACACTGGTATTTGTTTTCCAGGGCACATTTTTAATAATTTTATATTTTTGTCTCTTTATTTGTTCATGAATTATGTGTTTTTCCAGGGAATTAGATTAGTCATAGAATCAGCTCATTGTTATTAGTTCTATAGAACTTTTATTATGCAGCCAACGTATCACTGTGTTGATTTCGCGGCCCTCGGCCGTTAGGGAAAAGAAAAATGTTAACATCTAGGAGGGGTGAAGATAGAGACCAACAGTTTTCAAAATTTCATCTTTTTTCTTTATTTTCGTTCGCTGTCGTTAGCTTTCACACTAGCCTGCGAATTAAAACTTTTGGTTTGTTGCCTAAACTAAATAATGTGATTCTGTATAATATTGACGTGCTGAATCAGAATTTTCAATTCAATTATTTACATCACGTAAGATTTTCTTGCGAAATCACTATATATATATATATATATATATATATATATATATATATATATATATATATAATTAAGTGAAATTGACCACGGACATTATACTTTTTCTTATTTTAAATGAAAACAATAAATAATATACAGCACCTATTGAAATTATGTGTATAGTTATTCATGTTTAGTCTTATTTACTTTGCTTTATTTTGCCTTATCTCCTTGACTATTGGAATGTATCACACGCATTTTACACCCGTTGCTTCTTAGTTGAGGAAGTTCTCCTTCTCTTTTTCCTTTTATGTTTGTCCTCAGGTATTTCACGCTTAAACGTCCAGCAATAGTCAGCAAGCATACTTAAGCTCCATCGTCCCTGGTACCTGCGTTCGAACTGCTCCATATCCTTCTGAAATCGTTCGCTTTGCTCCTCACTAAGAAATCCTAGATTTTCGGGGAAATAATCTAGATGAGAAAACAGGAAATGAATTTTCACACTCAAATTACAACCAAGTTCCTTATATGCTTCAAGCATGTTAGCCTCAATGTTTCGGTAATTGGGTTCCTTGTAGTTACCAAGAAATTTTGAAACAACTTCACAGAAGGATATCCATGCAGCTTTCTCCTTTTCATGCATGGTGTTTTTGAATGCTGCATCAGACATCAATCTTCTTTTATCCGGGCCATTGAATATACCTTCTTTTAATTTTGCTTCAGAGAGAAGTGGGAATTTCTCACATATATACTTATAGCAGTCATTTTCCTTATCTAAAGCCTTAACAAGCTGTTTCATTAAGCCAAGCTTAATGTGGAGAAGTGGCAGCAGAACTTTAGAAGGACTCACAAGGTTCTGGCGCACAACGTTCTTAGAGCCGACTTCCAAATTTTCTCGAGGTGGCCAGTCTTTCTTGGTCCAGTGATGAACTCGTGCCCTGCTATCCCATAGGCAAATAAAACATGGGAATTTGGTAAACCCAGATTGTTGACCCATCAGCATAGTGATAACTTTTAAATCGCCACATACTTGCCAGTTGTGTTCACTGTAATTCACTCGCAATAACATCAGTTGTAAATTTGCATATGATTCTTTGAGGATCACTGAATAGGCAACAGGCACTAAACCAGAAACGTTTCCGTTGTGTAGGAGGAAACCCTTTAAACTTCGCTTCGAAGCATCAATGAATAGTCTCCATTCACTTGGGTCATAGTTTGGAAGACCAAGTTGTAGAATAAGCTCTTTCACATTATTGCAGTATACAATATAGCCATCTTCGGTGATATAGGGTTTAAAATCTCTTTCACGTTGTCGGTACCAATAGAATGATGTTTCAGGGCAAAGCAGATTCCTTTATTTGAGCCTAGAGCCTAACAACTCAGCTAACTCTTTAGAGAGAGCAAGATCCCTCACTGTCATTTAATTCACTCTGGTTAAAGCACCCACGTTCTGTAGCACATGATTGTGGTATATAGTCACTATCACTCGTCTAAATTTCCCCCACTTCTACATCAGACTCGGATGAAAACTGTTCAAGATTTTGTGGTCGTATAGGGATTGGTACACCAGGCCCATGGGGCACAGGTAAAATGGCTGACCGTACAACTGGATACACAATTTGCTTCTTATTTTTAGAATTGTACCCTTTCACATCACACGAACAGAAGTAGCAGTCATCACTATGGTTCATCTGCTCTCTCCAAACCATAGGTATTCCAAAAGATAGCGACGGTCTCCTGCCGTTGACCCGTTGACCCAATGACATACCTTGTGTGGCGCCCAAGCTTTACTTTGGTCTCCAAGTTTAATTCCAAAGTAGGAGAGATGTGCTTTTTTTCACAAAATCTGTAATATTACGCCTCTGCTTAGGCAATGTGTATTTCCCACATATATAACAAAAGTGGTCTGGATCATTTATACAAGTGCGATGCGACATGATAAATACTTTCGTATTGAACTAATAGATCACAACATTCTAATCCGTGATAAAGCCTGCAACTGATTTTGTTTCCAGATGAAACACAGAGTAAAGAAGTGTGAGAGACACTACAGCGCATGTGTATGTGCTCACAATCATTAGGTAAGAGAGTGCATCCATAGAGTAGTTATCTCCCACAAATAAACATACACTAATGGCAAGATAGCAGGTTAGTGCACTCTAAATTTCCATATCAGATAAGAAACTTCCGGTGCCTCCGTTATTACTATGAACAATCTTAAAACCATTTTGTTTTCAAATCCTGGCATTATAAAACTACACAGGTTAAAGCATTACGCTATATATAATGACGTTATAAGTTCCTACAAACATAAAAAAATTACGCTCTAAGGAAACAAAAAATTGAAAATGTGAAAAAATGGTACGTGATACGAACTTTCTGGCTTTGAATTTGATTTCAGCATGCTAAAAATACCCCCAAAATATTCAAACTTTGGAGGCAGGAATTTCATCGCTGGCTAGTGATATTATCTGACGTATAGAAGTTATTATTAATGGACTTTATTATTATTGTGACTTTGTGGGTTCGTGAAATTAAAAGTCCAATTGCACAAACTCAAATTGTTCTTTATTTCCACGGACTTACAGTTGAACTCTTACCTATTACACAGAGTGACGTAATGCACACAATTACGATTCACCAGTTCGTCCGTTACAGTTCCACTTTGCTTTCGCAATTCATACACTCCTCCGATGCACGTACACAGTCTTCTCGTCCGTACACTAGCACTGCGCTCCTACGCTGCTCGCCAGGAACTGAACTCACTCGCCAACTGCAGCCCCCTTTTTATAGGGTAATTGCTGTTTCTCTAAGTCTCGCGATTCGGTGAATCATCCTGCAGGTTCTAGACGTCAAGGAGGGGGGGGGAGAGATGGCTAACGATATTTTTCCAAGCATCCCCCTCGTTACCGCTACAAGACAGATGGGTAGGCGTGGTCGAATATTTCCCGTCTCCTGCTACTCTGCTGCCGGCCGGTTCTATCGGGAGTTCCGACGTTCGGTTGACACTGCTCCCTCCTCAAAGCTGGTCGTCCTGAACAGCACCCTCGTAGCGTACCAGGTGATCCAGGTGTACCACCAACATCTTCCCTCGGGGAACCTTCTGGATGCGGTAGACAACGTCGTTAATCCTCTTCACCACCCAGTACGGTCCCTGCCGTGGCTGCTGGAGCTTCGGGCAGCGTCCCTTGGTCCGGGTAGGACGGAACAACCAGACCAGGTCACCTTGCTGAGCCCTTGACTGTTGGCTTGCCTGTCATACCTGTTCTTCATGCGGTCGCTCGCCTTCTGGATATTCTGGCGAGCCATCTCGTGCATGTCGCGGAGATGGTTCACCAAGCTCTCCACATACTCGGTCGCTGGCTGCTTCGCTTCCGGAGGGCTTCCAAAAGCCAGGTCACAAGGGAGGTGTAACTCTTGGCCGAACATTAAGCTGACTGGCGTCATTCCAGCAGCGTCATGTGTAGACGAGCGGTAGGCCAGCAAGAACAGTGGCACCTTGACGTCCCAGTCTCGCTGATGGCTGGCCACGACCTTCCTCAGCTGTTCCTCTAAGGTCTTGATGTATCTTTCGACCATGCAATCCGACTGGGGATGTAGAGGCGTCGTGCGGGTCTTGTTTACCCCAAGGCTTTGTAGTGCCTCCTTCATTAGGATGGACTCAAAGTCGGTACCCTGGTCACTGTGCAGCTCTAACGGCACCCAAAATCGACAGAACACATGCTCCACGAGGCAGTCTGTGATTGTTTTTGCCTCCTGGCTAGGGATGGTATACACCTCCGGCCATTTGGTGAAGAAGTCCACGACCACCATTAGGTACTTGTTACCTTGGTCGGAAACTGGCAACGGTCCAGCAATGTCAACGGCGATCCGTTCGAATGGCGCTCCGACGTTGTACTGCTGCATGCGACCCCGGCTCCAAGTCTGGGGGCCGCGACTCACCGCGCACACGTGACACTGACGACACCATCTCTCGGCATCTGCTTGGAGTCTCAGCCAGTAGTAGCGCTGCCGTAGTTTGCCAATCGTTCGGTTCGCTCCCAGGTGTCCTCCTGAAGTACCGGCATGCACTTCCTCCAAGACTTCCGGGACCGTACTCCGGGAAAGTACCAACTGTTCTCTCTGTGTCTTCCCATCGGGCGATTCCCATACCCGGAACAGCACGCCCTCTCTGGTCTTCAACCAGTCCCATTGGGCCCAGTACGACTTGTAGGTAGCGCTCCTCGGTGCGATGTCCTCCCAGGTTGGTCTTGTCCCTGCCTCCACATCCTTCAAGTGTGGCTCCAAGTCTGCGTCCGCCAGCTGCTCCCTTCTCAGGCCTGCGCTATTCCATCCATCCGCAGGCACTGCCTTGACTACTCGGACTCCTGCGGCGCGCTCCTTCTCTTCCACTCTTGTGCACTGGCTTCACTCTTCTGGATATGGTCTTCGGGACATAGCGTCTGCGTTACCGTGGCTCTTCCCTCTGCGATGTTCCGAGGTGAAGTCGTACTCCTGCGGCCTCTGAACCGAACATGCCGTCTGGCCTTCCAGGTTCTTAAAGCTCAATAGCCAGGTTAGGGAGGAATGTTCAGTCCTCAGGTGGAATGGCTGGCCACACCGGTACTTGTGGAAGTGCTCCAATGTATTTACTACCGCCAGTAACTCTCGTCGGGTGACGCAGTAGTTCTTCTATGCCTTGGATAGCGTCCTGCCGTAGTAGGCTATTACCCGCTCATGGCTCTCCTGGATCTGCGATAGGACACCTCCAATGCAATGGTCGCTGGCGTTGGTGTCCACAATGAAGGCACCACCCGGTTGTGGAAAACCCAAAATTAGAGCACTGCACAGGGTCTCCTTCAGGTACTGGAAAGCGTATTCGGCGTCCTCCGTCCAAACATAAGGCCGGTATTCCTCTCTCAGGCGGATGCGGGGTTTGGCGATGTTAGAGAATCCCTTTATGAAGCGTCGGTAATAACTGCACAGTCCCAGGAAACTACGCAACCCTTTCTTATCCTTTGGGCGAGGTCAATCTCTCACAGGCTGTGTCTTCTCCGGGTATAAGGCCACTCCGGTTGCTGAGACTATGTGGCCCAAGTAGTCCACTTCCTTGCGGAAAAGCTGGTACTTCTTCGCGTTCAAATTCAAGTTGGTCGCCTGCAGTCTCTGTAGCACTTTACTCAGAATCTTCAGATGGTCTTCAAAAGTTTTACCGACGATGATGATGTCGTCCAGGTATAGCAGGTAGGCGTCGTAAGTCAGCCCTCTCATCACTGACTCCATGAGGCGTTGGAAAGTAGCTGGTGCGTTGCAGAGGCCCAAGGGCATAACCATGAACTGTCATAGCCCTTGGCCTGTCGAGAATGCGGTCTCCTCCCTGTATCTTGGGTCTAGAGCGACCTGCCAGTAGCCCGAATTCAGGTCCAGGGTCGAGAATCACTGTGCACCAGCTAGTGTGTCCAGGGTGTAGTCATTCCTGGGTAAGGGCAAACAGTCCTTCCGGGTGACAGCGTTCAACTTTCTGTAGTCTACGCAGAAGTGCAGCTCACCGCTCTTCTTCGTCACCAAGACTACAAGGGAACACCAAGGACTGTCCGACTCTTCAATCACTCCCCTGGATCTCATATCCTCCAGCATGTGTCGTACCGCCCTTTGCTTCGCCAGCGGAACGCGTCTAGGTGGTTGCCGAATAGGCCGGGCGTCCCCAGTGTCGATGCGGTGAAGCACCATGTCTGTGTGGCCGTAGTCACTATCACCCCTGCTGAAGACGCGCTGGTATTGTCTCAGCAGTTGTCGAACTTTCTCCAACTGTTCTGCGGTCATGTGGTAGGCCGTCCGCTCTAGTAAGCCTTCCAGCCGGGGCCCCAGGTGTTGAGTCGGCACCGGCTCCTTTGTCTTGTTGATAGCTATCACGCTGACCACGGGCTCCCACGTCTCCAGCTCCGTACCGGCCTGGACGTCGTGGTCGGTGTCCGTTGGATTTAGCAGCCTCACTGACACCTCCCCTCGGCACGACAACAATGCCCTGGCTACACACAGTCCGTGTAGAGGTGTCTTCTGGTCCAGCATCATGTTCCTGGTTCTCTGGCCTTCCAGTCGCGCCGTCACCACCATCTCGCTTCTCTCGGGGACAACCACATCTTCATTCAAGATGAACCTGCAAATTCCAAGGTGCTCTTCTGGTTGTCGGAGTATAGCCGCAGGACCTTCCTGCCGACGTCGACCGTCGCCTCGGGGCTCCTGAGGGCACCCAGTCCCAGAATCACCTCCTCAGCCACCTTCGCGACGAACACCCACAGACCCACGGCACTCCGTCCCAAGGTCAGCTTCAGCAGGGCCTCCTTCTCCACAGGAAAGGTGTCGCCCGACGCCGTGACAAGCTGGTACGGTTGGCTCGGCTTCCTTGTCGGCAAACCCTTCGCCGCGTCAGGTCTGATAATGGTCACGGCTGCCCCGGTGTTCACCAGCACGCGGCACGGCTTGCCTATCACCCAACCGTCCCCGATGAGGCTATCATCCATACGCCGGCTGACGGCCTGCATTGTCACTCGAGGAGATGGTGGTGATGGCGCCGACGTGCCCCTCTCCACGATGGCCCTTACTCGTTCTGACGGCTGCTCTCCCTGGTGTGGGCAGTCTCTCTCCAGGTGTCCGGCTGTCCACATCCCCAACACAGGCCACTAGGTCTTCGCCGGCGTCCCTCGGTTGGTCTTCTGTCTCCGGCGTAGCGTGCGCTCCTCGTTCTCGACGTCGGGATAGCTGTTACCTTGGCCGCCTTCATCCTTAATTCTGTCGTTAGCGCCTCGTGGATGGTTTTATAATCGCCGAGCATTAGGCGCTGACGAATCTCCGTGTCTCGTACCCCGTCAACGAATGTGTAGGTAGCTTCCCGGGATACGAACTCTGGTGGGAGGTCGACTAGGGCCTTGCTAGCCAGTTGTTCAACTGCCAGGGCGAACTCCTGCAGCGTCTCCCCTGACTGTTGTGACCTTGCCGTTAGCTGGCTACGCTACGCTGCGTCTAAGCGGTGGTTTCCAAAACGATTCTCCAGTGCCTCCCAGATGTCCTTGGGCACCGCCGTTGTCTGTACCGCGTTCGGGACTTCCGCGGCCCGTCCCTGGAGGCTGGCTATTAACTGTGTGGCCTCCTGCTCTGTTGACCATTTGTTGTGCATGGCCACTGCGACGAATTGGTGGCGGAAGACCTTAAACGTTGAAGCGCCGTCATATTTCGGAGGTTTGACGCACGCCGATGTTGTGTCGCGTCCCGTCGCGTCGGCCTTCAAATCCTTCAACCTCCTGCCGGCGACGTCGTCCACCATGGCGTTCAGGGACTTGACGCTGCTGTCGGCCTTTCCTTCCAGGTCGTTAACGCGGCTCGCCAGATCTTCGACGCGCTCGTCCACTTGGGCCATCCGCTTGCACAGCTCTGTCACGTCATCCCTCACGCCGGCCGGCCGCGCCGTGGCTCAGTGGTTAGACCGCTTGGCTCTCGCCAATGCGGCCCGGGTTCGATCCCAGGCGACCGCAAAGTGAGATTTGTGGTGGACAACACGGCGTAGGGCGGGTTTTCTCCGGGACCTCCGGTTTCCCCCGCCATCTCATTCCACCGGTGCTCCATCTTCATCTCATGCATCATCAGTGTCACCGCCTGCGGTGCCGTATGTAGTAAAAGCGGTCGTTAAACACTACACATTTCATTTCACTCACGCCGGCCAACTGTTCTTAAAATTTGGCGGCGAGAGCCTCGTTCGCCACCTTCATTTCCTTGGTCAGTTCGACCATCTTTGCGGTCATTGTCGTGGCCAAGTTGTTGTTTGCCGCTTCTGTTGCTGTTGTTAACTCGTTCATCTTCGCGGCCAAGTTGTTACGAGGGCTGTTTTTTTTCAACCTCCGATCGCTCCATGCCGACGCTACGCGGGCAGCAGAAAGCGGGTATGCGCTGTCGGCGACTGCGCAGCTCTCGCACTACACACTCCGCCATTGTTGACATTCAGTCGTCAGTCGGCGTTGTGCTACAGCCACGTAAACATGGCCGCCATTATTGATGCTCCCGCCAAGTGCGAATTGCAAAGTGTAATTCGTTTTCTACAGGCTGAAGGCCATGGTGCTGCAGAAATCCATCGGAGGATGAGTCGTGTGTATGGCGAAAACTTCATGAGTGATGGTGTTGTTCGTGAATGGTGTCGAAAGTTTAAAGATGGTCGTAATGATGTGCATGATGAAGGGGGTCAAGGACGCAAATCTGTCGTTTCAGATGACCTTGTTCAACGAGTTGACAGAATGGTTAAAGAAAACCGCAGAACACCATCACTGCTTTGTCTACGGATTTTGCAGAATTTCCGGTTGAATTCACTGGCGGCAACTTTTTTTGAAGAGGGAATTGAAAAGCTTGTCCACAGATATGACAAATGTCTCAATCTCTTCAATGATTATGTCGAAAAGTAACCATAAGTGTACTATTCTTTTGGTAATAAAATTATTGTTTTATATGAACTTGTGTGTTATTTATAGCCTATCGGAGGTTGAAAAAAAACGGCCCTCGTATATGCCGTCTCCAACTTCTTTCCCATTTTCTCGGTGATGTTGTCAGTTGCCGTCTTCACTTCCGAGGTCAGTTCGGCCTTCATTTCCATCATCTTCTCCAAAATCTTTTCCAATGCCGCGTCCATGGTTGTAATGTTCGGTGATGTTGTCGTCCCGTTTCCGACACCAGTGTGACTTTGTGGGCTCGTGAAATTAAAAGTCCAATTGCACAACCGCAAATTGTTCTTTATTTCCACAGTTGAACTCTTGCCAATTACACAGAATTGCGTAATGCAACACAATTAGGATTCACCAGTTCATCCGTTACAGTTCCACTTTGCTTTCGCAATTACGTACACTCCTCCGATGCACGTACACAGTCTTCTCGTTCGTACACTAGCACGGTGCTCCTACGCTGCTCGCCAAAAACTGAACTCACTCGCCAACTGCAGCCCCCTTTTTATAGGGATATCGCTGTTTCTCTAAATCTCGAGATTCGGTGAATCATCCTGCAGGTTCTAGACGTCAAGGAGGGGGGGGGGGAAGATGGCTAACGATGTTTTTCCAAGCATCCTCCTCGTTACCGCTACAAGACAGATGGGTAGGCGTGGTCGAATGTTTCCCGTCTCCTGCTACCCTGCTGCCGGCCGGTTCTATCGGGAGTTCAGACGTTCGGGTGACATTATGATGCTTTGCTTAGGTGTTCCTTTTAATAAGGTACATCCAAGCTGCTCAGGAAAACCAAGGTTTGTGGCCAGGGCACCTGAGTCAGCGAGTAAATCTTGAGTCAGCAATTTTCATGTATTTGTACAGAATGTATAATACTGCATACTAAATATTAAAGATATTGTAGTGAAATTGTGATGGACATTCTACAAATTAACATCATATCAATAAATTATTAAGGTGCATAGTAAGTATGTAGTCTTGAGACGTGTATGATGTTATCATATTTCCTTCGGCCAGTAACATTTTCAATGAAATAGTTTATGGGACTTGGTTGTTGCACTATGACGTAGAGCCCATGGTAGCGATGAAGAAATTTAGTCGTTTTCCCCTTTATTCTGGTTGGGGTGAATACTTCTACTAATTGCCCGGGTTGAAATTTAATGGTGCGTCTTTTTCGGCCAAATATCATTTCGTACTTAATTTGTTTTGATTACAGGCAGCGGTGTGACAATATTTTAATAGTGTTATTCAGTGGTATTAAAAGTGTAATATTTCACAATCAGCTAAACCTGTAAGTAATTTTCGCTTATAGAAGTTATCCTTAAACTTTTATCCTGAAGTGTAAATGTTAGGAACTTCGAGCGTTCCATAAAACGCATTATTTATTATATATTTTCTTCCATTTGGTTGGATCTCTTCGAAAAATTCCTATTTTGTTAGAGCAGCAGAACGTCAGTTGTCTACAAAGCACACTGTCTCTTGTCTAGTTGCCAACATCATCCAATATAATCAACAAGAACAAACCTTATAAGTTCACATTCTATCAATCCTGTGGACGCTGCTACTACATCTCGTTCAGCTTTACACCCACCCAAGTTAGTTCACAAACTCCCATTCGAAGAACTCAATCAAGAAGATGCCTCCAAGTCAAATGATTTTTTTTTTTTTTTTTTTTTTTTTTTTTACTCCAAGCAAAAACCATACAGCGTTGGCATAGCTATACATTCTAAATACATTGTGAACTTAACCTCCATACACAATCAATTTTTCTCTTTGAAAACCATGGAAGAAAATGACGATTCAGCTGCTGAAGTTAATTCCTCTGCGGCTCCTAAAATCAGGATCCCACCTATATTTCTCCAAGAGGTCACCAATTATCAGCAGATAAATACTGAGGCTTTCACGGCCGGCGTCGTTAACTTCACTTAGTATGTTGTCCGGGCTTGTACGCTGTAGTCCATTTGTATTTCTTTCCGACGTTTCGCCGAAAACTGCGTTCGGCATCTTCAGGGTTCTAAGTCAAGAGACACGGAGTCCAACACAAGTTTTCGGCGAAACGTCGGAAAGAAATACAAATAGACCACGGCCTACAAGCCCGGACAACATAGTGGAGTTAATTATCAGCAGATTATCCGAGACATCCGTGCTATTGTAAAAGACGACTATTCAACACAACAACAAAACAAAATTCCTAAGATAAATACAACTTCAGTTAACGACTTTCGAGCCCTTACAAAATTCCGAATGATTCAAAGCACCCTTTTCACACATTCCTGGATCAAAATTCCAAAAGACTTGAAGTTATCTTGAGAAATGTCCCTCACTCCCTTACAAATGACGACATAGTTACAGAAATAACGACTCTGAAGCTACCAGTGACGAAAGTTACCAGGCTGTTCTACAAAGATCGACAATCTATGCCCCTGTTTGCTGTAGAACTAGAAAACAACAAGGAAAGAAGGTCTTTGAAGTTAAACACATTCAGCATGCCTTAACAAAAGTTGAGTACCGTAAGAAACCCACAAACTTCGCACAATGTGCACGATGCCAGTGCTACGGGCATGCCAAAAAGTTTCGTCGATTTACACCTTGATGTGTGAAGTGTCCCTCTAATCATCTTCTCTCTGAATGTCCAAAAAAAAGAAGACACTCAACCTTCCTGAGTGAACTGCGGAGAAGTTCATCCGGCTAATTTCAGAAGTTGTGAAGAAATCCAGTGCAAAAGTACCCGAGACCACCATAACACTTGCACCTCCAAAATTAAAAGTGGAAAATTTCCCCAAGTTGACACCAAACTCTCCCTCTTCTCCTCCTGAAGTTCCTCAGTGGCCACGCTCTGTCCCTCCAGAAGACAAAAGTTTCCTGCATTCTACCCAGCAACAATCTATACAAAATTATTGTTCTGCTTCTTCCTCCCCTGATGACAGTGAGAACATTCTTCAGCTAGCTATTAATTTTCTAGCACCATACCTACCAAAAAGTAAACCCTTTTTATTACAGCTTTTTGCAAGTTTGTTTGCTAATGACCACTAAAAATCAAGTAAGTACATTCTCTCAACTAACTATACTAAACTGGAACGCTTATGTAATAAAAGCCAAGCGGGAGGCCATTTTAGAATTCATGTCAAGACACAACATCGCAGCAGCTTGCATCACTGAGACTCAACTAGTACGGCAGGAAAAATTTTCAGTACCTGGTTATGCACCGTATAGGTCCGATTGCAACGCTCCCGTCCCCTCGGGTGGAGTGGCCATCTTCATTCGAAAGGACATACACCACTACTCGATCTTCCTACCCCAACTAACCAGCCTCGAAGCTTGTTCAGTTCAAATATTCATGCAAAACTCCTCTAAAACAACAATAATTTCAGTTTATGAGCCACCAGGACTCAGTCTCAATGTTCAAGATATTAATACTTTATTTTCTGATATAGTGCCAACCCTTCTCGTGGGAGATCTAAATAGTAAGAATGAAACATGGGGATGCCGTGTGACAACCCCAAACGGAAGACGATTATTAACAGCAGCTGAGTGTAATGCACTCAACATCATAGCCCCACCTGGTCCTACTTTCTATAGGCAAATCATAAACCTGATATTCTGGATATAGCACTATACAAAAATCTATCAGATATTCCCACCATGCAAGTTCTACCTAAAATGCACTCCGACCACTGCCCAGTCTTGACGCCCTTTGACGATAATTTGATTCTACTTCCACTACCCACTTGGAGACTCCGCAAAGGTTTCATTAACTAGCAGATCTTCCAACATGTAACTGATAACGAGTTGAAAACTGCGTGCTATCCGAAAACTCCCAGTGATGTAGAAGCAGCAATTCTTGAGCTCACAAAAGCCATAACTTCAGATATAGTCTCAGCAACAATGAAAACCCTATTATGAAACCTTGCCCTCTAACATCAGATCTCACAAGAGAGGTAAAGAAACAAATGGATGAATATCGGTATTCGACTTACCAACGTCACCTCTCCAGCATTTCATCAGAGGATTCATCCTTGTGGAAAAAAACCAAAAGAGTGTTAAAAGAACCGATGCTTATTCCACCATTAATACAAGATGGTAAACACTACAGATCCGACTTTGAGAAGAACGAGCTATTCGTAGATACTCCACAAAGCACCTTCTGCCCAAATCCAGTGATTAACGAAGAATTTAAGAAAGAAATCGAACGTTTTTCTGATTCTTATGCCACAGATCAACTCCCCATTAACTTCACTTCACCAAAAGAAATATTGTTTATAATCCAGCAACTAGCAGCAAGGAAATCGCCTGGTCATGATCTTCTTCCAAAATTTGTATTAAAACATCTGACTCGCAAAACACTTTCTATTCTAGCCGCACTTTTCAACAGTTGTATGTGTATGGGTTACTTTCCCAGAATATGGAAACGCGCCATAATAACTCTTATCCATAAGCCAGGATAATGCTCCTCACACACAATTAAATTATCGTCCTGTAAGTCTGCTGCCAACTCTATCCAAAGTCTATGAAAAAATTATACTAAAGCGTTTGACAAAATTTCTAAACGAAGTACCAGTGTTACCTCCCTTTCAATTCGGTTTTCATCGAAAGCATTAAACCACCCATCAAATTATCCGAATTACAGAACAAGTGGCACAAGGCTTCGAGAAGAAAGAACGCACAGCTGCAGCATTCCTTGACTTCACTCAGGCATTTGACAGAGTTTGGTATCAGAGTCTTCTATACAAACTGCTCATCAATGGCATCCCAAACTACCTCTATAAAATAGATTCCTCTTTTCTGTCACAACGTACATTGTCAGTCCGCGTAGGTAGTAGCCACTCTTCTACCAAACCTATAAGAGAAGGCGTTCCTCAAGGATCTATCCTGGGACCAGTTCTATTCAGCTTGTACACCTCTGATATACCTGAAATACCTAGAGCTCACATTGCCATGTATGAGGATGATACAACAATCTTCGCAACACATCGCAATATCCACACCGACAGAAATCACCTTCAAGAGGCCTTAAACTTAATTACACCCTGGCTTGGTAACTGGCGTATTTCGCTCAACCAGCAAAAATATGAAGCAATGCTCTTTACACTATGCAGACCGGACTATCCTCCACCAGTAACACCCCCAGTGAAACCTATACCCTGGAAAACTGAACTGAAACCGATCAATACCTCGGCGTGCTCATGGATCGACGACTCACATGGAAACCACACATAGGTAACAAACTTAAACTAGCTCGGGCAAGACTGGCTAAGCCCTACCCTCTTCTCAACAAAAGATCTTCATGCAAATTAGAAAAACTGCACACTACTCTACAGGGACCAGTGTCTCCGAAATCAAACGTATCCAGATTTTCAAAATAAAGTATTACGAATCTCAAGAAATGCACCATGGTTCGTCAGAAATGGTCAACTACATAGAGAAAGTGGAATCAGCACCATTCAACTGTCAATTTCTTCATAAGCCAAAAAGTTCTACAACCCAAAACACGTCTCAGGTGCCATTGCCTATTCCCTTGGCAGAAAATCCAGCTTTCCAACCCGCATCAGGAGTCGTCTACCACTGCATCAGCTCTCAGAACAAGATCCTATGTAATACTTAAAACAATAATGTACCTACTTATAGGGGGGTCCAATTGGGCTTTCCTCATTTCATTGTTATTCATTGTATCACATATGTAAATAATGTCTATAATAAATAATCTGTAGAGCGCACATGCACTGTTCGATCAATAAATTAGTTTTACAAAACTTGTACTTCTTTTATATTATCCTTAGCTAGCTGGCGAGCTATCTCAATCTGTTTTTGTGTAGATTTAACGAAAATATAATCTGTTGTATGTTTTAGCTGCACTTCATTAGGGAGTGTGGGATGACGTCCGTATACTAAGTAAAAGTGGGACTTTCCTGTGGTTTCCTGTCTACTAGTATTATAAGCAAAGATTACGTGGGGAAGAGCCACATACCAGTCGTTTTGGTTGGTTGACACATAGTGTGACATGTTAATTACGGTCTGGTTAGCACGTTTTATCAGTCCATTGCAAGCTGGGTGATAGGCTGTGGTGAATGATGAGTGAACTCCAACGGATTATAGTAGCTGTTGCATTACATCACTTAGAAAGACAATCTCTCTGTCCGACAGAGGTTCTGCTGGCGCTCCGTGCCGAAATCCAATTTGTTCTGATACAAATCATCCTACATGGTCGATAGAGCCTTTGGTGATAGAGTCAGCCTCAACCCACTTTGTGAAATGTTCAGTTGCTAGAACTAACATAGTTTACCAGTTTTGAAACGGTGGATAAGTCCAACAAGATCAATGTCTCACCTCTCGCCGACGTATTTTACGTGCATTGGCTGTAAAAGACCGGATGGTGTTGAAGTTTTGACTCCTTTTTCGGCTTGGCAAGACTTGCACGTTCACACGTACTTTTCAATGTCTTTTCTCATCCCTTCCCAATAATTTCGGGAATGGATTTTTGAAAAGGTTTTCGTGAATCCGATGTGACCCGACAGAGAGTCGCAATGGCATGATATTAAAATTTCGTGTTTCAGCTGATCAGGGATAACTAGTAAGTGTAAAGCTGCTGATCCTCCTGCATTTTTGCGGTAGAGCACTCCTGATTTTAGAACATAGGTTTCTGCCAGTCGTTGTAGGCTGGGTGTACCGCATCTGGGTTTTTCGACGTAGTTACTGAATGTAGCAGTTTGGGATTTGCGAATTAAACTGGGATTAAGAGTCAAGTTGGTAACTCATATGTTTCTCTAAAACAAGGGTTTTTTTATCTACTGGCAGACGGGACAACGCATCTGCATCGGTGTGCTCAGCACCAGGCTTCTAGACAGTTGAATAGTCACAATCTTGAAGTTTTAAAGCCCAGCGTGCTAATCTTCCTGTAATGTATTTTAAATTATGAAGATAACAAGGTGAATGATGATCACTTACGACATTGATGGGAAAGTCATGGATATATGGTCTAAAATGTGTCAGATTATATACAATTACTATTAATTCTAGTTCCGAGATACAGTAATTGTTTCATGCTTATTTAGAGAACCTGAACAGTAAGCAATTGGATGCAATTCACCATCTATGCGTTGCAATAGTGTGCAACTAACTCCAATTTTGCTCGAATCAGTAGGTTATTCTGTATGTGCTCCTTGTTGATAGAGAGCTAGTACTAGGGCAGTTGTTAGTAAATGTTTTAACTTATGAGTCCAGTTAGGTTTATGTCCATTCAAAATCTTCGCGTTAGTTCATGAAGTGGTGAAGCAATAGATGCGAAATTCGGGACAAAACGTCTATACAAACTGAATAAATCAAGTACTTTTCTAATGTCACGAAAATTCTTAGGGCCTGGCAAATTTTGAATAGATCGTATTTTGTGACTGTCGGGTTCTATACCTTTGGCGGATACTTCAAATCCTAGTAGTTTGATTTTGACATACCAAAAAAGAAAACATTTTTCTGGTTTCAGATTAAAGTTATGTTTGTATAGTTGACAGAAGACTTCTTCTAAGTTAGTTAATAATTCAGAAAATGTTGGAGCAAAAACAACAATGTCATCCAAATAGACTAGAGACTTTTTATACCGAAGATTACTTAATAATTTACCAGAAACTTCTGAGAAAAATCTCGGGGCATTAACGAGTCCGAAGCTTAATCTGTTGAATTCAAATTGGGAAGAACTTGAAACGAAGCTTGTATACTTCTTGCTTTTCCCTACGATAGGGACTTGAAAATATGCGCTGACTAATTCCAAAGAACAATATCATCGCGATTTGCCTAAATAACTGAGTAAATCATCTATGAGCGGTAGGGGTAGGAAGCTGTTTTTGTAACTGTATTAAGCTTTCGATAATCTATAAGAAATCTCATTTCACCACTTTTGTTTTTAACTAAGGCTACGGGTGAACTCCATGAATTATGGGATTCACGGATAATACCAGCATCTAGCATTTCTTGAATTTGGGAATCTATGGTTTCTCTTTTGCGTGGGTCATACGATATGGTGATTGTTTGATAGGTGTTTCATCTGTGACCTCTATTTTAAATTCTCCTATATCTGTTTGAATTAATTCTTGTAATTTTGTAGCAAACACATGACGGTATTTTTGTAAAAACTAGTCATTTGAGATTTTTGTTCTAGAGTTAATTGTGAATTGACATTAAATTTTGCATTTTCAAGTTCCATTGGTTGGGAATCCATAGAAGACCAATTAGATACCTGAATAAGGGCTACTTCATAAGCGTTAGCAAAGTTTGTTCTAGAAAAGATAACTTTTGGTTCAGCACTATTGTTATGTACTGGTATCGTGCATTGACCTTTATTATCGAATAAAATAGGTGAGATTTGTAAGCCCATCTTTTGCATGATGGAGTCTTTGGGTTCTAATGAAATTTGTCCTGTTTTATCAAGCTTAATTTTTACTGGTACTTTCATAGAAGTGAAAGGAGGTATACGAATGTCTTCTGTACAACATGCCTTATGTACAGGGTCAGTTTACTGTTCTGTTACAATTATAATCTGTGCCAAGTGGCAATTTTGTTTTTCTCCACAGTGTACATGTACTGTGTTTTCGTCAGATGTGTTGAGAGTTATGTCGTACGAAGCTAAATTAATAACAGTTTGGTATTTGTTTAAAAAGTCCATTCCTAACAGAAGGTTGTGGGCGAACTCTCATGTCACTAATAATTCTTCTGTGAATTGCACTTCTGCAAGTTCAAACAAACTGAGTCGAATGACAAATGTCTAGTAATTTATAGTATGCTGTGCGGAGGAATAAACTATTAGCTATTGGAACAATAGGTGTTGTAACAAAACATTAACGTACTACGCTAACTGCACTATCTGTATCGTATAAGACTGTTTGATTGTAAGGTCGAATGCCTTGAGTCGTGAGTACATTCATTGGGCGAATGTGTGAAACTATAACGTCTGGAATGTTTGCTGTTATAGGCGCCACGGATTTTATTTCCGTGGCGTCCCTTGGCCGTTTGGGGAATTCTGCCTAAGTCTGCAATGTATTGCTATATGACTTTGGCAGTGACATACAATTAAACAGGTCGCCCATTGGCTGTTGGATTGTTTGTTTGCCAGGTGGTATTATGTCTCGTGTTACAAGGCCTCTGTGGAAAATTAGTTCTGGGTGATGTGTAAGAACCACGAGTAAAATGATTACCACGATTAGTACCGCGACCGTGTCCAGGGGTTATTGATCCTGACCCACGGGATGATGCACTAGATCTGTTATTCTGCGTAAAGTGAAGTTTTTGGATTTGTTTTTGCAACGTTTGCACAGCTTGAGTCAGGTATTGATGAGGTCTGTTGAGGAGCTTCGCTTTAACATTAACATCGCTTATTTTACTCACTCTTCACATGCTCCGAAACATGTGAACAGTTACTAAAATAAGTGATGTTAGTGCTACTTCTGCCGATCCATCTTAGGCAATTTCTTTCTTTTTAGTGTGAGCAGAATTCAAATCCGCACTTGTGTGCCTCAATTCTCTTATACACTTATTAACCTCAAAAATTTGTATACAGTTTAGTAACTCCTTTTTGTGTGTTTAGTTGTGTCATCGTTGTAACAAATTCTATTGCAATTTGTACAATAATTTTTTGACTTCGGTGTAATATGAGCAGCACTTTTACACGCAACGCAGATAGCTTGACATCTATGGTTTTTGTCTTTGATACCTTATCACGCAATTGGCAATTTTCTGACATACCACAAAATGAAGCTAATAAAGCAATAACGTTAAAATGCTCAGCGTCGTGACAAATATAAATATTTTTATCTCGTAGCCAACTTCGGTTTAATAGTAATCCGCACTGACAATTTGTGTATACGCATTTGCAACAACAAAAAATTCTGCCTCTTTAAAGTATTGTAGTGTGAAATGTTCGTCTGGTTCATGTTTAATTTTATTGCAGAGATGTACTGCTAAGCTCTTTCTATTCGTGCACATTCTTTTCTTAGGTTGGTTTAACGGACTTCCCTACTGAGTCTATTTGTTTCTTATGTTAATGCTACAATGATAACGATTACGATTGCTTATGTGACATTATGCCAGTAAACATTAAGTACTTCTCTTTATATGGTTACAAAGGAAGAACACTTCAAATTCATATGTATGACTTCCTGCCAACCACAGAACGACGAATCCTCAATAAATGATATGTTTAACAGGGATTCTACAATATAACTAATTCAAGATCTTTAACAGAATTCTTTTTATCAATCTGTTTATTATGCAAACTATAAAAATGCGAGCCATTTTAACGTATACTTTATTTCGTTTTATGCTTATCACGTTTACAAATAAATATCAGGGTATTTTGGATTTTTTTATTTCTTGTTCTCACAATAATTACCGAGTGGTGTTGAGAAATAAAGTACGTCGTAATTGCGTAACTAAATTGCAATAAAGCACGAGTAACTTAAATACCGCACGATTGAAATACTTTATTTCAATTAATACCATGACCCCCATAAGGTGTTCATATTTTTCATTTATTGTATCTTTCTGCATTTAGCTGTAAAGGGTCCGCTTGGTGCCTATTTGGGTAATTTTCAATGCCCTTTTGCCTACCTAGTTTAAACTTTGTAGGTAGGTACCTAAAAATATTGTCTCTACTTATAAAAATATGTAGAAATCTCTTGTCTTCGTTGCATTTTGAAACAGTAGAACAATGGTGCATTTCGCTGCTTCGGGAGGGTTACGTCCCTCTGAACAGAATGTGTGTGTGACATAACTAGAACTACGCGACATATATTGTGCGCTAAATAAATGCAAACAGTATCTATATTCACAAAATGTCACTATTTTGACCGATTGCAGTAGGGTATTAGAGAGTGTTCCAGCGCAGACCCAAATGAGCAAGATGGCGGCCATGCGCAATCTGTATGTTTAGTGGATTTAGACAGTGTTTAGGTAGGCAGTCAATCCTCTTAATTTGCTGTAACTTATAATGCTGTGTCCTGAGGTATGACCAGAGCTTGTCTTGAGCTATGATCTGGGGCTCTAGGGTTAAGGGTTGCAGGTTTTAACAGGTAGGACTGCTGGTATGGGAGGTTAATAGCTATAGGATTTAATGGTTAGCTCCTGTGGCATGATCTTAGGCTCTAGGGTTAAGAGTTTCACAGGTGATGTCTGTTGGTCTGGAGGTGAAGTCTGTTGGTCTGGATGGTTTAGGATTTAGAGACTAGGTCCTGAGGTATGATCTGGGACTCTAGGGTTAAGGGCTGCAGGGTTTCTTAGGTAAAGTCTGTTGGTCTGGAGCTTGAAAGCTGTGGGATTTAGAGGTCAGGTCTTGAGGTATGATCTGGCGCTTCAGGGTTAAGGGCTGCAGGGTTTCTTAGGTAAAGTCTGTTGGTCTGGAGCTTGAAAGCTGTGGGATTTAGAGGTTAGGTCTTGAGGTATGATCTGGGGCTCTAGGGTTAAGGGTTGCAGGTTTTAACAGGTAGGGTTGCTGGTATGGGAGGTTAATACCTATAGGATTTAATGTGGCATGAGCTCTAGGGTTAAGGGTTGTAGGGTTCATAGCTAAATGTTGTTGGTCTAGAGGATAAAGACCGTAGGGTCTTTTATCTATGTTTTATAGGCTGAGGTATGGTCTTATCATTTTGAAGTTCAGTTTGCTAGTCCAGCGATTAAAGGCGGTTTATCTCGAGGCAAGTCCTACATTTATGCTTTACTATGTCATCCTATTATAAACTAACCTAATATATTCCTTCATTTCTACCTTTTTCATCATTATTGTAACCTAGCTGTGTTTTGTTAGCGGCTTCCTTTGTTGCATCTGTTAACCTAATTGTTCTCTTTCCTTAAGTTCCTCTATTCTACCTCTTTAACCTAACCTAATATATCCCACGGTTTTAACTTCTTGATCATTGTTGAACCTAGTTGATTCTGGTATTAACATTCGTTCTCTTTTCTTAAGCTGCCCTGTTTTTACCTCCTTAACCTATCCTAAGCATGTTTCTTTTCTCATGCTAACTACTTGTATGTATGATGCAAAGTTTTTAGGCATATCGATCTTATAGCTATCTTTGTCACTGCAAGAGATATATATGCTGATTACAGATCTTTATACAGTAAATTTAACCCTTTGTGTATCTGCTTCTCTTTTCCTAAAAATTGAGCTTCTTTTGTTGCTGATGTTTCTTGTTTTTCGTACCTTCTCTATGCTTTCAGGAACTCTATTACACTTTGTTATGTTTTGAGGTCTTATGCTTATATCTAAGGCTTTTTGATTATGTCTTTTGATCTGAAAGGCTATGTATATTGGTTATGTTCCTCATGTCTTTTGCTCACATGGTTAGATCTTGAGCCATGATCTTAGGGCCAAGGGGTTTAAAGGATGTAGGTCTCATAGCTTAAGCTCGCAGACCTGAAGGTTAAAGGCTGTAGGTTTAGTGGTTAGGTCGTATGGATTCAAGGTTAGACCTCTCGGTCTAGAGTTTTAAGGCTGTAGGATCTGGAGGTTACGTATGGTCTGAGGGCTCTAGGGTTGAGTTGTAAACTTCATAGCTAAAGGTTGCAGGTCATTAGCTTAAAAGCTGTACGATCCGGAGGTTATGTATTGAGGTACGATCTCGGAGCTCTAGGATTAAGAGCTATAGATTCCATAGCTACAAGTTTGCCAGCTAGAGATATCTTCGTTAGTGTTAGTGGTATATTTGCAATGGTCTATGCGCATAGTTTTTCATACGTTTTTCATGCAGATTGATGTCTTCATACTCTTGTGCCTTTTTTTTAAGCTTTTACTCCCTCTGAATCGTCCTGTAATAAGTCGTAACGCTAAACCAATGTTCTAATGCTATTTCAAGCTTTTTTTTCAGATGTTATGAGGTTTATGCGCGTTTCAAGGATTTTTTTAGACCTAGTTCAGTTACTTAAATCATTTTATAACTAACTAAAAGGTTTTTTCAAGGATATTTCAGATTAAGAGGTAGTTACTTTTTCAATTTACCTATTTTTAACACTAACTAAAGTGCGTTCAGTTAGCTTATGTGGTGAGGCAGACGTCCCTCGTCTTTTTCTCTGGACTTGGGACCAGCGTCAGAATTTGTTTTCTGAAAGGTAGACTTAACGCCCTCCTCTGCTCTTATTATTCAGCTCTTTTTGTGCTTAGATGTCGGCTACGTTCCAGTGTTTGTTGTTTCTCGGAATGAAAATTGTTTTTTTTTTCTGCTCTAGGGTTCCTTCTTTCATTCACCGTTCAAAATATGGTAAGGTCCATGGGCATATGTGGATACTCCATCATCTGCAATTACTCTCTTGTCATCATGTGGAGATAGGGATATTTTGTTCACTTCCACTGACGCAACATTATGTTGATGGGACATAATTAGGTTCATTGGTGTTCTTATGATTTCTCTGCTTTTAAGACAGTCCACATAGCTCTCAAAGGTGATGTACTGTTTAATGGCACTATGTTTTATGCCTTTTATCTTCTTGATTATGCCTCCATCGATGTCGAGTGCATACATCTTCGGTCTCAGTCCAACAAAACGACGAATGATTTTTCCATTGGCTTCATCTTTAAATTTTCCCAACACTTTCTTGTTTTTTTGTATAATGGCATATATGGCCGCTAGGATAATCAGCAGTATCCAGATGTTCCAGAAAACGTAACTTATCCTGGTATATATCTCCGGTAGTCACACGATGGATGAAAGAGTCAGTATCCATGTACATGAGCTTCAGATTTTCAAGCCCGTAATACGGCATTAGCACATCATAATGATACCAATACATCAAGGTCTTCGAGATATCCAGCACACACATCCCAATGTATATAGGCTTGTTGAAGACTATCTCCCGTGACGCCATGTGTACTGCAGCCAGCTTAGGTCCATATATAGGTCTATCAATAAATGTAGGCTTAGCAACCAGTTTTTCCAATGTCTTCCAATCGGTGACAAGTCGTATATTCAGTCGGTTTCTGATGTTTTCCATAGTTTTACCAAACATGGCATTGTTAAAAAGTTTGTAAAGATCCTTCTCGAAATCATTTCTCGATCCTTGTCGTAGCCGGTTATTGAATTCCACATAAGGCTTTAACCAACATGACTGTTGAAATTGTAGCACCTGATGGATTTTAGTCAGTTGCAACCCATGACTAAGGTCCTGCTTAAAGGTCATGTAATGCACCACATACCTAGTTCGTGATCCAAGGTGAGGAATTAGTTTCCTTGTAGAAGAACCCGGGGGCTTGATACACTCAGGTAGGAACGGTAAATCATTGTGCAGGTCATGGAGTTCTGTAGGATATTGAAGGTCCACTTCTAAAATGTATCCGAGAGGGTCATCTTATCGTAGTATATCTAGGTTGATATCTTCAGGAGAAACCCACTTAAAACCCCCGTAAGCAAGGGCCTTCCCCATCGCCCACGCATATTGGTTATTTGCGTCCTCGTACGTAATATATTGAGAGGGCTTACTTGAGTCATACCCCTTCATGTAGTGACTGTTCGCTTCTGCATACCGATGAGAAACTTGGCATAATCCTCCTCTTATACCTGCTTCAACCATGAGTAGCTGGTCATAATCCTGTAGTAATTCCAGTTCAATTCCTGTGTACAACAGCATTGCATCCCACGTAAGTCCGGGTGATGTATAATAATGTGCAGGATCAACTTTATGGGTTTTCAGGGTCTGCTCTCAGAATGTTTCAAACACATCTGCTAGTAGAAGGACATCCGAAGTTAAGTAGAGGTCACTGTAGTCGCCTAGTGCTCTGATGTTGAAGTGACTCCATACGGTTTTTGCATGCTGATACTCTGCATCACTAATTTCTTCTTTGTTTAACTTACTGTAGAATGCTTCTCTCGGAGGAAGTTCTGTTTCACTCAAAACATCCCATGATGTAACGTAATCATAGGGAAACACACCTTTACGCATCATCAATTCGATCTTCTCTGCTCCAAAGTACTTCTGGGTTTCAGGATATGATGTTAGATTTTTTGCTAGTTTATCCAAGCTGGTACTAAGAAAGCGATAGGTATCCACAAAGCGGAGTTTAATGTCACCAACATACTTGGAAAATGATATATAACTTTCCTCTGAGCTAGGAATAACTTCTACTCTCTCGCTAGTACATCCTAACTCCTTAACAATGAAATGGGAGTCATATCCACTCAGGTTATGCATGAAGACAGGAATATAATTAGGTGTTTTACAGGCTAGATTACACTTATTATGTAGACTTCCTCGGTATTCACCGGTTATATGGTCATGATCTCGTACCTTCCAGTTCTCTCCGGTAAATTCTTTACCACATAAGTAACATTCTGTAGAGCATTCGAAGGATTTTTGTTGCCCACATGTTAGTGTTAATGGAGCATCAGTTTTGTATATACTATTAATCTTCTTTGCAAGAGAAGTTAAATACTCCATAAACTTCGCAGCTGCATCATTACCGCGATATACGTAGGGTTCAGTAGGAAGATCGGTCTGTAGGCCTTCCATCGAGGCCGACGGTTTGACATATACACAGAAACTCATAGGGATATGATTCTGATATGGAACTGGATAAGACGTTTCGCGATTAGAAGAACAGCTGTGATAAGGGGTAAGAATGCTTTCAAGGTCGGCATAGAGGACATAAGGCAATTTCAGCATCCTTTCAATGTTCTTGAAACTAACGATGGATTTCTCCGCTGTCGGCATAACAATCCTGCCAACTCCGTGCTGATTACATATTTTTCTATGTTCATTCAACTTCTCAGCTCCACCTCCCCCATGCTGATCATCAAAGTGCGTAAAACAGCGCTTATAGATGTAGATCTTTCCGTGACGTCTAGTTTTTTGCTGATGAATAAGTTTCTCAAAATGCTTTATATAGACGTAATGCTGGCGTCCAGCAGCGTCGCTTAATAGAAGCAGGTCGCGATGCTCAGTCAGTTCTTCATTGACAACTTTCATAGGAAACACTTGATTCTTTTCATCCAAACCGAAAACATTTATGGATATGTTATTTTTTCGTTCAAATTTCGGGATATCACTCCAGCTCATAGGAAATGGGACGCAGTTAAAGTCATATCTTTCTTGAAGATCCTTATACTTGCTAACACGTTGAGGATCCTTGTGAATGAACTTGGCAAGTACGGCGTACATAAAACATTTCTCATCATCATAGTTCTGCGGATTTATACAGGCTCCTTTAGCTCCAACAATAGCCGGTAGAGGGATGTAACTGCTCCCTTTTAGACCATTATTCTTGTTGATCCTAACACGCACACCATCAACAGCTAATAAAGCCCAGCTGCTTCCTTTAAGTTGACTTTCCTCCATTTCAGTACAAATTTTCTTGAATTTACTTTCCAATATGGCGTCCAAGTCACTTTCTAAAAATATTGCTTGATTTGGTCTTTTAAAGGCTTTATCAGTAGTATCACCAATGGCATTCACAAATTTACATTCAGCCATGAGGTTAATTTTCACACTTTTATGCATCCTCAGTTGCTTCCGAACGCCTTGAATTATCCGCTGTTTTGATTCCTGGAGATATGTATTCAGGTCTTGGCATATAGAGCACTGGATGAAATATGATTTCAGTCGATCCTGGAAAGCTGTTTCATATTCTACGACATCGTCTTCATCAGGAACCATTAACAGCAATTTATGTTTGGTAGGCTCGATCTTGAGTTTCTTAGCAGCAGTTATTCTCTCGCATCGTTCTTGATGAGTATCTCTGCGATTCTCAGTATCATAAACATTACCACAATGTTTACATTCGTAAAACCGGCCACATACCAGCTCATGTCTCTTTTTATTGTAGCTTTTCAGGAAACTCTTTGCACATATGCTACACCTATTTTCAGGTATAGTGTCTAACAGAGCTTCCATCGCTATATTTTTTGTTGTGTGCAGGCTAATTCTCGGGGAATATGTTGCCAAGTAAGTGTCTTGATACACTTTTCACTTCTCTTGTTCACCTTGATAAGTTATCAGCGCTCTTGATGATGAATTTCACTGTAGAAGCTGATCCGCTATGCTATAAACACACGAGCGTAATAACAATCTAAGATCGATCAAGCTCTCTTTATACACTTAGCACAGACCTAATAGAAAACTTAATCATCCCCTCCACCAACGGGATTCGAAGGTGGCACTCCTACCGGAGAAAACCTAAAGGAAAACTTCATCACACCACCACCACCACCTTTGTAGTTCGAAGGGGGCGCTACTATCGGGGAAAACCTATCAGAAAACACTATTAACGTGCTACCACCGGGGTTCGAAGATGGTTCTACTATCGGAGGAAACCTAAAAGAAAACTATTATCTTGCTACCACAGGGACTCGAAGATGGTTCTACTATCGGAGAAAACCTTAAAGAAAACTCTATTCATTTTTGCAGTTTACGATTATTTTTAATCTAGTATACAAATCACATGAGAGAAAAAATTAGACAAATTAAAATTTAAAAAAGGCAATAAATAACTAGATTTGAAGATAAAATTTAGACAATTCAAACGAGTATAAACATGACTAAGCTACGCGTTTTAGTTTTAAAGTTACATTAGGAGCTCCCATCGCCACCCTTAGGCATCTCTCCATCTTCAATCATACCTTCTTGGAGCCTTTTGGTACATCTCTTAACATAACAGTTCGATTTTTCTCGAGTTCATCTATTACACCGTTTAACTGATCCATGGGGCACCCTTAGAATCCTTCACTTCATCCTCAAACACGCCTTCTTGAACCCTTTTGATATATTTTAACCTATTTATGTTAGTTGCTACGGGCATCCGTTCTCTTTTCTTAAGTTAAATTATTACATCCTCTTGTTATGTCCGAGTCTCATGCCTATATATTAAACATTGTGATTAAGTATTTTGATTCGAAAGTCTATGTAAATCGGTTAAGGTAAACATCTCTTCTCAACATGAGACAAGTCATGATGTATGATCTTATGGGGTGAGCTTTTCAACACGCCTAAAAGCATTTATATTCAAAGCTATTTAAATTATCCCACCGAGATTTGAACCCTGATCCTAAGGCGTAAATTACCATTTCAACAACAATTCAGACCTAAAGTATATATGTATATGCTATTTCATTGCGCTAACATTATTAGTTCAAGAGTTATTTAAGATTCAAGTTATTGCGACAGAAGCGGTTATCGAACCACGGGTCTGTAGGATACGGAATCATAAATCATTCACAGCATATGTTGAATGAAAAAAACCTGCGCTTTCCCCTGCTGTTATATGTGCAATAGATCAGAAATAGAACACAATTACATAATTCAATGGACGATGGGAACTGAACCAGGGACCCTTGAGCTACACGTTGTCAGCATATGATTAACTATGAGAAGCATAACCATATAAGGGTTATTTCACTTCTCTAGACCCACTGGTTACAGAGATATTTAAATTAAACAATTCAGGACTCGAACTAAGGACTACAGGTATACAGCATAAACGCTGCGGACCCCGCTAACCATATGTAAGTAATAAAGTTTAACCGAAATCTCTATCATAATTAGTTTCGGAGTTATTCCAATATAAGCAGTACTCTTTTGTGCAGAGTTTCATTAGGGACCATTGATAAAACTACAAGTCACAGACAGTCAGTAAGGGCATGGACACCCCTTACCAGGCGGTAGAAAGGCAGCATACATCGTCTGCCCTACTCATGTTTCCCACGGTTCAGGCACCCTCTTGTGCAGCTGCCTTTTGACAAGGGTTTGACAAGGGTTTGACAGCACCCCCTTTATTTATCACATGCAGGTGTGATGTCGTCTTGTGACAAGGGTTTGACGAGGGTTTGACCGTACCCTCTTTATTTATCACATGCAGGTGTGCCGGCCGTATTGTGACAAGGGTTTGAGAAGGGTTTGACAGGTGATTAATCTAGCAGTAGTCTTTTTATGTATGTTCAGTCTCAACCCTCCCCAACATGTCACAGACACCTGTCGAGACATGTCTCCCCCCCTCTTCCCCCTCACCCTCGCTGTATCTAGAACATACATAAACTTGATTAATTAATTAATTAATTAATCACCTGTCAAAACCTTCTCAAACCCTTGTCACAAGACGGCCGGCACACCTGCATGTGATAAATAAAGAGGGTACGGTCAAACCCTTGTCACAAGACGACATCACACCTGCATGTGATAAATAAAGGGGGTGCTGTCAAACCCTTGTCAAACCCTTGTCAAAAGACAGCTGTACAAGAGGGTGCCTGAACCGTGGGAAACATGAGTAGGGCAGACGATGTATGCTGCCTTTCTACCGTCTGGTAAGGGGTGTCCATGCCCTTACTGACTGTCTGTGACTTGTAGTTTTATCAATGTTCCCTAATCAAACTCTGCACAAAAGAGTACTGCTTATATTGGAATAACTCCGACACTAATTATGATAGAGAGTTCGGATAACTTGAATCTTAAATAACTCTTGAACTAATAATGTTAGCGCAATGAAATAGCGTATACATATATACTTTAGGTCTGAATTGTTGTTGAAATGGTAATTTACGCCTTAGGATCAGGGTTCAAATCTCGGTGGGATAATTTAAATAGCTTTGAATATAAATGCTTTTAGGCGTGTTGAAAAGCTCACCCCATAAGATCATACATCATGACTTGTCTCATGTTGAGAAGAGATGTTTACCTTAACCGATTTACATAGACTTTCGAATCAAAATACTTAATCACAATGTTTAATATATAGGCATGAGACTCGGACATAACAAGAGGATGTAATAATTTAACTTAAGAAAAGAGAACTGATGCCCGTAGCAACAAACATAAATAGGTTAAAATATATCAAAAGGGTTCAAGAAGGCGTGTTTGAGGATGAAGTGAAGGATTCTAAGGGTGCCCCATGGATCAGTTAAACGGTGTAATAGATGAACTCGAGAAAAATCGAACTGTTATGTTAAGAGATGTATCAAAAGGCTCCAAGAAGTTATGATTGAAGATGGAGAGATGCCTAAGAGTGGCGATGGGAGCTCCTAATGTAACTTTAAAACTAAAACGCGTAGCTTAGTCATGTTTATACTCGTTTGAATTGTCTAAATTTTATCTTCAAATCTAGTTATTTATTGCCTTTTTTAAATTTTAATTTGTCTAATTTTTTCTCTCATGTGATTTGTATACTAGATTAAAAATAATCGTAAACTGCAAAAATGAATAGAGTTTTCTTTAAGGTTTTCTCCGATAGTAGACCCATCTTCCAATCCCTGTGGTAGCAAGATAATAGTTTTCTTTTAGGTTTCCTCCGATAGTAGAACCATCTTCGAACCCCGGTGGTAGCATGTTAATAGTGTTTTCTGATAGGTTTTCCCCGATAGTAGCGCCCCCTTCGAACTACAAAGGTGGTGGTGGTGGTGGTGGTGGTGTGATGAAGTTTTCCTTTAGGTTTTCTCCGATAGGACTGCCACCTTCAAATCCCGTTGGTAGAGGGGATGATGAAGTTTTCTATTAGGTCTGTGCTAAGTGTATAAAGAGAGCTTGATAGATCTTAGATTGTAATTACGCTAGTGTGTTTATAGCATAGCGGATCAGCTTCTACAGTGAAATTCATCATCAGGAGCGCTGATAACTTATCAAGGTGAAGAAGAGAAGTGAAAAGTGTATCAAGACACTTACTTGGCAACATATTCCCCGAGAATTAGCCTGCACACAACAAAAAATATAGCGATGGAAGCTCTGTTAGACACTATACCTGAAAATAGGTGTAGCATATGTGCAAAGAGTTTCCTGAAAAGCTACAATAAAAAGAGACATGAGCTGGTATGTGGCCGGTTTTACGAATGTAAACATTGTGGTAATGTTTATGATACTGAGAATCGCAGAGATACTCATCAAGAACGATGCGAGAGAATAACTGCTGCTAAGAAACTCAAGATCGAGCCTACCAAACATAAATTGCTGTTAATGGTTCCTGATGAAGACGATGTCGTAGAATATGAAACAGCTTTCCAGGATCGACTGAAATCATATTTCATCCAGTGCTCTATATGCCAAGACCTGAAAACATATCTCCAGGAATCAAAACAGCGGATAATTCAAGGCGTTCAGAAGCAACTGAGGATGCATAAAAGTGTGAAAATTAACCTCATGGCTGAATGTAAATTTGTGAATGCCGTTGGTGATACTACTGATAAAGCCTTTAAAACACCAAATCAAGCAATATTTTTAGAAAGTGACTTGGACGCCATATTGGAAAGTAAATTCAAGAAAATTTGTACTGAAATGGAGGAAAGTCAACTTAAAGGAAGCAGCTGGGCTTTATTAGCTGTTGATGGTGTGCGTGTTAGGATCAACAAGAATATTGGTCTAAAAGGGAGCAGTTACATCCCTCTACCGGCTATTGTTGGAGCTAAAGGAGCCTGTATAAATCCGCAGAACTATGATGATGAGAAATGTTTTATGTATGCCGTACTTGCCAAGTTCATTCACAAGGATCCTCAACGTGTTAGCAAGTATAAGAATCTTCAAGAAAGATGCCTTGAACTGCGTCTCATTTCCTATGAGCTGGAGTGATATCCCGAAATTTGAACGAAAAAATAACATATCCATAAATGTTTTCGGTTTGGATGAAAAGAATCAAGTGTTTCCTATGAAAGTTGTCAATGAAGAACTGACTGAGCATCGCGACCTGCTTCTATTAAGCGACGCTGCTGGACGCCAGCATTACGTCTATATAAAGCATTTTGAGAAACTTATTCATCAGCAAAAAACTAGACGTCACGGAAAGATCTACATCTGTAAGCGCTGTTTTACGCACTTTGATGATCAGCATGGGGCAGGTGGAGCTGAGAAGTTGAATGAACATAGAAAAATATGTAATCAGCACGGAGTTGGCAGGATTGTTATGCGGACAGCGGAGAAATCCATCGTTAGTTTCAAGAACATTGAAAGGATGCTGAAATTGCCTTATGTCCTCTATGCCGACTTTGAAAGCATTCTTACCCCTTATCACAGCTGTTCTTCTAATCCCGAAACGTCTTATACAGTTCCATATCAGAATCATATCCCTATGAGTTTCTGTGTATATGTCAAACCGTCGGCCTCGATGGAAGGCCTACAGACCGATCTTCCTACTGAACCCTACGTATATCGCGGTTATGATGCAGCTGCGAAGTTTATGGAGTATTTAACTTCTCTTGCAAAGAAGATTAATAGTATATACAAAACTGATGCTCCATTAACACTAACATGTGGGCAACAAAAATCCTTCGAATGCTCTACAGAATGTTACTTATGTGGTAAAGAATTTACCGGAGAGAACTGGAAGGTACGAGATCATGACCATATAACCGGTGAATACCGAGGAAGTCTACATAATAAGTGTAATCTAGCCTGTAAAACACCTAATTATATTCCTGTCTTCATGCATAACCTGAGTGGATATGACTCCCATTTCATTGTTAAGGAGTTAGGATGTACTAGCGAGAGAGTAGAAGTTATTCCTAGCTCAGAGGAAAGTTATATATCATTTTCCAAGTATGTTGGTGACATTAAACTCCGCTTTGTGGATACCTATCGCTTTCTTAGTACCAGCTTGGATAAACTAGCAAAAAATCTAACATCATATCCTGAAACCCAGGAGTACTTTGGAGCAGAGAAGATCGAATTGATGATGCGTAAAGGTGTGTTTCCCTATGATTACGTTACATCATGGGATGTTTTGAGTGAAACAGAACTTCCTCCGAGAGAAGCATTCTACAGTAAGTTAAACAAAGAAGAAATTAGTGATGCAGAGTATCAGCATGCAAAAACCGTATGGAGTCACTTCAACATCAGAACACTAGGCGACTACAGTGACCTCTACTTAACTTCGGATGTCCTTCTACTAGCAGATGTGTTTGAAACATTCAGAGAGCAGACCCTGAAAACCCATAAAGTTGATCCTGCACATTATTATACATCACCCGGACTTACGTGGGATGCAATGCTGTTGTACACAGGAATTGAACTGGAATTACTACAGGATTATGACCAGCTACTCATGGTTGAAGCAGGTATAAGAGGAGGATTATGCCAAGTTTCTCATCGGTATGCAGAAGCGAACAGTCACTACATGAAGGGGTATGACTCAAGTAAGCCCTCTCAATATATTACGTACGAGGACGCAAATAACCAATATGCGTGGGCGATGGGGAAGGCCCTTGCTTACGGGGGTTTTAAGTGGGTTTCTCCTGAAGATATCAACCTAGATATACTACGAGAAGATGACCCTCTCGGATACATTTTAGAAGTGGACCTTCAATATCCTACAGAACTCCATGACCTGCACAATGATTTACCGTTCCTACCTGAGTGTATCAAGCCCCCGGGTTCTTCTACAAGGAAACTAATTCCTCACCTTGGATCACGAACTAGGTATGTGGTGCATTACATGACCTTGATGCAGGCCCTTAGTCATGGGTTACAACTGACTAAAATCCATCGGGTGCTACAATTTCAACGGTCATGTTGGTTAAAGCCTTATGTGGAATTCAATAACCGGCTACGACAAGGATCGAGAAATGATTTCGAGAAGGATCTTTACAAACTTTTTAACAATGCCATGTTTGGTAAAACTATGGAAAACATCAGAAACCGACTGAATATACGACTTGTCACCGATTGGAAGACATTGGAAAAACTGGTTGCTAAGCCTACATTTATTGATAGAACTATATATGGACCTAATCTGGCTGCAGTACACATGGCGTCACGGGAGATAGTCTTCAACAAGCCTATATACATTGGGATGTGTGTGCTGGATATCTCGAAGACCTTGATGTATTGGTATCATTATGATGTGCTAAAGCCGTATTACGGGCTTGAAAATCTGAAGCTCATGTACATGGATACTGACTCTTTCATCCATCGTGTGACTACCGGAGATATATACCAGGATAAATTACGTTTTCTGGAACATCTGGATACTGCTGATTATCCTAGCGGCCATATATGCCATTCTACAAAAAACAAGAAAGTGTTGGGAAAATTTAAAGATGAAGCCAATGGAAAAATCATTCGTCGTTTTGTTGGACTGAGACCGAAGATGTATGCACTCGACATCGATGGAGGCATAATCAAGAAGATAAAAGGCATAAAACATAGTGCCATTAAACAGTACATCACCTTTGAGAGCTATGTGGACTGTCTTAAAAGCAGAGAAATCATAAGAACACAAATGAACCTAATTATGTCCCATCAACATAATGTTGCGTCAGTGGAAGTGAACAAAATATCCCTATCTCAGCATGATGACAAGAGAGTAATTGCAGATGATGGAGTATCCACATATGCCCATGGACATTACCATATTTTGAACGGTGAATGAAAGAAGGAACCCTAGAGCAGAAAAAAAAACAATTTTCATTCCGAGAAACAACAAACACTGGAACGTAGCTGACATCTAAGCACAAAAAGAGCTGAATAATAAGAGCAGAGGAGGGCGTTAAGTCTACCGTTCAGAAAACAAATTCTGACGCTGGTCCCAAGTCCAGAGAAAAAGACGAGGGACGTCTGCCTCACCACATAAGCTAACTGAACGCACTTTAGTTAGTGTTAAAAATAGGTAAATTGAAAAAGTAACTACCTCTTAATCTGAAATATCCTTGAAAAAACCTTTTAATTAGTTATAAAATGATTTAAGTAACTGAACTAGGTCTAAAAAATCCTTGAAACGCGCATAAACCTCATAACATCTGAAAAAAAAGCTTGAAATAGCATTAGAACATTGGTTTAGCGTTACGACTTATTACAGGACGATGCAGAGGGAGTAAAAGCTTAAAAAAAGGCACAAGAGTATGAAGACATCAATCTGCATGAAAAACGTATGAAAAACTATGCGCATAGACCATTGCAAATATACCACTAACAGTAACGAAGATATCTCTAGCTGGCAAACTTGTAGCTATGAAACCTATAGCTCTTAATCCTAGAGCTCCGAGATCGTACCTCAATACCTAACCTCCGGATCGTACAGCTTTTAAGCTCATGACCTGCAACCTTTAGCTATGAAGTTTACAACTCAACCCTAGAGCCCTCAGACCATACGTAACCTCCAGATCCTACAGCCTTAAAACTCTAGACCGAGAGATCTAACCTTGAATCCATACGACCTAACCACTAAACCTACAGCCTTTAACCTTCAGGTCTGCTTGCTTAAGCTATGAGACCTACATCCTTTAAACCCCCTGGCCCTAAGATCATGGCTCAAGATCTAACCATGTGAGCAAAAGAGATGAGGAACATAACCAATATACATAGCCTTTCAGATCAAAAGACATAATCAAAAAGCCTTAGATATAAACATAAGACCTCAAAACATAACAAAGTGTAATAGAGTTCCTGAAAACATAGAGAAGGTACGAAAAACAAGAAACCTCAGCAACAAAAGAAGCTCAATTTTTAGGAAAAGAGAAGCAGATACACAAAGGGTTAAATTTACTGTATAAAGATCTGTTATCAGCATATATACCTCTTGCAGTGACAAAGATAGCTATAAGATCGATATGCCTAAAAACTTTGCATCATACATACAAGTAGTTAGCATGAGAAAAGAAACATGCTTAGGATAGGTTAAGGAGGTAAAAACAGGGCAGCTTAAGAAAAGAGAACGAATGTTAATACCAGAATCAACTAGGTTCAACAATGATCAAGAAGTTAAAACCATGGGATATATTAGGTTAGGTTAAAGAGGTAGAATAGAGGAACTTAAGGAAAGAGAACAATCAGGTTAACAGATGCAACAAAGGAAGCCGCTAACAAAACACAGCTAGGTTACAATAATGATGAAAAAGGTAGAAATGAAGGAGTATATTAGGTTAGTTTATAATAGGATGACATAGTAAAGCATAAATGTAGGACTTGCCTCGAGATTAACCGCCTTTAATCGCTGGACTAGCAAACTGAACTTCAAAATGATAAGACCATACCTCAGCCTATAAAACATAGATAAAAGACCCTACGGTCTTTATCCTCTAGACCAACAACATTTAGCTATGAACCCTACAACCCTTAACCCTAGAGCTCATGCCACATTAAATCCTATAGGTATTAACCTCCCATACCAGCAACCCTACCTGTTAAAACCTGCAACCCTTAACCCTAGAGCCCCAGATCATACCTCAAGACCTAACCTCTAAATCCCACAGCTTTCAAGCTCCAGACCAACAGACTTTACCTAAGAAACCCTGCAGCCCTTAACCCTGAAGCGCCAGATCATACCTCAAGACCTGACCTCTAAATCCCACAGCTTTCAAGCTCCAGACCAACAGACTTTACCTAAGAAACCCTGCAGCCCTTAACCCTAGAGTCCCAGATCATACCTCAGGACCTAGTCTCTAAATCCTAAACCATCCAGACCAACAGACTTCACCTCCAGACCAACAGACATCACCTGTGAAACTCTTAACCCTAGAGCCTAAGATCATGCCACAGGAGCTAACCATTAAATCCTATAGCTATTAACCTCCCATACCAGCAGTCCTACCTGTTAAAACCTGCAACCCTTAACCCTAGAGCCCCAGATCATAGCTCAAGACAAGCTCTGGTCATACCTCAGGACACAGCATTATAAGTTACAGCAAATTAAGAGGATTGACTGCCTACCTAAACACTGTCTAAATCCACTAAACATACAGATTGCGCATGGCCGCCATCTTGCTCATTTGGGTCTGCGCTGGAACACTCTCTAATACCCTACTGATTGCGTATCTTATATTTGTCCATACAACGTAAATATTGACAATCAGCACCCTGTAATTCCTGATAGTAGTGAAAGACTCAATAGGGTGATTATCCCTGTGAACTTAAATATCCGGAAAACCAAATGGCCATTAAAAACGAGATGAAGAATTATCACAACTAAGGAAGAAAGCTCCGCAAATTACTTCATATTCAGAGTGAAAACCGGACAAATTTACAAATTAATGGCTACAGAACTTCGAACTTGAACCGTTTAATTGCCTAGGAGGCTTGGAAGGAAGTGTTATCGAGAAATATCAGATATATTTAATTCATTCATTACTGATAGAACGGCCCTTGTGATTGCTTAACATTTCTGCATTCAAAGATTAAGGAGGAAGTTCACCAAATTATTTCAGCCTATTATTTGCGCCAAACGGTGAAAAATTAAACGTTAAACAATTTCGATGAGATACAAACCCTTTTCTGGCTAAGGGATTGTCCAACAGAAATGCCCAGATGAAATTAAGACGTAAACCAATGAGAAATAATTTCAATAATTTAAATTTCCACAATTATTGTGGAATTGCTCTAGCAACGGCCACTTCAATAATGTTAGATTATCTGGAGTTAGCATCATTCTGTGAATGGGCGTCGTCAAGTTAAGAAGCAAAATCTTATGGCTGTGAGGGAACTGGATTTCAATTTAATATTGTGAAGAAAACCGGCGATTATAATGTTATTTATAAATTTATGTTACAAGACATGTTGTTAACTTAAAATTGAATTAAAATTGGAATACTCATAAAGAAGTTTAACGAATATTTCGTTTCATTTAGAAAACTAGTTCCATCCAATTCCCGTACGAGACTCCACACAACTTAAGGGCTTTTCATGCTTCGACGGCAGCAGCCGTGGAAAACATCTTAAGGAATTGTTCAACCTGAGACGCCGGATTTAAGCAAAAGCTCAGATTGAGACGAGTCGAGCCGTGGAACATCGGCGCCATCTCCTAGGGTAGTATCTGCTTGACGCGACAGCTTCCGAACCCAGAACGAGGGAGCTCAAATAGAACGTGGAAGCCCATTGGAATCAAGAAAGAAGAGAGAAGAAAAGACAGTGGTAACAAAAAGTATATATTTGTTGTTAAAGAAATAGTTAAATATCTCATGTTACTGAGAAGTCAAAAAACTGTTTAAAATGGAATTTAGTAAAGTAAGACGTGATAGAAGTGGAGATGAAAGGGGAGAAATAGAAATAGATGATAAAAGCGTAGGTGAAAGAGATGTTAGAATAGAAGTAGGAAAGGGTAGAGAAGTAGGATAATGAGATGACGATGGAAAAGTAAGCGCAAATGATGATTAATTGGAGGCTAGATAAACAAAATGTGAGTAACTTAGAGATTAATGTAAAATCAGAGCTAGCACAAAATAAGCATAATATAAGTAATCTTATCCAAAAAGTGGATTAAGTAGAATAAAGAGTTAAAACAGGAAAGGGAGGAGCATACAAATAATTCAATACAACATGTATAACAAGCAGTGGCGGCTCACGTTGCCTTTATCTAGGGGGGGGGGGGCTGCACTGATTATTGAAATTTTAGCTTACCTTAATTATTTGAAGATGAACTGCATACGGCGATCTCTCTTTCCAGCAAACTTGTTAACCATTCTCTCGTTGAACTTCGGGATGTTTTCTCTCATTTCTTTTTCTATGGACAACATAGCAACCGCAGTTAATCTATTTACTCCAATAGTGTTCCTAAGGAATGTTTTAATTCCTTTCAGTGCGGAGAAACAGTGCTCAGATGATGATGATGATGATGATGATGATGATGATGATGATGATGATGATTGGGGTTTAAGGGCGTTCAACTTCCAGGTCATCAACGCCCTTAACAAAACAGTGGAGGTTAAAATACTAATAGGCTAAAAAGCCTAAAAGGTTTAAAGACTAAAGGACAAATAAAATCAAGATAAAAACAACGGTGTGGCAAAGACTAAAAAAGCGTAAACAATAAAATCTAAAATCTGTAAAAGTTTAAAAGTTCTAAAAACCCCTAAATGGCTAAAATCTAAATTCTAAATGTCGTGTTTAAAACAGAGCTAAAACTTTGCCCGCCACCATCTCGTCATTCGCGAGTATCTCTGCCAAACTGACCGGCAGCTGGAGAGACCTCCGGAGACGAGTAAAGCTAAAACAGTCTAAAAGCACGTGTCTGACCGTCAGCTCAGCACCGCACAGCGCGCAAATTGGTTCTGGGGTTCGGTTCAGTAAATAACTGTGGCTAAAATAGCAGTGCCCAATGCGCAACCGAGCCAAAAGCATTTCCTCCCGCCGGGATACTCGACAGGAGGTCGCCCACGGAATCGGAAGCGCCTTAACCGTTCTAAGCCTGTTGCCACGCAGAGCAGACCACTCATCGCGCCAGCACGAGAGCATCGCTCTACGGATAACAAGCCCAAATTCTTCCGCAGTAACGAAGGAGATGATAACGTTGGGTTCTACGGTGGACACCTTAGCTGCCGCATCCGCCCGTTCATTCTCCCGCAAACCCACGTGACCAGGAACCCAAGCACACAACACGCTAACGCCGCTGGCGTGTAAAACGTGGAGGGCGTCCTGGATACGCTGTACAAGCGGATGGCGGTAGTACAGCTCACGCAGGCTCTGGAGTGCGCTGAGGGAATCGCTTAGGATAAGATAGTTACCCACACTTCTGCGGCGAACATATAAAATGGCTCGGTATATTGCATAGAGCTCTGCATTAAAAATAGATGTGCAGCCATGGAGACCGAACATAAAGGGTTCGGCCCCATGGACAAACGCACATCCAACCCCAGAAGAGCCTTTAGACCCATCGGTATAAAGGACTTTAAAATCTGTATAACGTGATAAAAATTCTAAAAACGGCCTGCGGATACTACTCAGGGGCGTGGTAGATATGCTGTGCAGCGTCATCCCAAGATCGACGTGAGATGCTGCACGCAACCACGGGGGATACAATCTTTCGCCCTTAGGGAACAACCTAGGCATGTCTAGGGCATGTCTCCTAAGGAGTTCCCGGAAGCGAAAACCGGGCCACTTGGGACTCAGACGTGTGTTCCTGTAGCGTCCGTCGAATAAAGTGCCTGTAAAGGGTGCATACGTCGGGTGCCAAGGCATGCTACATAGCCCGCAACCGTAATTGCCCAGCAAGAATTCCCGTCGGCAATGTAGGGGAGGCTCTGCCGCTTCAGCGTAGAGACTCACAACGGGGCTGTTTGGAAAGGCCCCAGTAGCTAACCGAAGGCCAGAGTTGTGCACTGGGTCTAATTTTTTAAGCACAGATGGACGAGCTGAAGCATAAACGATGCACCCATAGTCCAGCTTAGATCGAACCAGTGTGCGATACAAGCGAAGCAGCACTGCGCGATCCACTCCCCACGATTTCCCACTAAGTATCCGCAAGATATTAAGAGAACGTGCACAACTTGCTTTCAACTGCGCTATATGCGACGACCAGGAAAGCTTCCTATCGAATATCAGTCCGAGGAACCTAGTTTCATGCGCAAATGGAAAAACATGGCGACCTAGTCGGAGGAAGGGTGGTAACCGACTCTTGCGGCGCCAGAAGTTAACACAGACTGTCTTCTCAGTGAGAACCTAAAGCCGTTCTTAGAGCTCCAGTCCTGAAGGTTGTCTAAGCATTGCTGTAGACGACGTTCTAGGAATGGAGTACGCTGAGAAGTACAGTAGACATCGAAATCGTCCACGAATAAGCACGATGAAACACCTCGAGGAACACAGTTAGAGATAGAATTAATCGCCATAGCAAACAGTGTAACACTTAGGACCGATCCTTGTGGGATCCCGTTCTCTTGGTTAAAAGGTTTGATAAGACCGAGCCAACCCTAACTCGGAAAACGCGGTTGTTCATAAACTCCCGAACAAACACAGGTAGGCATCCACGAATATTCCAGCTGTGCAGGGTGCGCAACAGACCTGCACGCCAACAGGTATCGTAAGCTTTCTCGAGGTCAAAATAGATGCAGACGGTCTGGCTGTTCTTAAGGAAACCGTTCATGATCTGCGTTGACATCCATACGAGATGGTCTACTGTGGAACGGCGACGTCGGAAACCACACTGGATGTTCGGGAGTAAGTTGTGGGTTTGCAGCCACCAAACCATCCGCCCATTGATCATGCATTCCATCACCTTGTAGACGCAACTGGTGAGGGAAATAGGACGGTAGCTGGAAGACAGATGTCGGTCCTTCCTGGTTTCAGAATTGGAATGATGGTGGCCTCCCGCTACTTGCCAGGAAAGCTGCCGTCAACCCAGATACGGTTACAGACTTCGAGTAAGAAAGGCTTCCCTTTGGGAGAGAGATGTAAGAATCGGACGTGGATACCGTCTGGTCCTGGTGCAGATAGTCTGGAGGATGAAAGTGCGTGTTCTAGCTCTGACATGGTGAACAGGCGATTGTAGTCTTCAAGGTTTCGAGAGAGAAAGCAGAAACCTTGAGATTCCACCTGATGCTTGATGGAGAGGAACTCAGGGACATGATGATCTGAGCTAGATACGTGAGCGAAAGCATTGCCAAGGGTGTTAGCCACGTCTAACGGATCCACGATGCCTGAAGGAGTTCTCAAACCAGCAACCGGAATGTGGGTCGCTTTTCCGGCCACGCGTCTTAACCTATCCCACACTACAGAAGAGGGTGTATGGCGATTAAAAGACGACACCAAAGCAGTCCATGATTTCTTTTTGCAATCCTTAATTACCTGCCGAGACCTGGAACGCATTTTCTTGTAACGAATGAGGTTCTCCAGTGTGGGGTGGCGTTGGAAAACCCTGAGGGCACGCCGACGAGCACGGATTGCATTCCGGCAGTCGTCCGTCCACCATGGCACAGGACGGCGGCGGGGATTGGGAGACGAACGCGGAATAGATCGTTTTGCGGCGGAAAGTATGCGCTCGCTAAGATGTTCTACTAGCTCGTTAATAGAGGCGTGCTCCTCATAACTAAAAACCGCCAACTGGGTGTAAAGGGCCCAGTTGGCGTTATCGAAACGCCAGGTTGGCAAGCGGGTGGAACACACGTTTTGTGCTAAGAGACTAATGAGACACGGGAAGTGGTCACTGGAGTGGAGGTCAGAGATGACTTTTCATTGGAGGGACACTGCTAACTGCGGTGAGCAGACTGCCTTCCAGATGCGAGGTGTTGAAGGCATCGGAAAGAAACGTAGGTTCTGGGGTGTTCAGGAGAACCAGGGTATTATTATCCAGGAAATCGGAGTGACCTCTACCCCTTGCACAAGTGCGAGTGGAGCCCCAAAGAGGGTGATGGGCTTTGAAGTCCCCCACCAACAGAAATGGGGTGGGTAACAAAAAAACCAGATCTTGGAGCGTGGTAAGTGATACGTCATCTGAGGGTGGAATATACATGTTGCAGATAACCAGCTCTATGGTCGGCAGTACTATACGGGCAGCAACGGACTGGATGTTAGTGCGTAAAGGTATCACGTCCACATATACGTCATCTCTGACCAGTACCAACGTCCCGCCGTGTGCCGGAGTACCCCCTTCCGGGGCAAGATCATCGCCTTAGTTCAAAGGAATCCTGAGGACGCAGTTTAGTCTCCTGCAAGCACACTACTAGTGGGTCGTACTTATTAAGCAGTAAATCAATCTCTGGGCGATGTGCCCTAAGCCCACGTGTATTCCACTGGAGAATCGCCATTTAAACGGTGGGATAAAAGGTTATGGGCAGTTCCACCTCATGACGACTTGGAGTGTGGCCGAATCAATTTGCCCTTCGTTTTGGGCTTCGGGCTGACTTCTTTCCCCGCCGGATCATCGGGTCGTTTTCTGGAAGGCTTCCTGGTAGTGTGGTCCGTATCTTCCTGTTCCATCTCCTCCACGGATGAGGCTCCTTTCCCGATAGAAAATTTTGGTTCAAAGGCCCCAAACCGATTGCACACGGAGATCAACGAGGTTGACAAGCGTTCGATTGGAGTGCTCGCCGGAAGACTCTTCAGAGGAGGAACTTTTTGATGACCGGGGACTCTTCTTACGGCTGGCAGGTTTGCTGGCATCCTTCAGGAATTCGGACCTCTTGTAGCTCGTCTTGAACTGTTTGGGAGGTGCATTGTATACAACTGGCGTCATTTTTTGATGTTGAGGCCTTTTGTCGGTGACTGTGGTGGCGATCTCCTTCCAGATAGAGGCTTAGCTGTCGTGGGTGCAGATAAGGCTGGTGTTTTGCCAGGCTTCGGAGATGGCAGAATGATTTTCTCCGAGATTGTGGCCTCACGCATATCTCTGGCCGCGGCACCGGCTTAGCTGCTACCGAGCTGTAGGTAGCGGACCGCAGGAGGGATGGCAGTCGAATACGCGCAAGTTTCCGGTCTTCCGAGAAGGAAACCTTCTCTTTCACCCGGATCTCCTGGATCGCCTTTTCCTCGACAAACCGCGGGCAATCTCGGGAGCTGGATGGATGTTCTCCAGCAGAGCTCACACGTTTCACTGGCGATGTGCATGCACCCTCATGCTGGGACATCGCACAGTTACAACACGTACGCGTCCCGTCGCAGAACGCGCTAGTGTGTCCGAAGAGCTGGCACTTAAAACATCTTAGCGATTAGGTATATAGGGACGTAACTCGATGGTCTCGTGCCCTGCCCTAAGCCTTTGCGGGGGTAGGCACCAATTCCCCTCGCTCTCTGCGCTGCACACGGTACAGAGCCGTCACACCTTGATCTTGCAGGTTTTCAATGATTTCCTCATTAGACATGCCATCCAAAGCTCTGGTGTTAACCACTCCGTGCGAGGAGTTGAGGCTCTCATGGACTGCGACCGTCACCGGGTAGCTGCCTAACAGGTTTGCCTTCAGTAGGACTGCTGCCTGGGAGACAGAATACGCTTCTGCCTTCTTCTGTTCTAGTTACCACCAAGTAGCGAGGACTACAGGGCTCAGCTACTTCCTTTCCACAAAACTTCACACTTTTGGATTTAGTAGAGTGCACTATTGCGGTAATGTTCTCCACCATTGCAAACGTCTCCGATGGCGTGCTCACATCCTGGGCGCCACCCCGGCTTAGGTGAGCGTCCTGACCTGGACCTTGCTCACTTTAGGTTCACACCTCCCAGTGTAAAGACAGAGGGACCCATTCGCCTTCAGGAGTGTAACAGATCATGCAACGGCCCCTCCCCGGGACTGACCTATATCAGCGGATACGAACACAGTCCTACATGGTAACAAGGGGCTGGGAGCTACGCGTTACCCAGTCACCCCTTGCGCTTCCCACTCCAACCACCCACGCTATGTTACCCCTCAGACGTGTGTTCAGGGAGGGAAAAGAAAAAATAAATAAAGGGGTCAAACACCGAAGTAGACCATGGTTTGGGCGTTTGAAGGAACACTCTAACCTCGCGGAGGAACCCAGTCGAGAGATTTCACCAGAGCCTCTTCTGCCAGTTTTCGGGGCTACTTCTTGGCAGCCGTAGCGGTCCTGGGGTACACCAAGTCCCCACCATACATCACCCCATCAGTCAGTCCCCTACTTCCTGTTGCCCACCCCTCGGGACGAGGACCACTGAGGTTGGATTTTGAGGGGTACGCTCAGATTCATTTGTTGTTAGAGGCAGAGTAATAGCTATTTTCAAAAGTTTTAACACTTCAGAAAAAGTGGAAGAAAGATTATTAGTTCTAAGATATTGAAGTAATTTTACAGTACCACCAATATTCCTGAATTCTTCTGTTGAATAGATGACTGAAATTTTTGTATGTAGTTTGTCCTTATAAAACACAGGGAACGTTTCTAGGCATTCACTGAACGCATTTTTCGTAAATATTGCACTATACTGGTCAAATTGTGAATCTTGTAGCAGGGAAGGCACAAAAATGTTTAGTAAACTTGAAGCGGAGATTCAATTATGACAGTATAATATTACATACTTCCTTGGCTGCTGCTGCTGCTGCTGCTCTGGTCTGTGTGTTTGAAACAATTTTTCTTTTGTGTGGGTTTTCTGCTGCCAAATCACAGGACTCCACGTGTTTCTTACTTTTATAATTTCAGCAGTGAAAGTGGATATGACAATTGAACTTTGGCAGCATCTATGTGACGATTCTCTAGTTGATTGTACAGTACTTCTACATGAGGTATAACTAAACGAAAAAAAAATTAAGCCAGAAACAAAACTCATTATTTTCAAGATACCCAAACAAAACACTTGATTTATTTATTGCCGTACTGCTGGAGATCTCTGATTTTGACAAAGATTCAAAACATTCTTTAAATGCCTGCTTTTCGTAAACAGCATTTACAGTCCTGGATTTGTAGTTCCACCTCGTTGATCCAGCACTGGTATTTTCTTCGTAACACATGAATCTAACACTTATGTTTTTTGTGTGGAGAGCGGGAAAAAAAGGTGGGTATAGTACAAAGATTTGAAAAAATATCGTAGTTTTTGTGTTTTGCCTGGCAGCTCTCTCCATTCTCACATTTAGTTGATGAACTAAGCAATTCACGGAGTAAGCTTTAGGGTACACATCTGTAACTTTAGCCTACACTTCATTGATAGCCCCCACTCATTACCACTGCATCATCAAAACTTTGGTCTATAAGCTTCTTCTTGTTTTCTTTTAATATACTGCCAAGCTCAGAAATTACAACTTCCGCAATTGCATCAGAATTCTGCCCATTCGGAATAAAAAATCCCAGAATTGCTCAACAGGACTATTTAAGGCATTACTATACCTTAAGACTATTACAAGCTGAAACATGTCAACAATATCTGTAGTTTCGTCGGACATAACAGAAAAAAATATCTGTGCATTTACTAGCCCATTTACTAAACATGTTATTAATATGGTTTCTGGACATTTCATGTTTATAACATTTTCCATATAATCTCTTCAAGTCCGAAACTCTCTTTTGAAACCATGCAGTGTTGGCTGCGTCGTCTTTAATTCCAAATAAAAGGCAAGGAAAATAGAACAGGGAATTGCTGGCTTCACATCCACAAATCCACTCATATTTCGTGTAAATTTCAGGACTGAAACAGCTACTATATTGTTTTTGTCGGCTTGTTGCACTTTAAATAATGTTTAACAAAGGAGTCGGTCTTCCTCGCACTTTAATGGCACATGTATCTTGCAGTGTTAAAGCGCCAAAAGGAAGTGACTTTAAATACTCCACTGAATTACTCATCGCTACAATAAGTCACATTTTATTATACTTCACTATCAGGAACAAAAATATATTTGAACCCCTGTGGAAATGTTCAAAAACCATTTGATTTCACGAAAATCTGCACTTGCATTTTTCACCAAATTGCATTTACACCACTCTTGGGACTGCAAACATTGCAGTCCAGTGAATTCGCTAAGCTATGGGGCGTGCGGTAAACCAAAACATGAAGCGGTGGTTAGCGGAGGGGGAGATGGAAGCAATATGCACTTTAGTGAGCTGGACTGGCAGTCCAAGATGGATAAGCGGCTTCACATACGAACTTGCCGCACAGTCTATGAACTTGTTGTAATGACTTACAACATATATGGATGTAATCTATTCAATTTAGGCAGTTGAGGCAATAACAATAACATTAAAATTTGCTCTGGGGGGCTGCAGTCCCGCAGCCCTCCTTTATCGGCCGCCACTGATCAAAGTAACGATAAAATATGCACACAATATTACACAAGAATCAGAGTCAAGTGAGAAAGAATTTGTGGGAGATAAGAGAATATTAACAAACTGTGCAAGTCAGATTTTAAACGAAAATAGTGATAAAATGGTGTCACGAATGGATAGAGAATCAGAGAATAGTAAGAAAGAAAATGTAGGTCAGAATGAAAGTCAGACTAAAGTTGATGTAAAATTACGAATAAGTGCAAAATCAGAGAATTGTAGGAAAGATAGAGTAGAAGGAGTAATTGATAAGATAGTATGACTGACAAATAATGCAAATGAAATTCGAGAAATTATATATATATATGGTTCCCTCAGAGCGAGGGAACCGAGGCATTTGACCTGAGATACCAGGTTGAGGGTTCGGTACAACGCCTGAGATGATGAAGGGTTGAATCATGGAGGAATTGGTGGAATGATGGTGGGGAAAACAGGAGGACCCGGAAGAAATCCACTTAAGCGCCAAGTTGTCCACCACAAATCCCACTTTGCGGTCGCCTGAGATCGAACCTGAGGCGAATAGGTGAATGCCAAGCGTTACAACCACTAAGTCATGGAGCGGGCTTTTTTTTCGTAATTTGCGTCCTCCAACGTTAAGTCATATCGGACGAATGGGCTTCATCTTGTTATGCTTTGTCGTTTAGCACTACACATTTCATTTCATAAAAAATATGAAATGTTCTCGAAGGCATAGAGAAGGAACGAAAAACAAATAATCTCTAGAAGAAAAAAAAAAGAGTTCAATCCATAGCAAACAGAGGCGGATACATAAAGAGAAACATTTCCTGCAAATATTAGTATATATACCTCTAGCAGTTATGAAGATAGTCCTAGCAGCTCTAACATCGATATACCTCAAGAATTTCTACACCCTGCATACATACAAATAGTCAGTGTGATACAAAATAGCTGAGCCCAAAAGATATGGGTCACATGTCAAGGCCTAGATAAGGGAGAAAAGAAATATGCATAAGATAGTTGAGGAGGTAAGATTAGAATACTTTAAGAAAGAGAACGGATGCCTATAGCAAAAACTAACTAGGTTAAAGAATGATGACAGAAAGCAAACAAAGGACTATGTTAGGTTATGTTAAAGGGATAGAATAGAGGTTAAAAGGTGGAGCAAAGTATTCCAGGAGTAAAGAAGACAAAGTTAAGGATAGACTAAAGGATTCTAAGGGCAGTAGTACCCTAGGTTGTGTTAGTTTAGACTGGAGGTGTAGTACAATTAATTACAAATGAGCGAGACGTATTGAAATGCTTGTAAAACATAATGATCTACAGCAAATTAAGGGGACTGACTAAACCCTCTATTACTGCCAAAATCCACTAAATACATAGATTGCGCAAGGTCGCCAACATGCCCTTTTAGGTTTGTGCTGGATGACTTATCTGACCTACTTCCCACTCCTTGACAAAGCCTTCGAAACTATTTCACTTACTATATTTTATTAAATAACGTTTGTCGTTTCTTATCACGACTGAATTTTTTTATGTAGCATTATAATATACCTTTCGAAGATTAGTCACAAAATTAATTTCTGAACGCAGTGTAACAGTGATATTGTTCACAGATATTGGGGAATTCTTGGATACCTTCTTTATAGTTTGTATTTGTGAATTCGTGAATGTAAATTGAATTACCACAAAATTAACTGAACTCCTTTGTGATTTTCTGAAGTTCGCGGAAACTTCTATTTTGTTTTAATTTTACGTCCTCCAACGTTAAGCCATGTCGGACGGTGAATGAAAGGGTAAGAGAAACCCCCGGAATAAACGTTATTCAGGTAACTCACCCTGACCGAGATTCGAACTCGTCACCTCTTGAGCATGAGGCAGACACGTTACCATCTACGCCACCGAGGTGGGCACTTCTTTCTATGCCAAGGAAAAGAGGACCTGACTTGATCCTTGAAGTCAGTCAAATGTGCGACGAGCTGACCGCACAGATGAGAAGCGAAACGCAGGTAATGCGTGTTGATATAACAGAATTGCATTCTAGAGTGTTGTTTTCCTTCCAGGGGAGTCCTTTTTGTAAAAACCAATTGACATAGTTATAAGCTTGGATGACGTAGTCAACTATGCCACATAGTTCATAAATTCATTTGAATTGCATCACAATTTTAAAATTATAAGTAGGACTAGTTGTCAATTCCGATGATTCCAACGGATTTGCCTTCTTATTTTAAGTGTCTACAATGTCCCGTGCGTTTTTCCTTTGCAATGACCATAAATAAATTGCAAGGGCAGTCGTATATTTCGCGTGTTCGCTCGTCGGAGAACCACATTCTTTATATATTTACGGACCACAAAAAGGACAAAAGTCACGGTCTATCAGAAAGCTTAATTTAATTGTAACTATGTTGTATTTAAACTTCAGCCACAATTCTGAATAAATAACCGACTAATCCCAATTTGTGTTATTTATATAGATAAGTTCAGACATATTTTATTGGAGGTACGAAGTTCACCGGGTCAGATTTAAAAGTGAAACACGTGTTAACTTACCAAACAATGGATGTAATCATATCGATGGTTATCAAAAGATGTAACTTACAGATGCATCAATATCTTGATGTGAATAGTAACATGTATTAACAAAATGTGTTCTCGAAAACGGCCATGGCTGATCCAGGTCACATTGGCCACACAAATCGAACATTGCATGAAATGAGATTGCGAAATTTCAAAGAAATGATTATAACATAAGCCTGACCTTAAAACAGTATCTGGATAACTACAAATACACAGAGCGCGGACACATGCACGAACTGGATTCGTGACATAATATCAATGACAATACCAGCAATGACCGTATTTAGAAAGAGCAATGGCCATATTTAAAAAGCATCACGGGGGGGGGGGGGAGGAGTCCAACAGAAACAGATATTGTGTTTGGAAAGAATTAGACAAGTGAGCAGTAAGTATTGGACGAACTATTCAAGGCTCCCAAAGATACGTCATAGTTATGCAGCCAACAACGCCTTTTATACAGGACAATTTGGAAAATTAGTCATGTGGCTGAATCACCCAACCTAAAACACAAACAAGAGATCTCTTTTATCAATGACTGTATATATGGCAATGGTTTGTTAAGAAATTATTTGATGCTTTGTTCATTGTTGAATTGTATTGACTGCATTGTCACACATTGTTGACCATTGTTACGAAGTGATACCAAAGGGGTGGTCTTCAAAATTTATTGAATGAAATTGATTTAATTAGTTTAATTATGATTTTCCATGTATTTTGAAGAGAGGCTTTGTGGCCTATTTGTTTATTTTAAACCCCTAAAAAGTGTTTATGGTTCAATCTCATTATTTTAAATTCATTAAGAAAAGAACTCATTGGAAATTATTGAAACTTTAGTGCAACGTGAACGAGATTAAGAAGCAACTGAAAGTTAAGTTGTGATTGAATAGGTAGAAACGAAGGAAAAAGAATATCAATGTGTTTAACGACGATAATAGCAGTCTAAAACTATAAGACATTTTAATGGTAAATAATTTGCTGAAACAAAATTAAAATATATGAAAAATAATAATCAAGCTATTTAAATTAACAATTTCTTTCCATATGTTTTAAAGATCACCCTGTGGTATGACTTCGTCACAATGTTCATCAATGATCAACAATGTTTAAACAATGAAGAAAAATACGAAATAATTGGTTTGTAAACAATTTAACATATATACAATTATTTACAAAAGAGGTCTCTTGTGTGTTTTAGGTGGATGATTCACCCACGTATTAATTTTCCTAACTGTCGTGTACCTATTCAAGGTGTTGTTGGCTATATTATTATGACGTATCTTTGGGAGCCCTGAATGGTTCGTGTAAAACTTAATGCTCAGTTGACTAACCTGTTCTTTCCAAACACAATTTCCGTTTCTGTTGGGCGCCTGCCATGTGTGTATTTCATTAAATACATCACTGATATGTCACGAATCCAGGTCGTGTAACTGTCCGCGCTCTGTGTATGTGTAGCTATCCAGATACCGTTTTAAGGTTAGGTTTAAGTAATCATTTCCTCGTCTGAATTTTTTTCTGATAACCATCAATATGATTACATCCATTGTTTGGTAAGCTAATATATGTTTCACTTTTATGTCTAATTGTATTTCGATTTTCATTATTTGTCTGTGATAATTTCTTATCAGTTACTTCTCCTACACCATCTTTCCTACAATTCACTGATTTTGCACTTACTCCTAATTTTACTTCAAATTTACTGACTTTTACTTTGACCTACATTATTTATTTCTATTATCCGATTCTTTATCCATTTGTGACACTATTTTATCATTATTTCATTTAAACTCTGACTTGCACATTGTGATAATATTTCTCTGTAACCCCTAAATTCTTTATCACTTGCCTTTGATTCTTGTGTCATATTATTGGCATCTTCGATTACTTGTAGTACCTTTTGTATTTCATTATTTGTACGCTCCTCCCTTTCGCGTTTTAACTCTTTATTCCAGTTATCCACGTTAGCGATCATATTACTTATATTTTGTTTATTTTGTGCTACTTATTTTACATTAATCTCCAAGATGCTCATATTTTGCATTTATGTAGCCTCCAATTAATCATCATTTGCGCTAACTTTTCCATTGTCATCTCATCTTTACCCTTTCCTACTTCTATTCAAACCTCTTCTCTTTCACCTACATTTTCATCATCTATTTCTATTTCTTCCCTTTCCTCTCCACTTCTATCATGCCTTCTTTTACTACATTCCATTTCTAGCAACTTTCTGACTTCTCAGTAACACGAGTTATTTAACTACTTCTTTAACAAATATATACTTTTGTTACTATTTGCAAAAGTTCTTACTTGTAACAATTGCTTCTTTCAACTTCTTTCTTTTTATATTCCAATTACCTTCCATGTCCTATTCGAGCGTCCTCGTAGGTCGCCATTGCGACAAAATTTCAAATGGGATGGTGTAATTCAGCACACGTTGAGGTGACTTTTGTGACAGGTTCTCTGGGTTGAGATGCTGCATTCCCACAGCAGATGAGGTGGCTGCATCCTATCCTAGGGGATGGTGTCAATGTTCCACGTCTTGACTCGTCTCAATCTGAGCGTTTGCTCAGATCCGGCGTCTCAGGTTGAACAATTCCTTAAGATGTAATCCACGGCTGCTGCAGTCGAAGCATGGAAATCTGTTACCTCGTGTGAAGTCTGGTACGGGAATGTTAAGTGAAACGAAATAATCCAACCACTTTTTAAAAATACCAATATTTAATTCAATATGAGGTTAACAAAACGTGTCGTAAAACAAATTAATACGGAACTTAAGAAGCATCGGTTTCCTTTACAATGTTAAATCAAACATCTTTATAACTATTAAAAATATAATTTGAAATGGAGTTCCTTCACACTGATAAGGTTTTGCTTCTTAACTCGACATCCATACACAGAATGATAACTCTTGATAATTTGAAATTATTGAATTGCCGTTGCAATGAGAGGCACACATCTTTCGCATCCCACTATTCATTACCATATGAGGTAATTCACATAATCTTTTGTTAAATCATATTTAAACAATTTAACATTCAAATACTTTTGTATAAATTTCGGCTACTATCGTCGCTCAGCACACTAATATACTGTTTCCTTCATTTCCACCTATTCAATCACAAATTTTCCTTAAATAACATTCACCTTAATCTGATTCACTTTTCACTCAAGTTTTCAATAATTTCCAAATGAATTCTTTTCTTAATGAATAAACTTTAAATATAAAATGTTCAGGGGTTTAGAATCAGAGTGAACGATAACAAATGTGAGTCTTGCTAGATATGTTCTCCAAGCTCAAAGAACAGGCCCTATGAGGAAGATAACCAGTGCAGCATACATCACTAAAACACATTCACCTCCAAAAAGATGTATCACCAGCGCCGAGAAAGTAATAGGATAGGAAGGGAAAGTGCTTTATGCTATTTGCAAAGTTAAGATGTGTAAAAGATGGTATTTTGATTTATTATGGAAATAAAATGATTTGAATTTCCGACTAAAGCTTCCGAAGAAAAAGAATCGCTGGAAGAGAAACATAAATTGTGTCAATTGTCTTCCACTGATAGAGGCTTTAGAAATAGCATACTTTGCATTCTAAGGATATATGTAAACCTCTCATTTTTTAAAAATGAGTTTGGTATGCAAAGGTGCATTATTAGAAGACTTTTGGGAATGTTTCAACTTTTTTTTTTTTTTTTTTTTTTTTTTTAAGCTCTGCAATATTCTGACCTATATAAGATGTTTCTACCAAGGTGATTTCAGTAAGCGGAAATTGGAAATTTCAAGCGTAGGTAACACTTTGTTTGCGTCCCAATGACCTTATAGTATTTTGCTTAGACGTAAAGAGCGAGTCAGTCAAATTCACCTGAATGGGACTTTCATGCGCTTCAGCACTTGGGCGCTTAGTGCGGCTTTTTCCGGGCACCTAAAACCATTCGTCATACGTTGCTCTAGTCTTCCGTCTAGTGAACCTTTGACCCCGTTATGATATTCAAGGATTTATGTGTCTGGCGAACCAATAGCGGGTAAGATGCCGAATAGCGACACCGTGCGCCATGTGATAGAGAAAATTGGACTTCCAGTAGTAACGCCACGAAATTGGCAGCAATGTGGGTAAAGTTTCCGTATGTTCTGCATGAATAGGCTGGCAGCTTTGACCAACGCAAATTCCACGCAGCTGTAAGTCACGATTTGTCGAATACTGAACTCATTATTTAGCGTATTCTGCTAAAATACGTGTTACCAATACAGGTCGTCTGAAAATTCTCCGGTACCGCTGAAGAGAATTGTTCTCAAAATATCCTGGTGATATTCCGTATGAACAGCGAAGAACTCGTGCAGATAAATTACGCTATAAAACTTAGCCGAGAGCCGCAACAGAGTATCAACAAGATTCACATAACATTTTTATAGTATCAGTTGCATATTAACGGCCGCGCGTTCAACGAGTGGTTAGACCGTTAGATTCTCACCACGGTAGTCCGGGTTCATCCCAGGCGACCGCAAAGTGAAATTTGTGGACAACATGGCGCTGGGGCGGGTTTTCTCCGGCATCCCCGCCATCATTCCACCAATTACTCCATTATCATCTTTCCTTTCTTCCACTACGCCCTCAGTCCGTTCATCTACTTTCCTCGCTCTTATTTCGGAGGATAATTGTATAGTGTCACAAATCAATTTAGAAGTGAACATTGCATTTACTTTCCGCTTCACGAGTTGCCAAGAATTGCTTGTGTACACGAACGTGAGACAAATCCATTCGAACACTTATAAAGCCCGAGAACGTCTAGAACTTATAACTCGTACCCCTTAACCTTAAAACCTCTTAAACCAATAAGCCGAGATCACTCATTGATGGTGGCGATTAGTCCTTCCCTTTCCGTTGAACTTAGTCAGGAAAACGCACGTGTATCCTCATCCTGCCTCATTTAACGTTTTGTCTCAAGAGAGCGACTGCCTTTGAGAAGTTTCCCGTATAGAGTGGGGAATTCATTAAAACCGTCGCCTTAAGTCTTTGCGATTTTTCCTCTTAACTTGAATTGCCAAGTTTGGTAGTTATTTCGTAATTGTTTCTTAGTAATTACGTTCAGATCATCTTGAACTGTATCAGCAATTAAACGACGGACATTTCCAGCTTTACAATTGATTTAAGCAAAATTCCAGTTGCATTTTATTTCTAAATTAATAGAGCAATTTATAGTTAAAATTAAGCTTTGCGAACTTTCTATCACAATTATTCTAGGACAAAGTGAACTTGCCTACTGAACTTGCGGTCTCCCAAGGGGAAGTTCAGAGCACAGTAAATGTACGGTCTGTTCAAAAAATCCGGAGCTTTGTCCACAAAATGTGTCTACGCCTACCTTAAATTTATTGTGCATGGTTTCCTTCGAAATACTCTCCTCCACAATTGATACACAGGTCCCAACGCCGTTTCCACTTCCGGAAACAGTCTTGGTGCACTTTTTCTGCATCGCGTGAAACGGCGCTTCCGAATCTTCTTTTATCTTGTCTATTGTTGCAAATCTTCATTTCAATGGGGTTTTAAACTTTTGAAGAAAAAATGTCTGTAGGGTCCCGGTCTGGACAGTACGGAAAATGAGGCAGCACAGTGATATAGTTCTTTGTGCACGCACCAACAGAACGAATAGGCGGATGCGTTATCGTGATGCAAGAGCCATGAATTATCTCACCACATTTAAGGTCGTTGCCTTCATATGATCCAAATGAAATGTTACATTCTTCTGCAATCTCTCGGACAGCGAGTCTTCGATTGGCACGCACAATTTCGCTGACGTTCCTGATATGAGCATCGCCGGTAGACGTCGATGTACGTCCTGAACGAGGGTCATTTTTAACTTATGTCCGGCCATTTTTAAACCGAGTGAAGCATTCGTAACACTGAGTACGACTTTAAGCACTTGTCACTACAGGCTTCCTACATTATTTGGTGTGTCTCAGTAAAGGTTTTCCCGAGTTTCACGCAAACTTTAATGCAGACGCGTTACTCCTCTAACTCTGCCATCTCGAAATTCGCAAACTGTGCGACACAACGTTCTACTCAATACAGCACTGAACGATAACACACATACAAAAATGAAACTTTCGGAATTGATACAGCGTGCAAGGGTGCCAACAGCATTTCGTATTCCAACTACCACTTCCATAGATTGAATCATAGGAGCACTTTCTTAATAATAGGTCAATAAATGAATAAGTCTAAAGCTGGCCGGCATAAAGCTGCAATTATCCTCGACATCTTCAGAACCATATACTGCCAACTTCTACCCAATGTCCCAGACACGTGTGGCTAACGTATTAAAACTGAAGTGTATGTTGTTTTTCACAGCTATGGCTGGCATCCTTATTGTTGATCTTGCATCATAGTGTCACGAAGCCAAGGCATGCGTTTCACAAATTAATGTTTATTTAGAACTTGCACACTGTTACCGATCGCATGGTTTCGTTAGAGCTACAACAAGACAGTGCCAGTCACGCGTGGGCAGGAAAGAAAGAGACAGATAGTGGTGCACGCGCGCGCTGGACGTTTGCCGAGAGAAACAGAGGAAGGAGACAGATGTCTGGATAGTTCTTTCTTTCTCTTGCCGCCACGAAAGTCCTTGAAACTTTGACGGCTTTCTAGAACAATGATTGGACGTATAAAAACCCGCAAGTGTTAGAGCGCAGTCAGTGGCTGGTCAGTTGTTAATAAGTTCCAGCTGTGCAGTGTGAGAGTGGTGTGAGGGTTATTGAACTGTACCGCAGTGAATTATTTTGTTGACGTGCAGTGAAGAGAACAAGACGAACTTAAATACTGCGTTTGTCTATATTACGTCATTTTGCTGCTGTAAGGGATGTACTATGTTATTGTTTACTGCAATAAAGAGCATTTTAAACTTCTACAAACAAGAATTAATTCTACGAACCCACAAATTCATATTTTGGTGTTAGAATTGGATACGACGATGGAAGCTGCATTGGCCAAGATCTTTTAAAAGATTGAAGAAATGAAGATGGCAAACGACGTCGCTGCGACGCTGACAGAAATGAAGGCCGAACTAACCACGGAAATGAAAGCGGCGAACGACAGCCTAGCTACAGAAATGAAGGCCGAATTACCGAAATGAAGGCTGCGAGGCCCTGACCGCTATATATGAAGAGCAGTTGGCCGACGTGAAGGAGAACGTCACAGAGTCGGGCGAGCGCGTCGAAGACCTGGCGAACCGCGTTAACGACCTAGAGGGAAAGGCCAACAGAAACACCAAGTCCCTGAACGCCATGGTAGGGGACATAGTCGGCAGAAGATTGAAGTATCTGAAGCTCGACGCGTTGGGAGGCAACATAACGCCAAACCACGTAAGACGGTACGTCATCTTTGGAAGTCTTCCGTCACCAATTCGACAACGTGGACAAGCACAACAAGTGGTCTCCAGAAGGGGCCGCACAGCTAATAGCCAGCCTCCAAGGACGGGCCGCAGAGATGCTGAAAGCGGTCCAGATAGCGGCGTCACCCAAGGACATCTGGGAGGCCCTGGAGAAACGATTAGAAAATCACCGCTTGGCCGCAGCCAACTGAAGTCTAGGACGCAGCAAACAGGGAAGACGCTGCAGGAACCTGCCCTGGCAATCAAACAGCTGGCCAGAAAAGTCTTGGTCGACCTCCCACCTCGATTTGTATCCCGAGAAAACGCATATTCCTTCGCCGACGAGGTAAACGACGCCAAGATACGTCAGAACCTAATGCTCGGTGACAAGACAATCCACGAGGCGCTAACGGCCGCATTCAGGATGGAGGTGGCCAAGGTGACGGCTATCCCAATTTCGAGAATAAGGAGTATCCGCTACAATAGAGACAGGCCGAGGGAGGTCGGTGAAGACCAAGTGGCGTGAGTTGGGGTAGTGGGTAGCCGGGACACCTGGTGAGAGACTGCCGCCACCGGGAAGAGTCGTCGGAAGAACGAATAAGAGCCGGCGTGACGAGGGTCACGTCGGTGCCGGCACCACCATCCCCTCGAGTGACACTGCGCACCCTCGGTCGACGTATGGGTGACAGCCTCATCGCGAAAGGTTGAGAAGGAAGCAGTGCCGCATGCTTGTTGACATAGGAGCAGCCGTTATCAGACCTGACGTGGACAGGGGTTTGCCGTCGAGAAAGCCGAGCCAACGATACCAGCTAGCTACGGCAACTTGCCTATGGAGGGGGAGGCTCTGCTGCAGTTGATGTTGGTGCGGAGTGCCCTGGGTCCGTGGGTGTTCGTCTCGGAGGTGGCTGAGGTGATACTGGGATGGACGCCCTCAGGTGCCACAAGGTGACGCTCGACGTCGGCACGAAGGTCCTGCGGCTCAATGCAGAAGAGGTGATACTCCAACATCCCAAGAACGACTTTGAATCTGCAGGGTCATCCCGAGGGAAGACGTGATTGTCCTCGCGAGAAGCGAAGTGGTGGTGAGTGCACGACAGGAAGGTCAGCGGAAAAAGAACATGATGCTGGACCGGAAGACGCCTGTGCATGGACTCTGTATAACCAGGAAATTGTTGCCGTGCCGAGAGGAAGTGCCGGTGAGCCTGCTCAATCCAACACCCATAACGGCATCCAGACCGGAACGGAGCTGGGGACGTGCGAGCCCGTTGTCAGCCTACCGCCAATCGTCCATACTCAGGAGCCAGTGCCGCCGCAACACCTGGGGTGCAGGCTGCAAGGCCTCCTGGAGAGAGCGGCCGACCGTAGAGTAGTTGAGAATGTTAGACAACTGCTGGATCGACAACAGCGCGTCTTCAGCCAAGGCAACATTTATTTTTTATTCTGCATTTCTTATGTCTTGGCCTCTAGATGCTATAGACGCACTATTAGAATTTTATATTTACTCAAACAAAATAATTATATTGATATTTACAAGCATTTTGCAGAAAAGCTAACCTATCTAATCTAATTGCTACTATTGTAGCTTACAATTTTCACAACTAAACTACTTCTACCTTCCTATCCCTAATAAATCACGGGCCCAAATGACCTTGCTTTCGACGGGCCCTAAAACACCACACACTCACACACTCTATCCTTTTGTTCTTGTGTTCATGTCTTCTTCAGTCGCTTCAAACCCTTCTGGTGAATCCAAGGTTGTCCTCTTCTATTAATCCTTCAACTAGGTGCAGTTCCTCTTCTTCCTTTGGTGGTTGAAGCTAGGTATCCATATTCTGTCCTCGATATCTATGTTGAATATTGTCTCTTACTCGCCGTTGCTGCTGTCTTTGTTGATCATATTCATCCACTACTACTGTCGAGGCCTTCTACGCTGCCAATTCCAGTATTTTAAAATCTTCCCTCTTCTTAATGATGTTCCACATACATTTTCCTGCTAATTCTTTCTTCTCTTCTTCTGTTGTGTATACGTTATACATTCAAATAAATTATGTTCAGGAGCATCTTCTTCCATGCAGGCTGTGCACATGGTTTCATTTGTCTTGTACGGCCTTTGTCCTGAAATGTATTGTATTCCACTTCGTCTTGGTTGGATCTCCTTTATAAGTTTAACCTCTCATTAATACTAGGAGCCCGCCTCGGTAGAGTGGTGGTAGCATATCTGCCTCACGTTCAAGAGGTCTGGAGTTCGAATCTCGGTCAGGGTGGGTTACCTGGATAAGGTTTTTCCGGGGTTTTCCCTTATCCTGAAAGACGAATTTTGGGTAACTCTAAGCTCCAAGGACCCCGGCCTCATTTGAGCATCATTTCATCCATTCCGATGCGACTTAACGTTGGAGGACGTAAATCACACACACACATATATACACACACATGGAGTTCCCAATAAATTTTCTATCTTAGTGAATTCTCTCCGCTTTATCCAAAAGTAGGCTGCCCTTTGTTAAATCAACAAATCCAATGGCCATATACCCACTATGACTAATAATGCCATTGTAGCAGTCGTTGATACTGCTCCTGTGCATCGAAGTAAAGCCTGTCTGGTATTTCCGTAGAGTACCTATATTCTTCCTCAATTTTACTCTATGTATGGACGCTCCATACGCAGTTATACCCACCATGAAACTCATATGTATGAATTGTACTAGGAGAAAGCTTAAATATTCTCATAGCTATTGTAGTTTCATTAATACTCCATTAGCTTTCATTGCTACAGATTTAATATGGGTATCAAAGTGTTGCTTCTCATCAATATACATGCCAAGATATTTAACACTTGCTCATTTGATGTTATTAAGTTTGACTATAGGACCTCTTTTTAAACTTCCTTTAAAGAGCATAATAAACGAATTCTGTGGAGCAATTTCTAATTTGACTTGTTTACACCAACTATTAAGAATTACTGCTTAGATTTAGCTTCCAGTTCATTCCGACTATTAGCTGCTACCAATATTAATAAGTCATCTGCATAGGCTATAACTTCTAATACTTCAGGCGATTGCTGCAAACTATTTACTATCGGTTACGTTAAAATATCCCAAAAGAGGTGTCCTAGAACTGATACCTGAGGGCATCCTTTAGTGATTTCTTTAGTTATGATAGTACTTTCTCCTCCGATGTGTACTCTTCTATTCATGCAGTAATCCTTTAATGAAATGTACAAGCATCTAGGGTATTTTTTATCTGTTAGTATTTGAAATAATTGAGGCCACCATAAGTTGTCGAAAGCACCAGCAATGTCAACAAATATTCCCAATACATATTTTTTTATCACTGATTTACTATTGCGAGAGCAAAGTTTATGGCATTCTCTGTAGAGTATACCTTACGAAATCCATACTGCTTATGTCATACTATCATTATTCTATATTCATTAATTAACAATTTTTCTTGGATTTTGCCTAAGTTGTTCAAGACATGGGTCGGTATGATTTAGGTTTACTAGGATCCCTATCTTTTCCTTTTTTCAGAATTACCATATTAGCCTCCTTCCAACAATATGGTACTTTACCTTCCACAAGGCATTGTTTATAAAGTTCGCATACGTATGGTGCGATCTCATTTTTAATATTCTGAATAACTTCTGTTGAAATAATATCTGGCCCAGGAGCCCTTCGTGGTTTTAGCTGTTGTATAGCCTGTAAAACTTCAGTTATATCGAAAGGATATAGAACATGATAATTGATATACTCCTGTTGAAATTCTGCCCTTTTCTGTCGATATTGATCGTCTTCATTGTATTCTAGATCCTATGGTAACATCTTAGTCATAAGTTTTTATTGATTCTCTCCATGTTGTGGCCAAGGCAATAGCGACTACGGCCGCACGGAACCAGTGCTTCACAGCATCGAAACCGGAGACGCCAGGCCTATTCGGCAACCACCTAGACGCGCTTCGCTGGCAAAACAAGCGGGGTACGGAATATGTTGGAGGACATGAGATCCAGGGAGTGATTGAAGAGTCTGACAGTACTTCGTGTTCCCTTAAGTTCTGGTGACGAAGAGGAACGGCGAGCTGCGCTTCCGCACGGATTGCAGGAAGCTGAACGCTGTCAGCAGGAAGGACTGTTTCTCGACCCTGGACCTAAAGTCGGTTTCCTGGCAGATGGCTCTAGACCTGGAGAGACAAGCCCGCATTTTCGACAGGCCAAAGGCTTTGGCTGTTTAAATTGTCCTTTGGTCTCTGCAACGCACCAATTACCTTCAAACGGCCCATTGAGACAGTAATGTAAGGATTGACTTTTACGCCTGCCTGCTAGTCCTGGACATCATCGTCGTCTGTAAGGCATTCGAAGACCATCTCAACAACCTGAGCAAGGTGCTACAGACTCTAGGCGATCAACCTGAAGCTAAACGGGAAGAAGTAAAAGCTCTTCCGCAAGGAAGTCAACTACTTGCTCCACATACTCTCACCAACCGGAGTGGCTACTGACCTGGAGAAGACACAGGCCGTGAGAGATGGCCTCACCCGAAGGATAAGCAAGATTTTCGCAGTTTTCTGGGACTGTGCAACTATAAACACCACTACATAAAGAACTTCACCAACATCGCCAAGCCCCTCACCCGCCTGACAGACCAACGGCCTTATGTGTGCATGATGATGATGTGAATAGGGGCGCTCAACTACGGCGGTCATCAGCGCCCTTTAAAAAACAAGTCATGGCAAAAGCCAGATATAAAGATTTCTAAAAATATATATTATCTATAAACCTGTTAAAACTACACACATATATATACTAAAAAAAACAACAAAAAAAGATACTTGAGGTTAAATTCTAAAATCCACAGCTGAAACAAATGCTAAAACTTTGCCCACTGCCGTTTCGTCATCCGCGAGGATATCCGCCAAGCTGGCCGGCAGCTGGAGAGACCTGCGGAGACGTGCCAAGCTATAACAATCTAAAAACAAGTGACGGACAGTCAGGTCACCACTGCACAGTGGGCAAACAGGAACCGGGGTTCTATTCAATAAAAAGCTGTGGCTAAAATAACAATGCCCAATGCGCAACCGAGCCAAAGTCACCTCGCGACGGGATGACCGACAGGAGGTAACCCAGGGAATCGGAAGTTCTTTAATAGATCTAAGTTTATTATTGCGGAGAGCGGACCACTCTTCCTGCCAGCAGGTTAGCACAGCTCTCCGTAATACCGCCCTAAAATCTTCCGATGTCACACATGGTAGTCGAACCCTGGGCTTCATGGTAGCTGTCTTGGCTGCCGAATCCGCCATTTCATTCCCCCGCAATCCTGCGTAACCAGGAATCCATGCACACATCACGCTCACGCCAGAAGCGTGTAAAACGTGGAGGGCATCCTGTATCCGCTGCACAATAGGGTGGTAGTTGTACAGCTGCCGTAGGCTTTGAAGTGCACTGAGGGAATCACTCAGGATTAAGCAGTTCCCCAACTTTCGTCGACGTACGTGTAAAATGGCCCGGTATATTGCATAGAGTTCTGCGGTAAAAATGGAAGTGCTAGTGTGGAATCCGAATGTATAGGGTTCGGTTCCACACACATAAGCACAACCAACACCATCTGAATTCTTGGACCCGTCGGTGTAGATTTTAATATAGTCCTGATATCGCGATAAAAATTCTAAAAAGCATGTGCGGATACTAGACATAGACATGGTAGATTTATCGTGTGTGGTCATGCCCAGATCAACGTGGGGCGCTCTGCACAACCAAGGAGGGTATGTCCTCTCCCCCCTAGGAAACATCTTGGGCATTTCGGTATTAAGATGTCTAAGGAGCTCCCGGAAACGAAAACCAGGTGGCTTTGGCTTTATAGAAGTGTTCCTATAACGCACGTCCATGAAGGTGTTAAAGAACGGCGTGAACGTTGGATGTGTGGGCATGCAATTAAGTCCACAGCCATAATTTGCTATTAGCATGTTGCGCCTGTACTGCAGAGGAGGTTCTGCGGACTCAGCATACAGGCTTATAATTCGGCTCGTTGGAAATGCCCCAACTGCTATACGTATGCCACAATTATGGACTGTGTCTAACCTCTTCAGCACATATGGTCGTGCTGAGCCATAAACGATACTACCATAATCTAATTTGGAACGGATGAGTGTGCGATACAGTCGCAATAACACTACGATCCTCTCCCCACGATTTTCCACTTAGTACCCGCAAGATATTTAAAGATCGGTCACATCGTGCTTTCAGTTGTGCTATATGCGACGACCAACTAAGTTTTCTATCAAATATCAATCCAAGGAACCTCGTCTCATCTGCAAAAGGTAGTAGATCAGCGCCTAGCCGGAGCCTTGGAGGTAGTCGACTCCGCTGACGCCAGAAGTTAACACAGATGGTTTTCTCAGCAGAGTACCGGAAGCCATTCTTTAAACTCCAAACCTTAAGGTTGTCCAAGGTGGTCTGGAGACGGCGCTCTATAAACGAAGTGCGCTGAGATGTACAGTAGACAGCAAAGTCGTCTACAAATAGGCATGACGAGACCCCCGGAGGTACACATTTCGAGATAGAATTAATCGCAATAGCAAACAACGTAACACTTAGCACCGATCCCTGTGGTACACCGTTCTCCTGAACGAAAAGGTTCGAAAAAACCGAGCCAACCCTTACTCGGAATACGCGGTCTTTCAAGAATTCCTGAAGGAAGAGTGGTAGGCGTCCACGTATATTCCAGGTGTGCAGAGTACGTAGCAAACCTGCACGCCGACACGTATCATAAGCCTTTTCGAGGTCAAAAAATATTCCGACTGTTTGACAGTTCTTAAGAAAACCGTTCATAATCTGTGTCGACATGGACACAAGATGATCCACTGTTGAACGGCGTCGTCGAAAACCGCACTGGATGTTATTCAGTAGGTTGTGCGTTTCCAGCCACCATACCAACCGCCCATTTATCATGCGTTCCATCCCCTTGCAGACGCAACTGGTGAGGGAAATAGGACGGTAGCTGGAAGGGAGGTGACGGTCCTTGCCAGCTTTCAAGATAGGTATGATAGTCGCTTCTCGCCACTTGTCCGGAAACGTGGCATCAACCCAAACACGGTTATAGACCTCGAGCAGGAATGCCTTACCTTCAGGTGAGAGATGTTGCAACATTTGAACGTGGATTCCGTCCGGTCCTGGCGCTCTCAGTCGCGATGATGATAGAGCGTGTTCTAACTCCGCCAAGGTGAAGAGGCGGTTATAATCTTCAAGGTTTCTGGAACCAAACATGAAACCTTGAGATTCTACCTGAGTCTTAATTGAGATAAACTCAGGTGCATAATTACTTGAGCTAGACACCTGAGCGAAAGCACAGCCGAAGGTGTTAGCCACAACGAACGGATCAACAACTCCTGCAGGTGTTTTCAGACCAGCGATTGGCAAGTGGGTTGATTTTCCGGCCACGCGCCTTAACCTATCCCATACAACAGAGGAAGGTGTCCATCTGTTGAAAGATGAGACAAAGTTGTTCCATGAGATCTTTTTGCTATCCTTAATTATTTGCCTAGACTGTGCACGCGCTTTCTTGAACTCAATTAGATTACATAGGGTAGGGTGTCGTTGAAATACCCGTAGAGCACGTCTACGAGCACGAATAGCATTCCGGCAGTCGTTGTTCCACCATGGAACAGGAAGTCGACTGGGTCGGGTAGCCGAACGTGGAACAGACTGTTCTCCAGCGGAAAGAATTTTCTCTGTGAGATGATCGACTAGATCATTCACAGAATCGTGCTCGTTGTAATCAAAGACAGCCAACTGGGTGTAAAGGTTCCAGTTGGCACGATCAAAGCGCCATCTAGGGATACGTGAGGTAGACACATCGTGTGCTAAGAGACTAAGAAGACATGGGAAGTGGTCGCTGGAATGTAAATCAGAGATGACATTCCACTGCAATGAAACTGCTAACTGGGATGAACATACTGCCAAATCGATGTGCGAATAGGTGTTATAAGCGTCTGAAAGGAACGTTGGCTCTCCGGAATTCAGGAGAACCAAGTTATTGCTCTCCAAGAATTTTGCAATGAGGTGGCCTCTCGAACATGCCCGAGTTGAGCCCCATAGTGGGTGATGGGCATTAAAGTCTCCAACTATTAGAAATGGTGTTGAAAGTTGGGAAACCAGATCTTCAAGGTCCATTAGCGAGAGGTCATCTGATGGCGGGATGTATACATTGCAAACGCAAAATTCGATTGATGGCAGCTTAATCCTTACAGCTACAGATTGTATATCAGATTGCAGCTGTACCGGGTCTACAAATGTCATCCCTGAGGAGCATCATAGTGCCCCCCGTGAGCAGGAATGCCCTCTTCTGTGTCAATATCACACCGCAGTGATGTGTAGCGTCGAATTTTAAACTTGTCTTGCGGTCGTAGCTTAGTCTCTTGTAAGCATACCACTAAGGGGTTATGCTTACTGAGCAAAATTTCCAGTTCTGGTCGATGTGTTCTTAAACCCCGCATGTTCCATTGGAGGATAGCCATTGGAACTATGGAGATAGGTTGTAAAGATTGGTCTACATTAAGATGACTTTAACGGTGGCCGAATCAGCTTACCCTTTTTCTTCGGTGTAGGGCTAACACCTTTTTCTGCCGATTTCTCTTGGCGCTTTTTTGTTGCCGTTCTGTTGTCGATATCCTCTTGGTCCATTTCTTCGGCGGAGGAAGCCCCTTTCCCTAAAGAAAACTTAGGTTCGAGGGCTTCAAATTTATTGGACACCGAGATTGACGAAGATGACTGTCGTCGATCCGACTCATCACCAGAAAGCTCTTCTGAAGAAGAGCTTCGAGATGTCCTAGAGGTTTTCTTCTTCCTAGGAGTACGGGTCGAATCTTTAAGGAAATCTGTCCTCTGGTAACTGGTCTTAAATACTTTAGGCGGCGGATCGTATACTACAGGCTTGTCATATTTACATGTAGAAGTCGACGGTTTGGCTTGGGACGGGGTCGAGGTTTTAGATTCCTTCGTCCGCTTAGGCGATGTATTTGCCGACGCTGGTGATGCATTTGTGGACTCCCGTACTTGTGTCGGGACAAGAACTCTATCAGAGATGGTAGGCTCCCCTGCACCACAGGTTTGTGTTGCAATTTCTTTCCTAGGAACGGGTTTAGCCACGACAGAGCTATAAGTACCGGACATAGGGACGGAGGGCAAGCGAGTACGCAGGAGCTTCCGGGCGTCCGAGAAGGAAACCTTCTCCTTAACCCGGATCTCCTGTATTGCCTTTTCTTCCACAAAACGGGGGCACTCTTTGGAGCTAGATGGATGCTCCCCGGCACAGCTCACACATTTCACTGGCGATGTGCATGCTCCCTCATGCTGGGACATCGCACAGTTAAAACACGTAGGCGTCCCGTTGCAGAACGCACTAGTGTGTCCGAAGCGCTGGCACTTAAAACATCTCAGCGGATTAGGGATATAGGGACGTACCTCGATGCTCTCGTACCCTGCCCTAAGCCTTTGCGGGAGATCGACCCGATCAAAGGTCAGGAACAGGGTGCGGGTAGGCACCAATTCCCCTCGCTCTCTGCGCTGCACACGGTACACATCCGTCACACCTTGATCTTTCAGGTTTTCAATGATTTCCTTATTAGACATGCCATCCAAAGCACGGGTGTTAACCACTCCGCGCGAGGAGTTGAGGCTCTTGTGTACTGTGACATTAACCGGGTAGCTGCCTAATAGGTTTGCCTTCAGTAGGACTGCCGCCTGGGAAACAGAATGTGCCTCCACGAGTAGCGTGCCATTCCTTGAACGAGTGCAAGATTTTACTGGACCAGCTATTTTATCCAAACCCTTTTGGATAACGAAAGGGTTTAGGGACAGAAAGTTCTTACCTTCTTCCGTTCTAGTGACCACTAAGTAGCGAGGACCACAAGACTCGACTACTTCTTTTCCAATATTACCACAATTTTTTGAATTTGTTTTTGTTGTAGGGTTTGACATAAGAGGTTGGCGTAAATTTCATCCCCCAGTGCTCCCCACCCACCACGGAGCCCAACAAGGGGTCATCCCACTGGGATGACAGGGCTACACAGGGGATATAGCGAGCTCGCCGTCCCACTCACCCTGGAGGTCGGTACAATACCTAGTCCTGGCCGATTGATTAGGGGTGGGTTAGTCCCTAACCTCCCGTTTAGGCGAAGCAGAAGCCAAAGTAGTGTATTAGTAATGCGTACCCTCCCCGAATTCAGAAAAATACTGTTACGAGCTCAGATACGCATCCCTCAACCACCAGGACTAACCTTTCCACCGACACGGGTCTCCACGCACGGCCTACACGTGGGTGGGCCTGTTGACCGTCTCCCTCAGCCACGAAGAGGAGCCCACACGAGGGAGACTGTTGGCTCGGGACCCCGGGTTCGCCAAACCCGTACCTACCGAAGTAGGCCCCTGGGGGGTTATGTGTGCACGGAGGACGCCGAAAACGGATGCGGTAGACCACGTCGTTAATCCTCTTCACCACCCGGTACGGTCCTTGCCACGGCTGAAGTTTCGGGCAGCTGAAAACCTTGCTGAAAACCTGGGCTGATGGCTTGCCTGTCGTATCGGGTCTTCATGCGGTCGCTCGCCTTCTGGATGTTCTGACGAGCCATCTAATGCATGTCGTGGAGATGGTCTACCAGGTTCTCCACATACTCGATTACTGGCTGTTTTGCGTCCGGGGGGCTTCCAAAAACCAGGTCACAAGGGAGGCGTTATTCTCGGCCGAACATTAACCTGGCTGGCGTCGTCCCAGTGGTGTCGTGTGTTGACGAGCGGCAGCCCCGTAAGAACAGTGGCACCTCAACGTCCCAGTCTCGCTGATGGCTGGCCACGAACTTCCTCAGGTGTTTTAAGATCTTGATGTACCCTTCGACAATGTCATCCGACTGGGGATGTAGGTGTTGTGTGGGTCTTGTTAACCCCAAGTCTTTCTAGTGCCTCCTTCATTAGGTTACGACTCAAAATTGGTGCCCTGGTCGTTGTGGAGCTCTAACGGCACTTCAAATCGGCAGAACACATGCTCCACGAGGCAGTCTGTCATTGTCTTTCCCTCCTGGTTCGAGATGCCATACTCCTCCGGCCACTTGGTGAAGTAGTCCACGACCATCAGTTACTTGTTGCCTCGGTCGGACACTGGGAATCGTCCAGCTATGACGACGGCGATCCGTTCGAATGGCGCTCCGACGTTATACTGCTGCATGCGACCCCAGTTCCTAGTCTGGGGGCCGCGACTAGCCGCGCACACGGGACATTGACGGCACCATCCCTCAGCGTCTGCTCGGAGCCTCAGCCAGTAGTAGCGCTCTCGGAGTTTGTCGATTGCTCGCCATGCTCACAGGTGTCCCAAAGTACCGACGTGCACTTCTTCTAAGACCTCCGGAACCTTACTTCGGGGAAGTACCAGCTGTTCTATCTGCGTCTGCCCATCTGGCGATTTCCATACCCAGAACAGCACACCTCGTCTTCAGTGAGTCCCATTGGGGCCAGTACGCCTTGTATGTGGCGCTCCTTGGTGGGATGTCCTCCCAGGTTGGTCTTGTTCCTGCCTCCACTTCTCTCTAAGGTGGCCCCAAGTCTGCGTCCGCCAGCTGCTCCCTCCTCAGTGTAGTGTTTAACGCCCGCTTTTACCACATACGGCACCGCAGGCGGTGACACTGATGATGCATGAGATGAAGATGGAGCACCGGTGGAATGAGATGGCGGGGGAAACCGGAGGTCCCGGAGAAAACCCGCAGCAACCCCGTGTTGTCCATCACAAATCTCACTTTGCGGTCGCCTGGGATCGAACCCGGGCCGCCATGGTGAGAGCCAAGCGGTCTAACCACTGAGCCACGGTGTGGCCTCTGCGCTATCCTTGCCGTCCGCAGGCACTGGCGTGACCACTCTGACAGCTGCGTCACGCTCCTTCTCTTCCACCCTTGTGCACTGGCCGCGCCCTACAGGGCATGAACTCCGGGACATGGCCTCTGCGTTGCCGCGGCTCTTCCCTCTCCGATGTTCAGAGCAGCCTCTGGACCCAACCTGCTGTCTGGCCTTACCGGTTCCTAAAGCTCAATAGCCAAGTTAGGGCGGAGTGGTCAGTCCCAAGGTGGGACGACTGACCGTACAAGTACTTTTGGATGTGCTCCAAGATCTCCACTACCGCAGTAGTTCTTCTCTGCCTTGGATAGCGTCTTGCTGTACTAGGCTATCACCCCCTCGTGGCCGTCCTGAACTTGCGATAGGACGGCTCCAATGCAATGGTCGCTGGCGTGGGTGTCCACGATGAAGGCGCCACCTGGTTGTGGGAATCCCAGAATAGGAGCACTACACACTGTCTTCTGCAGCCATTGGAAAGCGTCTTCGGCGTCATCCGCCCACACGTAAGGTCGGTGTTTTTCTGGCGGGTGAGGGGTTTGGCGATATCGGACAACCCCTTTATGAAGCGGCGGTAATATCTGCACAGCCCCAGGAAACCGCGCAACTCTCGCTTATCCTTCGGCAGAGGCCAATCTCACACGGCCTGTGTCTTCTCCGGGTCTGTGGTCTCTCCGGTTGGTGAGACTATGTGGCCCAAGTAGTTGACCTCCTTGCGGAAGAGCTGGCACTTCGCGTTCAGCTTCAAGTTGGTTTCCTGCAGTCTCTGCAGCACCTTGCTCAGGTTCTCAAGATGGTCCTCAGATGTCTTGCGGACGGTGATGTCCAGGCAGGCGTCATAAGTCAGTCCTCTCATGAGACGTTGTAAGGTAGCTGGTGCGTTGCTGAGGCCAAAGGGCATAACTGAAATGCCAAAGCCCTTGGCCTGTCGAGAATGCAGTCTTTTCCTTGTCTCTCGGGTCTAAGCCCACCTGCCAGTAACCCGACTTCAGGTCCAGGGTCGAGAACCACTGCGCACCAGCAGGGGGAAGCAATCCTTCCTGGTGACAGCATACAGCTTCTTGTTGTCCACGCAGAAGCCTAGCTCACCATTCTTCATCACCAGAACTACAGGGGAACAACATGGGCTCTCAGACTCTTCGAATACTCCCCTGGATATCACGTCATCTAGCATGCCCCGAACCGCCGCTTGTTTCGCCAGTGGAACGCGTCTAGATGGCAGCCGAATAGGCCGGGCCTCTAAGGTGTCGACGACGTGGTAGTTGCTGTCGCCTTGGTTGAAGACGCGCTGGTATCGTCTCAGCAGTTGCCGAAACTTCTCGAGCTGTTTCGCGGTCAGGTGGTCAGCCGCCCTCTCCAATAAGCTTTCCAGCAGGGGCCCCAGCTGTTGCGTCGACACCAGCTCCTGTGGCTTATCGATTGCTGTTACGCTGACCACAAACTCGCACGTCCCCAACTCCGTTCCGGCATGGACGTCGTGAACGGTGTCTGCTAGGTTGAGCAGCCTCACTCGCATCTCCTCACTGCATGGCAACAATATCCTGACTACACATAGGCCATGCACAGGCGTCTTCTGGTCCAGCATCATGTTCTTCGTCCGTTGGCCTTCCAGTCGCGCCAACACCACAACCTTGCTTCTTGCGGGGATAGCCACGTCTTCCTTTAGATGACTGCAAATTCCCAGGTGTTCTTTGCGTTGCCGGAGTATAACCTCTTCTCCATTGAGCCGCAGGATCTTCCTGCCGACGTCGACCATCGGCTCGTGGCTCCTGAGGGCATCCAGTCCTAGTATCACCTCCTCAGCCACCTTCACGACGAACACCCACTGACGCACGCAACTCCGTCCCAAGGTTAGCTTCAGCAGAGCCTCCTCCACAGGCAAGGTGTCGCCCGATGCCGTCATAAGCTTGTATGGTCGGCTCAGCTTCCTCGTCGGCAAACCCTTGGCTACGTCGGATCTGATGACTCACTGCTGCTCCGGTGTCTACCAGCACGCGGCACGGCTTCCCTCTCACCCAACCGTCGGCGAAGAGGCTGTCCTCCAAACACCGGCTGCCGGCGCGCAGTGTCACTCGAGGGGATGGTGGTGATGGCGCCGACGTGCCCCTCGCCACGACGGCCTTTACTCGTTTTCCGGCTGCTCTCCCTGGTGTGGGCAATCTCCCACCAGGTGTCCCGGCTCTTCCCACCCGCAAGTCCACTAGGTCTTCGCCGGCGTCCCGTGTAGCGGATACTCCTGGTTCGCGACGTCGGTGTAGCCGTAATCTTGGCCGGCTTCAGCCTCCATGCCGCCGTTAGCTTCTCGTGGATGGTTTTGTAGTCGCCGAGCATTAGGCGCTGATGTGTTTCGGTGTTTCGTACCCCGTCAACGAATGTGTAGGCGGCTTCCCGGGACACGATCTCTGGTGGGAGGTCAACTAAAGCGTTGCTAGCCAGCTGCTCAATTGCCAGGGCTAACTCCTGCAGCGTCACCCCTGGCTGCTGCGACCTTAAGTTCAACTGGCTTCGGTAGGCTGCGGCTAAGCGGTGGTTTCCAAAGCGGTTCTCCAGGGCTTCCCACATGTCCTCGGGCGCCGCTGCTGTCTGGACCGCGTTCAGGACTTCTGCGGCTCGTCCCTGGAGGCTGGCTCTTAGCTGTGCGGCTTCTTCCTCTGGTGACCAATTGTGTTTGGCCACTGTGTCGAACTGGCGGCGGAAGACTTCGAAAGTGTTCGCGCCATCGCATTTAGGTTTTAGGACAATATCCTGATGGGAGAAATGCACACTCCCGAAACGTCGATTTCTAATCGTCTTTTCACCTGGGTTGCTTCCCGAGAACTTGAGCATATTTGTCGCCAGGAATACGGAAAGCTTCAGGCCTTATTTTAATAATAGTGATAAAAGCTGACCAGGATGACTAAGGTGCTGGCATTCTGATCCCAATGTTGCGAGTTCAGACCCCGTCTAGCTGGATGGTTTCTACATGAGGCTAGAAGTGAAATGCACATCAGTTTTACTGACATTTAAAGAACTCCGTGAAACCTCCAACATGCCGGTGACGCTGTGATTTTGTATTCAAATTGTCATTATCAAAAGAAATTATTCTTTTATTTCGTTGGTCGTTAAATCATTTAACTTGGTGGCTATATTAATTGTAGTAGTATGCCCATATAATCTGTTCTTGAGAACTGTAACAAAGGAAATAATGTATTTTCGGAACAGGATACACCTAATTTTAAGTACCACGCAGTTTAATATTATATTATCGCTAACCTATGAAAGGTAGAAGTATTTCGTTACAGTTTGAGTATTGGAAATGCATTTATAAAGAATAAAGGGCGATTAAAATGGTTGAGGTATGTGTGTAAGAGGAAGAGAGAAAATGACGTTAGTAAGAAAAGGATCGATAAATACCTAAGTTGGCACTGGAGAGTTATATAAAACCACCTGCGTTTCACGTGGCAAAATTTTTATTTTCCATTGAGGCTTAAATACCTGTGCGCCGAACTCACTGGTCAGGCATAAGGAAACTGAACCGTCCTGGCGCAACTGATAAGAAACTCGCCTCCCTCCCGTAGGCCAGTCTTGCATTAATCGGAATACATTTGCTCGCGTCTGTACAAGGAGCTTGACAAGCGTCGTCGGTACAAGTTCTTGGTGTGTTCGCCATACATTGCATGAACATCTGCTGTCTCCATACCATTACCAAAGGGTCCAACATCTGCAAGAAGCAGATTAAGCAAAAAGAGTGGAGTTGTGCAACTAGTTCTTATAGACATGTGAAAATGAGGCTCAGCTTCCTTGCAACATAATGGTTACAGAGTAGGCAATGTTTACCCGTGATGGCATATTTAATTTCCACAATGTTTGACCTTGCCGGAAGAGAATCCGCAAGCCATTCACACTGAGCATTTTCAAGAGATTCGCGGTAAATCTTTGGGCCGGGATCCTCGAAGATCAGCTACTGGGGCCGATGGAACTGCCTAGAACGCTAAAAGTTATCTACTGCTGTGTGGGAAAGGATGCGAAAATCATGGTGTCGACGCATCGAAGCTTGTTGTAGAGCTAATATTTTGAGCACTTGTAGCCATAAGTTAAAATCATGACGTACTCATTGGCAGTGTCATTTATTTATTTAACCGTCCAGGATATTGTACACCTATTTTAGTTTTTTCCCCTTTTTCTGGAATGCTTCTGTGACATGGCTTAACTTTAAATCTTCTCCGTTTTAAGAGCAATGTAAGGTTGTAGTTTAAGGAACCAGATACAAATGCATGTCTGGTGTTAATGTTACGTTTAAAGAAAATAAATTTAAATAAATCGGTTGGCCACGGCAACGGGATGACAGCAGTGCAACCTCTTACGTAATCTAGGCATCCTAAAAACATCACAAGTTTCTCCAAGAGCGTCATAATCAGAAATGGTGCAAAATTTGGATATTACAGGTTCATCACATCGCTCTGAAACGCTGATACATATACTTGCACCTATCCACCCTGTATATTCTCCAATACTGCTCTTGTAATATACGAGAAATGTCATACCGAGATTCTCTGGTGGTGGTGGTGGTGGTGGTAGGGGGATTCTGGGTCTACTTAGTCTACTTACACCCAAGGCTGCTTTAGGGCTTATTTCGCCCTCTTCAGCCAGAATTTTTATTTGTTTGGGAGAGGCAGGTGGCTTTTTTTTTATTATTTTATATATATTTTTTATTTACATTTTTTTTTTTTACTTTGAACATTTTCTAGGATATTCTACATAGTAAGAAATGTATCCGTAGGTCGTCAGATGAGTCTTCCTAGGTTATCGCACAAGTTGTCGTAGGTGCTGTTGTATTTTCTGTTCTTTTTCTTGTTCGTACTGTCTAATGATGGTTGTTAGAGGAGGGTCGCTTAAATTCTTACCCTGATGCATCTGGCTTTGCTTATAATTCCTTACGGCTTCAATGATGTGCTGTCTATGGGTTCGGTCCTTTGCGTTGCCCATGTATTTGGTGGTATTCTTTCTTATCGTTTCTTCTATACTTGTAGATTTTGCTATTTCATAGATTTCGTTACTCCTGGACCATGGTGGTAGTTTCATTGCTATGCGTAGGCATTTCCGTTCATATCCGGATATTCTGCCTTTTGTGTTTTGCGTGGTGATGGGCCATAAGGTGATTGCAGTGTAGGTAAGTGTTGGTCTAATTATGGTTTTGTAGATCTGTGTTAGGGTGCTTGGGGCTAGTCCTTCCTTTCCTATTTTCGCTAAGAGCCTTAGGAATGATGTTGCTGCTCTTGCCTCTTGAAGTTTGTTTTGGTAATGCGAACAGGTAGACAGCTTTTCGGTCAATGTCACTCCAAGGTATTTAACTTTCTTCTGGGTCGGTATGTCGTGATTGCTGTATGAAATGGAAGCTCTGTAGGTTTCCTTGGCTTGTATACGGAAAATTATGTATTGGGTTTTTGCCGGGTTTATGGTAATCCTCCACCTGTTCGCCCATTTGTTGAAGATTGCGAGCTGTTTCTCAAGTCGTGATTTGCTGCTCCGTAGTTTTGCTGCTGAGCACCACTATGCGGTGTCATCCGCGTACTGTGCCAGTTGGATTGTTGGGTGGATCGGTTGGGGAGTGTCAGAAGTGTATAATATATACAGTATGCCGGATATGGCGCTACCCTGAGGGGTTCCTGCTTCAAGTTGGATGGGTGCTGATAGTTGTCCATTTATCTTGATCTGGGCTGTTCTGTGGGATAGAAAACTTGAAGTCCATCTCGTCAGCTTTTCAGGTAGTTCTAGGTTTGCCATTTTGTGCAGCAGTCCACGTGTCCAGCATCCATCGAAGGCTCCTTGGATGTCCAGGAATGTGGCTGCAGTTGTGAAGCCTCTATTTGTTTTTTCCTTGATTTCTGAGATGACTTTAAGGAGCTGATCTTCGATTGTTATGGTTGAGCGAAATCCGGCTTGTGCCTCAGGTATTATTTTGCGTTGCTCCAGGTGGTTGGTGAGGCGTTTCACTAGTATTTTCTCTATACTTTTGATAATGTTGCTGTTAGGGATATTGGTCTGTAGTTTGTATGGTCCGTGTTGGTTTTTCCGGGCTTTTCTAGCAATACTAGATGTGCCTTCTTCCAAGCTTCTGGATGATGTCCGTGTTGTAGTATTAAGTTGTATAGATGTACAATTTTTGCTATCATTTGATGTGGGAGATTCTCTGCAGTGAAACTTCGTTTATCACTAAATAAGGTTTCAGTGAAAGTGATCTCATCACAAAACTGCAAATCTCTTCTTCAGCGAGTTCTTGTACTTCACAGGTTTCCACAACTAGCTGGTATGCTGTTTCTTATAGCCTGTATTTTTACCAAAAACTGCATTCACTTATCAAAGCTAATGTTCAACTCAGTATGTTTCAAAAGAGTGCTTGTAATACCTATTCATTAGGGACAATGAGTGCTGTGATAAATTATTCTTAGGCTGTAGTTCCTTTGATTTCTGGTAGCACAAAAGCGGCTACATGTGTACTGCAATTTACTTTCTATATCAAGAGTAAAGTACTCGAGATATTTTGATAGAAGCTGTCATCTTCCGGAGCTTAACTACTATTCTTTTCACATCATGGAAACATTTAGCATTGTAACATGCAGCCTCCAACCAGCAACTCCACCTTGTTAAAATATGCTAATGTTGGAGCAGGTGTTTTAATGAAAATGTCCTTTACACTGTAAACAAAGCAATCAACTTCCGGATACTGGGATCTTTCTCTGCTATGTGGCGTAGCTTATGGGCTAAACAGGTCAAAATGTACTAGTTTGGGACAGAACTTTTAATGCACTTGCTGCTTTGACAGTGTATGGAGTGGCATCTGTACGAAATAACAGGACATTGAGTTTTACACCATCTGTGCACAAAAAAGGGTGAAGAATTTCACCACTGTGGAACGGTTTATCCTTTCTAATATTTTAACAATTAACAGACAAGTTTTAACTGTTTCATTACACTGACTACTAACATGCACACTAGCTTGAAGCGTCTACAGTCTCGTCCACCAAAATCCAAATGTTTTCATGTTTTAACGCTTCTCGAATAACTTTGTTGAAACACTCAAGAAAGTTTGTACCTAAAGGTGCTGATCACAATTTCCTAGAGAATTGAGTTACGTTAACCTACGAGGACGTTGACCTGCTCACTACATAACAGATTTACAGGTCTATTAAGTTGAGGTGATAACTGAATAAAAATGCACACTAAATGGAATTAGTCTGTTTCCAATCCTGAAAGGAGACTTGAGGATGATATGTACATGTGGAGTGGTTGATGCATGCACTATCAATGGCTACATGTATAAATGATCCTCAAGTCTCCTTTCAGGATTGGTAACAGACTAATTCCATTTAGCATGCATCTTTACTCAGCTGCCAACTCAAGTTAATCAGAGTATACAAATATTTGATGTACAGCAGATATTCCGGCTCCAGTTTGTGCTTCAGTGTTCCGAAGCTGTACTACTTGGAACTTTGATAGAAGAAACAGTTTGTTCACATAATTGTTGCATGTGTAAACCAAATAGAGTTGTTATTTAAACTAGAAATAGAAAAATGTGTGATTACCTTCAACTTTTAATAAATATGTATGCAAAATCTATTTTACTCAATATATGCATTTTAGAGCTGCACTTGCAATCTCTTACAGAATTAACGAATGATGAACGATAATGCATACATTTAGACTATTCAAAAGCTATATATTTTGAATACAAATTCGGGCTCTGGGGATAAACATTTGAAAATGGTTAAACAGCCAATACCAGTGACTATCCATCAAGCCAATGAAAATTATACATTTTGCATGAGCAAATCACAAAGTAAATGCTAACTACCAGTCTCTCACCCCACTTATCTATGACAGTCAGTTTAGAATGGTTACAATATATTACACTACAAAATCTACCAGTTACATTTACAGTACTCCCTACTAACAGTCAATAGCCTTTATAACTATCAGAGTAATGGTGACAAAAAGTATGAGTCATAAATGCTATAGTTACACACACAAAATACAACTGTAGCTTAAAATTTGGAATAAAACTTGAAGGTGGAATTCATGTTACTCTATTTGTCCACAACACATACATTTCAAAAATAGAGTGGACCTATATTCAGAGAAAGTTCATTACAACATGTGTAACAAAATGCTTAAGTTTCTGTGTTATGGCCATCGAAACAGTGCTACTCGCCAGAAGTTGCTGACAAGAAATAAACAGTTGACACTATTACAAGGCAAAGGGTACATCGAGCATTGATGTTGGCTTTTGAATGATCAGCATGTACTCAAATGATGAGCTGATGGAATACACTTTACACATAGTAAGACTAGTTTGTCATTGTACCAACGGAGGTATTCACAATGAAGATTCCAGCTTGTCTACTGTCTGTGCACTTATGGGGTGTTTACATCTCCTGGTATGGGGATGGGACAACCAAGATCAACTCGAGATGCATAAGAGAATTAAGTGCACATGACTCCTTCCAGTATTTTAAGGTTAGCATTGAAAGTAAACATTTGTCATACAACTTGTAATTTCCATAAACAGGATGTTTGTCAATATAAAAATTCACACGGAATTTTATTTTATCACCAAGTGCAATTCACCCTCAATATTTGGAACAATAATAATGATCAGGTAGTTGGAACTCCCTCAATGCACTTGTATAGCAGATGCAAACATCCAGTAAAGCACCATACCTCATGTGTGAGAACTCAAAATGAGCATTTGTCTACAAGCTCACCTTTTGCATGATGATGCTCTTGAACATTTTAGATCTGGAACCTGGATTAAAGATTTCCTATTTAATGGATAGGTAAAGATGGCTCCATTGCTTGACCAGCACACTCCCATAATTTGAACACTGATTTCTACTCATGGAGAAATTAAATGAGTTGGTATATTCATCTCCATACCGGACTTAGAATCCAATTAAGGTATGCTGCGAGGTATATCTCGAACTTGGCATCGTATTTGTATAGTTGCAAGAAGATGCGAGGAATGTCTTCAAGCAGGAGGTGGACACTTGGAACATCTTTTGCAAAGAAAACTACCTTAATAAGTACATTCCAATGAATATCAATGTTTTAAGGGCCATAACTCGGAAGCCAAGCACAGTTACAAGTCATGAAGGACTTATTGTCTATATATGGGGAATAAACACCTGAAATTACACCCTTTATTTTTGAATTCATTTTATACTCCTGTAGGTGAATCTGTTAGAATAATTTGTAATGATAGAGAGATAAATGCTTAAGGGCCCTCAACTCCGTGCTCATCAGCGCCCTATAATCTGTACCGGAAACCACATAGTAAGCACCTGGATGTTTATCTTGCATACAGCATTTTGCTTACCTTAACAAATGTACAAGAGTAACCTTGAACATGCTTGCTACTTTATTTTTTAAATTTGTTAAAACTTGTGATAAATGCCATATGAGATTCTCCAACTCCTGATGCAAAAATGTGCAGTGGCCCCGATTAGCTCACTTACATAAACAGTATATGCTACTGCCTCAGAACTCTGCAACTGTAGTCTTGCTGGCCCCCCTACTCTCAACACTTCTCATTTCTCTTGCACACACGTAGTTTCATGACAACTCATTCAGTACCTCATTCTTTACACAAAACCTACATTAATTTTTAAATTGTATTTCAATAACAGAATCTAAAAAATATCAAAAATTAATTTTAGTCGAAATAGCTTCAAGAAGTTCAAAAGTGAATAATATAGTATATGCCTTTCCATACATCACTAGAAGCAACAGATAGCAACAGCAGATGGAAAGATGACTTATTTAGAATTTCAAATCAATGACTATCAAAACTGTAAAACAATTCTTCTGAATGAAGACTTCAAGGAATTCCCAGAAAATTCAAGATATTTGTGTTTGTAAATATTTTAATAAATCCAAAAAGTTATAGATGCAAAGGGTAAATTGTTATGGGTAAATTGTGCTGTCAGATGTAATGCTCATTTCTGTAATTGCAGTGATAGTTATTTTGTATGAGTGAGTTATGTGACTACATTTTAGATGAAGCTAGCATCCTTGTCATATCCAGACAGCAAGAATGAAAATTACACGGACAGCAAAAGTTATTACGTTACACATTCCTCTGCCTTGCCTTCTTGTGTTGATTGGACAGTAGAGATGGCAAAGGTTTTTGTTTTATGTAAAAATAAATCAACCAAGATCAAATTTGCCTGTTTGCTAATTTGGGATAAAATGACTAATATTGTTTTCTTTCTTTCCTTCCTGTCATGGAACTAAACCTACAAGGATATACAAATGAAAGTAATAAAATTTGTGCGAATAGTAACTTTTAGCTTCTGTTACTGAGGAAACTGGCAAAACTTGCATCTGACGAAATTATTTACACCCACAATCTTTGAAATATAAATCAATGGTGCTGCAATTTATTTTTAGTTACTCATGAAAAGCGAATCTGGAAACATTCTTTCAATAGTTGATTTAGAGCAAAGGAAAAAAGCTACATAATATACAAAATATTTAATAGCATATATCAATGCCCTAACATGTATTAGTAACTTAAGCGAACACATTCCTGCCACATTATTAAAGAGGCTTTAATTCCTCTGAGCAAACACCAGCAGAGAGTCTAGCTAACTTCAACCTTATTACTCACCTAGGAAAAGGAAGGATAATCCACAGAAATTAAAACTGGCAATAACAACAAACTCATATTATGCATTTTTTATTGACAAGTAAAAAATCATGAATACATTGCTTGCTGTAGATCCATGTTCTTTCACTGGTCAGACGATGGTGGATGTTTACTGTAATCAAATAAGCAATGTTTTAATGTTTATATAAAAAAGAGCATTAACTAAAGGCTTAAAATTAATTTTGCAAAATAAAATGTCTGCACAAGTTCAAAGACAGCTTAGAGAGTAGTTACAAAAGTGTGATTAAATACAAAAAGTAATTTTATGAGAAATGAGAAATCACCTATTGTTTAAAAAATATAAAATTGTATATAAACAAGCAAGCAAAGCAAGCAAGAGCTACATACACAACTGCATATAAGTGCTATCAGTAAAGAACACCTTAATCCCTCGATGTCAACAATAAGCAGCTGCATCCCTTCCAACCACCAATAAGTATTACCACAATTTACTTTTTCCCCTGAAATTAAGTAAGAGAGCAAAAAAAAAAAAAAAAAAAACAAATAAAAAATGTAAAATATTGAGCAGAAAAAGTTAATTCCACGCAAAAATCTTGCAGGGTTCCAATCATTGATACGAATACAGACCAACATGCGAATGAAATTGGTTCAAATACTCTTCACTAAAAAACAGGCATATGCATGCTGTTATGCACTCAGTTCAACTTCAAATGACTGACTTGCACCAATTCACTCCTTGATACAATGCTGTGTAAATAATGGTCTGATGGTCTTCATGCGTCACATATTCTTCTCCTACACCTATCTTAAAATTCTGTTTCACATGTGCATTCATCTTAGTGTGACTATTCAATTCTGATCCTTAATATTTCAATCAGTACTCTAAGTTATTTCTATTCTTATTTGGCATGTCCATCCATGAATCATTCTTCCTTAGTTGGCTAATGCTACTTGTACCAATAATCATTTTGCATACTTCATGTTACGCTTTTGTTCGTTCTACTGCTGAAAACTTTCCCCTGCATTCTCCCTGTATATTTTCTGTGTTTTGATTTCCACGTATTTCTTTAAAACGGCCATCCTGTAAGGACAACATAACACCCTTTGTCACTGCCAAGAAGTTTTGCTGTTCTCATTAGCATAGATCGCATTGCTGTCATTCCCCCCTCTTTGCTACATATCTGTTGATGAAATGCACTTCTCACACACAATTAGCTTGAGCAAAAGGTCACCTAATTCACAGGCATTCTAGCATAAATGGTACAAGAATGAAATCTTGTTATATTGACCATTCTGACCGTGGATCCTTCTTCCAAACATTAACTTTTTGATAAAAAAGGAGAATTCCTTCTGCTCAATTTTAATGGACACCTTTCTGGAAACAGCTACATTAAATATTTAAGGATACAAAGGGAATATTGAGAACCAGATGTTTTAAGAATGTATGCTGGCATTAACACTTGATATGCAATTGTTAGAAATAATTGAATATTGAGGAATATACCAATGTCACACCTCTCGGAATATCTAAACATACAAAAAATGAGAAAAGCTTATCAAAGCAGAAATAAGGGTGAAACAGTGGTTCACTCATCAAAAACTTCTAGACCATCGTTTATAAGTCTGGAATATAACATCCCCAGAGTGAAAATTATTTTCCAACATTTACTGAAATATTATTTTATAACCTCTTTACACAAGTAGAACAAAGCAATAAATAAAATAGCAAGAAAGCACCTGGACCTGATGGAATACACCCTGAATTTTTAAACCTATGACCTAAAGCAAAACAAGCTTTATCAACATTTTACAACTTAGTTCCTGCAAATTGGAAAAAAGTTCTCACTAACCCAGTTCTTAAACAAGGAGAAATCAATCAGTTCTGATAACTGCAGACCAATTTCATTGACCAGCTTTATAGCAAAAATTATGAAACAAATGATATCAGACTAAACTGGCATCTGGAAACAAGTTACTTTTTATTATGATTCCAGGCAGGCCTCAGAAGAAACCATTCCACAAATGAACAAGTTACTTAGTCAAGAATACTGTCGCAGATGGATGTTGCAGCTATTATTGGTTTTGTTGTGTAATTACGGAGGGGGGGGGGGTGTATATCCAACTAATGTTAGAAGTGCATTATGGCATCTCTGGGCCCAGGTTTGGTCATTCGTGTGTGTGGGTGCTCACTTGAATGGAGATGCCATAATTCCATTTAAACCAGTTTACCCTGACATGCTGTTCAACCTGAGGCTTTACTGTAAGCTTCCAGTCAGGTGGCTTGGGGCAAGTCCTCTGTCTGCCAAGTTAAGTGTCAGACTAGTGAGGTGAGTGGACTAGTGGACTTGTGTGCGAGGACTAACTTTCACCTGCCACCCCAGATGCCAAAACCAAGGAGCCTGTTTTTGTAAGGTATAGTAACAGTTAAATATGAGATTCGATTGAATTTACCTCCTGAATTGCACGATAAGTGAGATACTACCCATGGTGTTTTGTTAGGGATTTTCAAAATTTAAAATAAGGCCACAATATTAAAGAAGCATTTAACAACAAAAATACAATAGTGATCTCTGTAGATTTGAAATCGGTCTATGATAATGTATGGAGACAAAATTTAATAAGGAAACTACACATTTTAGGCATTGAAGACCATATGGTTAGATGGAGCTCAGAATTTATAACACAAAGATATTGTGCTAATAAGTATTATTCAACTATAAAAAGGCAAAATGGGAGTCTCAAAGTGCTGTATTAAGCACATTGTCCAACGCATACATCAATGATTAGTAAACTACAACAATTTGTTGTTACAACTGCTCTTTTTGCGGATGACTTAGGCATTTGGTATTCACAGCAACTATAGCAACTATTCAAACAGCATTAAATGAACTTCAAATATTGTGTAACAATAATTTGATTATAGTAAATATTACAAGAAATGGTGTTTCAAGATTTCTCCTGAGCTAAAACCCAGTACAAATTAATATATGGTGATCTCAAACTGAAGAAAACTGAAAAATGTAAAATATTCAGGAGTGCAATTTGATAAGAAACTAACTTACGGGAACAATACAGAATACATAATTGATAAAAGTTACCAAAAGATTTAAATTATTGACAAGATTAGCAGGAACAGAATGGGGTAGTTCTAGAAAAACATTAAACATTACCTATAACACAAACTAGTCCTAACATACTGTGCAGAAATTCTAATAACAGCGGCAAAATCTATTAAAACACCTTTGGAACTAACACAAAACAATCTCTGTGCTTAATAACTGGAACAAAAAACACGCACCACATATTGTCATTTCTAAGAAACAGTTAAAACATAACTTAAAGCATTATTTATATATGAGAAACTAAAAGGGCTCCCAGATTCAGATATATGGACAAAATATAAATATCTAAACTATGAAAACTCAAATTGGATTTATACAAGTAGCAAAATTAATAGAAAAATTAGAAATACCAGAACAAAGAACATAATATAGGGCATCAACCCAATTGATAATTCAAATTTAAATAATTTCATTAATAAAAGAGAAACTCCTCCAGACATGCCTAGGGCTTTAGCTTTAGAAACTATACACCAAATTATCCTTCTGTGAAGTGGACACTAATTATACAGATGACTCCCTTAGATGAACATGGGACTGGAGCTGGCTGAATGTGCAAATTCTTCTTTCTTCTACAAACATGCTGGAAGAAATACTACAAATTTTGATGGAACTTTGTCATTTATTTTTCTCTTCAAAACATTATTTGGCTGCAATGATACCAGAATCTTTTTTAAAGTTAACTGATGGAAATTAATCATTTCTTCACACTAGCCGTATATAGATCAAGGTTTTGGATAGAGTCTACATAAAAAATTCAATGCCATGGTTGGGGTTTGAACCATGGATCTGGTTTCCATCCAGTTGCTCTTACCCATTGAGCTACCATGGCCAATGTGCTGTCCTGACATTAAATTTTCCAAATGACTCATTTTCCCCGTAAACCACTATGAGATCCATGGTTCAAATCCTGGCCATGTCATAATTTTTCATGTCGACTATCTATGCCAGAATCTTATTCTGTCTGATTCTAAAGTAGCAACTCAGGCTGTAGTATCCACATTTTATCCAAAGATGGAAAAAAATTCTAGAAATACAAAATATAATCCGGATAATTAAAAAACTTGTAAAGCCTATAGTTTTGCAATGGATTCCGGCCCATTGTGGAATACAAGAGAATGAAAAAACTGATATGCTATCAAAAAGAGATGTAAAATTAAACAAAGAAAAAAAGCATTTTCATATGAAACAATTAAAAGAATTATAACGAAAAAAAAAAAAAATCAATGATAATTACAAATCTAGACTAATTGAAAAATTGGTAACCGAAATATAAAAATACTTCTATAAAATCCCTCTAACTCCAGAATTGCCATGTAAATCTGCTGTTGCCATGATGAAGCTTTCTACTGGATATCATTGCCTAGGGAAATATCTCCATTGAATTGCATACTAACTTCTCTAAATTGTGTATTGTGCTCTCAAGATATAGAAATGGATAGAGGACATCTACAAAACTGGCAGCTTTACAGAATTAACAAGATATACCAAGTACTGGGAAGCCAGAAGGAGAATGACTTCGATGACTCCAGAGCATCAGCGACATACATTAATTATGCACATCTCAGAAATGTCCAACACTACAAAAGTCATCAAGATACAATTCTTGTGTTATAGAGAGATTAATATTTTTTGTGTAGTCTGTTTTTGTCCTATCGCTTAGAGCTTACCAGTTATGCAAGATTATACAAGGGTTGTTTCTTTAGTTTTGCAGCTATTATTCTGTGAACACACAGCTTACATACAAGGTTGAAAGTGTTATAGCATTCAATGTAGTCACCAGCATCGAATACAATGTGTTCCTACAATGTGGTCGACGTCAAATGCCATTGACACTGCCTGATCTCTAGATATGTAGATACTGATCAAACTGCATCTGAACATCATTCATTGTTCTGAATTTCTTCCCACGCAGTGGTTCCTTCAACTTAGGAATGAGGATGAAATGGATGTTTGGATGCATTCCATGCTAAACTTTAAATTTTTCAGTTCTCTCAGGTCTTTGTCATGGCTAGAGCAACAAAATACCTATTTTCTGAAGAATGTAAGCAGATACAACTATCTGCATATTAGATGGGCAGACAGAACAGGAAAATATTGAAAATGATTCGTTAGAAAATATCTATTTAAGCAATAATTCAGGTATCACAAAGCATTTACACATAAGGGACAATGAAGACATTCATGTTACTTCTACAAGAGCCTGCAAGGAAGAACTAAGATGGCGTGATCAGGGTCAGCAATTTTTATTTCCAAAAATAAGAAAGCTGCTAAATGAATTGAAACAAAAGTTGAATGGTTTTATTCCTCTTTTGAGAACTTGTAAGAATGATTGTAGAAGAAACTTATAGGTATACTAGGCAGTGTAAAAATAAATGTTTCAGTTGAATCTGATGTAATTTGTGTATTTGAATTCTTGATCCTTACTGACTACCATAAATTGTCCAGTGAAAAGATTATTGATCTGAGGAGGATCTTGGTGTTGAACTAGTGAAAGATATAAGAGGTATCTTTAATTGAAAAGTGTATTACATTTCAATGATCAAAATTATCAGTACACACTGATATAGAACTGTACTATAGGGAATCTTTCAGAAATGATAGCAAGATATGGGCATCATCCCATGCCCTCTACTTTGGTTACTGCTAAAACTCCTTGTCATATTATGGTAAGGATCAGAAGAATGAGAATGCAGATCTTCTACTGGATTCCAAAGAAGTTTAAAATGCCCATTATAATAAGCCAGAGAGCTACAAAACGTATTTTGACAACTACTTTAAGTCACAACCTACTCATCCAAATAAAGGAACTAAGATTTAGTGCAAGAAGAACCACAAGAGAAAATACAAGGTAGCCAAATAATGTTATTAAAAAGAGAATGGATCCTCTCAAATGGAGTTCAAATTTGATGGAAAGATAAGACATTTTGGCCACAAAATGGAATAACAAGCACATTGCACTAACAACTAATTTTGACAAATTTAACTAGTTAGAACCAATAACAGTGTTCCCTACTGTCAGAGTCCAATGTTGGAATTCATCCCCCCAAAAAGCTCGTATTCCACTATCACATACAAAAATTTAATGGGAGCTGTCCATCTGAATTAAGAGAACATAATTGCAGCACATGGTAAAAAAACAGTATGTCTTTTTTTTTTTTTTTTTTTACATGGATGGCAGATATGTCTTAAATGTAACGAAGGAGCTTCTTTTAGTGAATAAAATCAGAAGACATTGCCAAAACCTTCCTAAAGAAAGGTATTAAAGTCAAATGAGGCAAGAAACAAAACTTGTCTCATTTCCCAGGGCTAATTTACTAGACATACAATATTACTAGGAACAGCAAGTCATTCAGAACTATGAAAAACAAAAACGATGCAAGTTTGAAAACTTGTAAACAAAAGCCTAGAACATATTGTAGACAGTACAAAGTTACCCTCTGTATTGAATGCATTTTCAAGAATGAACTGTCCAGTGTCCTCAAATGAGGACTGCCTAAAATTTCACTTACATCTCAAAGAAAGAGAAAGAACAAAATACAAAGTGGTTCACAGGCACTGAACCTTTAGTCGGCAAATAGTTAATTTTGGAGGTACTAAACACTAATCCCCTTTTAAGTAGTCTTCTTAGTAATGTACACACTTTAAGTGTACCTGCCATTGAAAAGTTTCTTGAATGCAGTTTTTTGGTGAGAAGCTGGCCATTGCATTCTCTAAGTCTTAATTTAAATCTGAGCTCTATTAAGGGCATTTCCAGCTTGGGAAATTGCCAAGTTGCAATCAGCTTTGTCATGTGGGTAGGGAGTCTGACTAACAAGAATGTTGTGTTTGGCAATGAAAGCCAGAATCAAATTCGCAGGATGGGCAGGTGCATTATGATTTAACTGCCAAGTTTGCACTGTCCAGTCATCCAGGCACTTGGACTGCACAGTACCACGAAGGTGACAAAACACCACCTGGTAGTTGGTTTGGCCTGTGGTGTTTACTCATGATGCACACCACAGGAGCCAAGGAACACCATGACCTCGACTTCGCTGTGAACCTACCACATTTTTTCACCTCAGAGGACAAATATTGCCATTATAACAAACGCATCTTGGTTTTCGAGTTGCACCCATCAATCTATGTTTCATTGCCTGTTCGCACTATCCTCTAAGACTTCCAGATGCCACTGCTTCTGCTCCATTGTTAGCAGCGTGGTACAAATTTTGCAGACTTCTCTTCTCATGCTCAAATCTTTGGTCAAAACTGAATGTTGGTCAGCTTTTAATACAAACACTCTACTACAAATAGTTTCTCCGATTAATTTGGACATCACTGTTACTAAATTCCTCTAAACACACAACTATCTACGCTTATCCTTATCTTGGTTGAATTCCTCAAGTCCGTGACATGGTCCAGCAACACCACAGTCTACACTTGCTCAATGAGTCTCATTTCGGCCTGCTGAGGGCCTACCTGAATGTGATTTTGCTGTCCACTGATGTGCAGTAATCTTTGAAGTGATGTACCATTATCACTTATCCACAAGGTGCTCATGGCATCCCCGAAAGTTTTACCGATTCCTGCAAATGGTTGCCACTTGGTATCACCAAGATTTTGGCAAAATTTGATGCAATATAATTGCTAAAGTTGTTCTGTCATTTAACAAAAGCTGAAATTTGACATCTCTTGAACATATCTTGAGTCACATAATACTTTCTGAGGGTGGGAAAAAATTAACATGAAGTTCTCCCACACTTCATTAGTTGATACGCAAAAAATAAGGTTCATATTTTTTTTAATAAACCTTGTATTTCAATAAATTAAATTGCCAGAATATAGTTCTTCAAAATTAGGAATATATGTATGTTAAAATCATGTAGCATGCAAGTACTGAAGGGCATGAATGCTACTAACTTCATTATCAAATGCATATGATCAAAAAATATATTAGCAAAAAAATCACTAGCCTGCTGGCCAAAACACCTTTCCTTCTGCACAAGATTTTAATATCAAATGGTCTAGTCTACAGGTACCAACAAACACATGCTCCCAAGACACACATGCAGCACAGTACAGAATGATTAAAAGTAAACATGCTGTATTAACACATACTGTGACACTAATATTGCAGGAGTTGCCTTTTCCATTTCATTAATTAATAATGTAAAAATTAGTTCACGTAATAATTTGATAGCTTACTAGATCCCAAGAATGGGAGATTTAGTTTTAACCTTTTGACTGCAAGAACATGAGATTCATATTGTGTACAACTGGCTTCTTGGTGAAAACTAATCAAGTTTTGTTATGAGCTATAAAAGAATCTATAGAAGAAGCTATAAGAAAAACAAAATTTAATATAAGCCATTTACTATAAACTTGTTATGATGGCAATTTCACAAGAGAAATTAGAAATAGTAATTGCTTAGTTTTTAGGATGTACGTGCATTCCAAAATTAATATTTAACCTGTATTGTACTGACAAGTGAAAAGCTGTCAATATCAGCTTAACAAAAACATCAAAGACCAGTTTATTGGCAGAAATCCTCGGTTTGTAATAAAGGAAAAGAACAAAAGATAAGTGCCAACATCAAGCTGAAATACAATTTATAAGATTCTTCACATAAGTCCATCATTTCTGTAAGTTTATAGCTTCACAAATAATATCTACCACGAAAACACAATATGAATCAATGAAACAGTGTAAAAAATACGACTCATCTAAAATTTAACAATGAAACATTCTTTAAAGAACCTGCATTCGAACACTGTTAGAGTTCACTTTGAATGTTAATTACTATGGCTATTAATATACAAATGAGAAGATAATAGAACCTTTGTTTTAAGAGTTATGACAAGCAAAAAGCTGAAGAAAATACAAACTTCTTTTTAAATCCTTTCATGGAAGTGTTGAAAACAGTGTTGTATAAATTAAGTTAATTGGGAGTCGATTAATAACACAAAACAACACTCACTTTTAAATTTTCCCGGAACCGGTTTCTGAGGCCTTCCCTCTATCTTCAGCCGGACATCGACTAGTTCTCATTGGTGTAGCTGGCAATATTTTGTCTTCGGTCTCCTCTGGTGGCGGTTCGAGGAACTTGCTGAACAAATCTTTCTGGGGGATGTCGAAATTGAATACTTTGTTCCTATTTTTTGAAATAAAGATTTGTTCCCATGTGGACAGTTCTTTTCCTGTTGTATGTTTTAGTAATTTTGGTTCTGGATTTATGTTGTGGTTTTTTTCCCAAAAATGCGTGGCAACTGCTGATTTTTCTAATTGTTTGTATTTTATGTTCCTAAAGTGTTCCTTTGCTCTTGTTTCTAAATTTCTTTTGGTTTTTCCAATATAAATTTGACTACAGTCACAGCATTCAATTTGATATATACCAGATTTTTTGTTAGATGGAATGGCATCTTTGATGTTTGAGCAAATTAGGTTTTTTAAGGAGTAATGGTTCACTGGAGCTAGTTGAATGTTTTGTTTTTTGAAGACTTTTTTGAATTTATCAAAGGCCCATGGATGGTAAGTGAATTTTTTGAAGATCATTTTAGTTTCTGTAGCTGAGAGGGTTGTGGTTTCCTTTAGTAGTTTCTTCTTTTTTGCTAAGTTCACTTTTTTGTCTACTAGTGATTTGGGAAAGTCATTTTTCTGTGCTATTTCAATAATTTTGTTGTATTCTATTTTGTATTCTTCTGCTGTGAGAGGGATGTTGACCAGTCTGTGTGCTAAACTAGTAAAGATTGCCTGTTTGTGGGATCTTGGATTGTAGCCATTAGCTTTTATGTAGTTGTCTGTCTGTGTTGGTTTTCTGTAAATGCCAAAGTTTATTCTATTTTTATTTCTGATTATTTTTATATCTAAAAATGGTAAATACTCATCTTTTTCAACTTCTACAGTGAACTTGATGCTTTTTTCTTGAATATTTAAAAGTTTTAGTGCATCACTGATGTGTTTTTTTGGCACTATGGCAAATATGTCATCTACATATCTTTGCCAGAGTTTGAACATGAAATAAAGATTTGTTCCCATGTGGACAGTTCTTTTCCTGTTGTATGTTTTAGTAGAACACATTAAGGATACTGAACTAAATGAAGAAGACACACTAGTCTCATTTGACGTTAAATCACTGTTTCCCAGCATACCAGTTAAACAACTCCCAACATTGATAGAAAAATGGCTCAAATCACTTGGAATGTCATCACTTGAAATTTCAGATTACATCGAACTTACCAAATTATGCATAGAACAGAATTTCTTCCAGTTTCAAACAAAATATTTCCATCAAACTTCTGGTTTAGCAATGGGCAACCCCTTATCACCCTTCCTGGCCGATCTGTACATGAGTGCACTAGAAATAAGGATCACTAAAGGTTTCCCATGGATGTTCAAACTCTGGCAAAGATATGTAGATGACATATTTGCCATAGTGCCAAAAAAACACATCAGTGATGCACTAAAACTTAAATATTCAAGAAAAAAGCATCAAGTTCACTGTAGAAGTTGAAAAAGATGAGTATTTACCATTTTTAGATATAAAAATAATCAGAAATAAAAATAGAATAAACTTTGGCATTTACAGAAAACCAACACAGACAGACAACTACATAAAAGCTAATGGCTACTATCCAAGATCCCACAAACAGGCAATCTTTACTAGTTTAGCACACAGACTGGTCAACATCCCTCTCACAGCAGAAGAATACAAAATAGAATACAACAAAATTATTGAAATAGCACAGAAAAATGACTTTCCCAAATCACTAGTAGACAAAAAAGTGAACTTAGCAAAAAAGAAGAAACTACTAAAGGAAACCACAACCCTCTCAGCTACAGAAACTAAAATGATCTTCAAAAAATTCACTTACCATCCATGGGCCTTTGATAAATTCAAAAAAGTCTTCAAAAAACAAAACATTCAACTAGCTCCAGTGAACCATTACTCCTTAAAAAACCTAATTTGCTCAAACATCAAAGATGCCATTCCATCTAACAAAAAATCTGGTATATATCAAATTGAATGCTGTGACTGTAGTCAAATTTATATTGGAAAAACCAAAAGAAATTTAGAAACAAGAGCAAAGGAACACTTTAGGAACATAAAATACAAACAATTAGAAAAATCAGCAGTTGCCACGCATTTTTGGGAAAAAAACCACAACATAAATCCAGAACCAAAATTACTAAAACATACAACAGGAAAAGAAGAACTGTCCACATGGGAACAAATCTTTATTTCAAAAAATAGGAACAAAGTATTCAATTTCGACATCCCCCAGAAAGATTTGTTCAGCAAGTTCCTCGAACCGCCACCAGAGGAGACCGAAGACAAAATATTGCCAGCTACACCAATGAGAACTAGTCGATGTCCGGCTGAAGATAGAGGGAAGGCCTCAGAAACCGGTTCCGGGAAAATTTAAAAGTGAGTGTTGTTTTGTGTTATTAATCGACTCCCAATTAACAAACTACTTTTGCTTATTTGTAATAGTAATTGCACTAATAAACTGAGTTGCTTTTGATTATAAGGTTTCTACTCAGATTTTCTTTAATCTATTCACTGCTCTATTAGTTAAGCTACTACAAACTTCAAATATTAAAGACATATTCCAAACCTGCATTATTGATGACAGTTTACAAAGCAAACACAACTAGCAGAAAAATATATTTGTAAATGGACAGCTCTCTACAAAGCAATGGTATTTACAGTACTAAGTTTATTACTACTACAAAAGAAACAAAATATATTCAGTCATATCTCAGTCCGCATTAGAACTTAAAAATCCTCTTACATTATTCTATCACTGAATGAAAAACTTTATATGTTGACTACTGCACATTAATTTAAAACCTATACATGAAAAGTATATTCTTTTCAAAATAACTTTACATAGTGGACACATGCATTAATAGCATAAAAGAAAATCTTATTGATGGGTAAACTACTTTTAAATTGTAGAAAATACAGATGGTAATACTAAAATTAAACAATATTTGAATAGCAAATATAATCCTTACCTTTTTGCCTGATGCAGCACCTACTTTAGATTTTTTTGTACCCCTAACTTTCTTCATTCTGTTTTTACGTTCTTTACGCTGTTTCCTCGTTGCCTTTTGTTTCTCAAACAGTCCATGCTAAAAGCAGAATAAAAGTATTTCTTACAAATACAGTTGCTGAAAAACAAAGGAGCATGAAATTTGAAAGACCATACAAAAGAATCCCTGATATACAATGTAATTTACACAAAATATAGATTTTAAGCTGAACTGATAAAGAACTTTCACACATCGGAATGTTAATTTGTTAGGAATGCTATATTTATTCATGTTATGTCAATTTGATAAAGATCTGTTGGTATTATGTTGCTTATCTTTTTCCAACACAGCTGCAGTCGGAAAGCATTGATTTAATTCTCAGTTATCTCGGATTGATAACCTATCTGACCTTTATTCCTGAAATTATACTTCTTTATTTGTGAAAGATTATGCTTCATTCTAAAACACAAATTGAAGATGCAATTATGCACATCATTCACAGGAATACTATTCTAGTAATATTCTCTATAAGATTCTTCTAGTGTCTGTGGAAGCTTTTTCTTGATAGTTACTAGAGTTTTCACAATCACTTTTCCAAAGTGTTATATAAACTCATATCTTGTTTTTGTTATCAATTAAAATTTTAAAATTAACAAATAACTCTTGCTTGGGGTCATCTTTACACAATGGTTTCAAATGTCTTTTTTAAGAATATAAGGAATCTATATCAATATTATAATTACCTTCCATATGTTCTGATGACTGCCCTTGGAATGCAATATTATCTTAACTTAAGATATATATAATATTAAATTCTATATTACCATATTTACAATTTTTTAGCAGTGTCAATTGTGTTTGCAAGTGTCAGGTTGTCGAAATGGTTTTAACAATTTGTGGTGTTTTCCCATTTTCACTTGTATCTCATAGGTATGATGACCAAACTTATTTACAATTTTGTATGGACCTCTATATGCAAGATTCATTCTTGAATCGCTATTCTTTGGACGTCCTAAATATATCTTGGCTCTTCTTTCTAATATGCGATGCAGCAATTTTCTTTTCTAATTCCTTTACACTTTTTTTTTTTTTATTTTATATACAATCATGATTTTTAATATAATTTCTTTACTTTTTCTTTGTGCAATTTCGTGTTGGAGGGCATTCTTTTAACATTATTGTTTAATTACGTACTGCCATGTTGAAGAATTCAGTGCAGCCAAACTATGCTTGTTTCTCCACTGAATGCAATGCTGCCAATAGTCTTACTTGTCCCGAAATTATACTATCTAACAGACTAAAAGTAGCACAAACATGTATGAGTTCGCAGACTGTATCGCACTGGATCGTCTACTGCCGCGAAATGTGCATGATGTGAAATGACACCAAGTAGGCCATGTGGGCGCTGCAATTACACTGTAGAGCGTATTTGCAGCCCTCCTGTTGTTGGCACATATCGTCATCTGCACCTCATTCGTTTCCACGTCGATCATTCCCAAGATCCAGTTGCCTTCTATGACACACCCACGATGAAACTTGCATCATCCTATTTTGCATTCGATTTGAACGACGTGGCCGCAACTGCCAATTCACCCCCCCCCCCCCCTGCAGTATACTTGCTGTCATTTGACATCATGCACACTTCATGGTAGTAGCCGAAGCAGTCTGATACAGCCCGTGAGCTCATACATGCAGTTCCTACGGAGCACTCCATACACTCCATTATCGTGTCGTAAGATTGTTTATGTGCAAAGCAGTGCATGAGTAACAAAATTTGACTGGGCGATAACAGCCTACTCAAACCATGTACCTTTGCACACGGACTGCATCACCTATGTATGGGGCATTTTTGCAGAGGCTGGCTACAAGTTTTACATATCTTTCTCATGTTGGCTGCAAAGCGAGAACCAGCTGTTCATCTGCTTGCACATCGTATACGTGCACCTTTGGACTTAGAAAATATTCTCGCGTCGCACAAAAGAAAGTTTCTCCGATATCTTTTTTTATTAGTACTTCATCTCCTATTTCTGGTACCAATGAGCTTTTCTGTTAATTTTTTCTACTCTCTTCTCAGCTCCCCCCCCCCCCTAACACCCCGATTTCTTATAAAAGCTTCAGCACACTTTTGTTCCTCTCTGATTTGCTTCTTGTAATAAAGGTTCAGGTGGTTTTTCAGTTATTAGTTCATAAGAAATGAATCAGGTCATATTTGGTGTAGGTATGTTTTATCTTCTCCATAATGTCACAATACTTATACCATCCACATGATTCATATAGCATGCAATCAAGAAGTAAAGGTCAAGTTAACACATTCTCCTACATGGGTTTCCCTGTGGGCAATATGCCAAGGAATTATGTTTTAATATTATTCTCCTTCATTGCTGTGATAAATATTTTGCTTCAGTGGAATGTGGCATTATGAAATATGGCTTTTAATGCTCTATACTTTGGTATCCAATCTTTTAAAATTTGATTTAAAGAAGTTTTACTTTTTCTATTCATCAGTGGGTAGACTTTTACAAGTTTTGAAAATATATAAAAAATTAAACAAATATATGTACAATCATCCCATAATTGCCACCCTCTTTGCGTTGAGGAACATGTTGAGTTTCCCTAACATAACCCACACTGATTGCTGGGGCAGATAAAAGGCTTAGTGTCTGGGGCTTTTGCAGTCCACCTAATGTAAATCGCAGGGCACATTTCATGCCTACAGAATAAATGTCCACACTCATAACAGAGTCGTGCTGGCAATCTCTCCAGCATTACCTCTGAAGTTGCAGTATCAAACACAAATGGATGTACATTTAGCAGTGGACCCATTGCACAAAGACTGCAAATTCAGGAAAGATGTTAAGGACTTCTGGGAGATTCACCCTATGGTTTAGCTAAAAATTAGGTAATTTACATAATAGTTTAGCTATACTAAATTCAAAGTAGGTACACTTATATTTCATTTGTTTTATTTCAGAGGAACTGAAGGTTTCAAGTTTTTTTTATTTTATTTTTATTGTGACTACTTATAGTTTGCCTTGATTACACTGGGGTTTGGTCAGCGGTAACACATCTGGCCCATGTTACCAAGCCAATGCCATAAGGCCATTAGGTAATTAATAAGCTGGACCCTCAATGAGCTAAGTGGGTATAATGACTGTGGATGGACTTTGCACCTAAGACTACAAATAGTGCAGTGTGAAGGGTCCACCCAACCTTCATGCTTGAGACCTACATGAGCACACATGTCGAAAGCCGTGCTGAAACAATGGGATAAGACAGATTCCTGCTGCTGAGACAGTAGTTCAACCAAGGACCATACAAAATAATAATAATAATAATAATAATAATAATAATAATAATAATAATAATAATAATAATAATAATAGCAGTATACTTGGTGTCATTTGACATGCACACTTTGAAGCAGTAGCCGAACCAGTCCGATACAGTCCGCAAACCCATACATTTAGTCTGCTAGATAGTGTAATTTCAGAAAAAGTAAGACCATTGGCAGCATTGCTTTCAGTGGAGAAACAAGCATAGTTTGGCTGCTCTGAGTTCTTCAGTATGGCTACATTACGCAGTAAGTAAATAAACAATAATGTTAAAAGAATGCCCTCCAACAAGAAATTGCCCCCAAAGTAAAGAAATTATATTAAAACTCACGATTGTACATAAAAACATAAAAAAGTGTGAAGGAATTAGAAAAAAAACACAGCATCGCATATTAGAAAGAAGAGCCGCAAAGTTTAACTATATAAAGCATGTGATAGTAATTGTGCAACAGTTTCATCATAAATTCTCTTGAAGAAAGAGGCGGGTGAAAACTTCAAGTTTAATTTGATTATAAACATAATGGTTATCATATAATAGTTTGTAGTGAAAGGACAGAATCACTGACCCTGCTAAGATTGCTCTTTAGTTGTGACTGAATTTGTTAACTCGTGCTTGTTTGATCTTCCACTTTCACTTGACAAAATTTAAAAATTTAGTCTTATTTTCAATTGCTGATTTTGTTAACTTGACTAAAAAATGGAATTTTGATTGCTGCTCGGCAAACAATGGCATAACCTGTAAAGCTGTTGATTATCTATTCAGGTATTTAAATGCCCTTTGATCTTTCTTTGCAATTAATTGCTGTCCTTGGAGGCCCGTTTTAGTTTTTACCTTTTTCTTAGGGTATATTATAACTCTGGAAAGAGATCACTGTATGAAATTTTATTTAGTGAAAAAGGAGGCATTTCTTTAGTATACCACTTTCACATTTCTGGGACCTTCATCTCTTTTCCTCCAACCATACCCACAATACCAGCTAATTTCCCCTTTTGTTGTTTACTGGTTCTTTTCAATAATCTTCTGAGCACACATGTTTTAACACATGACTGAATATCTTGCCATATTTTATGTGGTTTTCAATCAATATTTAAGTTACGCCAATGACTCCTCAACTTGCAGCTAACATAGGAATAGTGAACTGATCTACTTTCAGTAAATATGGAACTACAAGCACATCTGCAACAATGAAAAATAATTGTAAATATGACTTCTTTCTCTCACATTACTCAAATAAATGGAAATTGCTGTTAATGAATTTAATTGTAATTACAGAGATTTATTAGGCGAGAAACAACATCAAGTTCGGATCAAGCACATTTCCAGCTTTAAGCCTCAAAAGAACAAGATTCTTCAAACAAGAAACTCAGTTTGTGTGTAGCTCATATGCAACGTATGTTCCACCCAAAAGATATCCAGCTTAAAAAGGATTTCTTGAAAGTATGCAGGTATCTCTGTGGCCAATAACAGTACTTTAACGTTTATTACCTAACTTAAGCATTTGATATGCTCAGTCCATGCCTTTTGAAGGATTTGGGAAACCTTAAGGAATGAATATATTGTAAATGATTTTCCTGAACATCACGTATAGCTGCACACACAGAAATCACTGGCCTATCCCAGATTTCTGAGTCATTACTCACCATAGATCATGGTTTGAATGTGCCCCTATGTTGTGTTAGCATTTTGACAAGATTAAACCTCAAGTAGTCACGTGATGATTTGTGACGTAAGTGGTCACATGGGCTACATATGTAGCCTGTATAAAATTTACTTACTATTTAGTTTACAATTCTGGTAGACACTTTACACACTGCTGTGGAATGATTATTGCATATCTTTCTTTGACGCATGCTACAACTCTTTCCGGTATATTTATCCTTGTTTCTTACACATAAGTACGGCAACAGTTCCAGCTCTGTGTGGTTGTGAGGAATGTGCTTAAGTTTACTTTGAATAGGAATCGCACTAGAGAGGGGAGAGGAGTGCTAACAGCCAGATGAACAGTGGCATTTTAGTGTTTTCAATGAATGTATAAAACTGAACAGTGCAAATATCAAAAGCACAGTAACTGGCACTATTAGTGTCATGCGTAGAAGGTATGACGCTATTTAAGGGCGACCTTTTTTACTATAGTGTACATTTAAATTTAACTTAATTCCAAGCTCCTAATATCGGCAAATTGGTTTCAGCTGATTCAGCTGCATTTCAAGGCACAACTTCTGCTACAATGGAAAATACAATTTGCAGACACTTTGTTGTGTCCATTATTACAAGTATCTGATAACAGCAACACGTGGAAGAACCAGGCTCTCTCTTTATATATATACATATATATACATATATATACATACATATATACATATATATACATATATATATACACATACACATAAAAGAAACTTTTCTTTCATGAAGGAACAATAAGTTGCCTTCGCCAAAGAAAAGTTAGGTCTTCAGAAAACTAGTGTGGCTGGCTTAAATTTCCGGTCAATATATGTGACAATTGTATACATGCCCTAAAGATATTTTTGTTCCGTAAAAATTAGTTATACTATCACTGTAAATTTAATGTGCCTTCCTCATCTTACTACAAATGGCAGACAGCAACTTAACTAATTCACTAGCACTTCAAAGTTAGCAAATGTCAATTATAGTGGACCAGCAAGACCTTCAATAACCATTTTAACTTCAATGTTACATGATTTTAAAGCAATATTCCTCTACAGGTTAGAATATCACTTTAGAACTACCTGACAAGCCTTCTTGATTTCTGAAGCAGAAATCCTTCCAACAGGAAAATCCTAACATAATACATTCTAAGCAAACACTAGTAAAATGAAGCATAGCATGTTTGATTCAATCAAAGTCCTATATCTTTCTCTAACTGCCTTCTTATACTACGGTGTGGTGTCAGGGTATTCTTGTTCCTCTTAACCTAGTACCCATAGGCGGCAGGTTGAGGAATGAAATCTCTGCATAAGCGACAGACAGAACCCAGGATGGGTCATCAGCCCAATGCCTGGTAAAGTAAGGGAAGTTGATGACAGAATGAGGATGAGATGAAATGATAGGAAAGATGGAGCAATTGGTGAAATGCTGGCAGGGGAAACCGGAGGACGTAGAGAAAACACACCCCAGCACTGTGTTCACCACAAATTTCACTTTGTGATCACCTGAGATCCACCCAGGCCACCTTGGTGAGAGCCAAGCAGTCTTAACCGCTCAGCCATGGTGGAAAAGGAAAAGAAAAAGAAAAAAAAAAAAAAAAAAAAAAGATTCTAATTTTACTGATGTTTGGATATGGAGACAGGCAATGATTCCAGTGTGGGAGTACAGACTTATTTAACATATGTAGCATGTGTGACAGGATATTTTATTATAAGGACTAAACAACTTTTAAGTGGAGAAAAGTATATACAAGGTTGACTCACTTGCCTAATTTCAGTAAACAACTTTTAACTTAAAATGGATGAAAAGTTGTTAAGTCACTTAACAGCTTATGATTCTTAGAGTTTTTCCATTATACAATATCATATGTAGCCATGGATAAACTATTACTTTATTTTCACTAATACATCTCTATTATAGACTAATCCCGTATGCACTTCATGGTTTCACATGCAACTGTCATCAAAACATCACTCCAACTCTACATCTTCCACCTCACTGTCATAAAATGTGGTACCTTCTGGCAGAGTGACATGTTCCAGTAGTGAATGAATACCGTAATATTTTGCTTTTTTAATTTTCCAAAGCCTATCTGCTGTGTTTTTCACACTATCACATGGCTTGTGTAATGATTGCAACCTCACTACTGTCCTCAAAAGAGACTGGGGACGATAAAGTGAGGTCGACATTGTTGATGAACTTCTGGTACACATACTATTTGGAAATATACATCCAGGATTAAAGTGAATTCAGGAATGCTTCTTACACGGACATGGTTGAGGACATCTTCGAAGTAGAAAACTTCCAACTGGAGTGCCATCATGCTCCCCGTTATGGGCTAGTGAACGTTTGACATGAACATCATTGGGCTTCTTCTGTAGTGAATCTTTGATCAGTTTCACTCATGTGGAAGGGACTAAGACTTTATCCATCGATTGTTTCTTCTTCTGAAATATTGGCAAAAATTGTCAATAAGCATGAAAGAGTGCTCTGGTATTGGGAAGTACAGATACTTTCTGAAAGTGCAGTTGAGGAATGTAAAATGTCTAATCTAAAATGTATCAACAGCTGACATCAAAGTGCTTGGGTGGCACAGTACAGTTACACAACCAAACGACTAATGCGGCAACTACTGACTTAACATGCCAGGGTCGTAATACGTTCAATCTAGTATCTCCTGATCTGCAAATTTTTAGCACTACTACAGAACTGGTATTAACAGTGCTTATCATGTATTTAACAGGATTTCTCAAGAACATTGACTTAACTTCTGAATCTGAGTGCTTCAATTATGAAAACCGAAAGAATAAGAGAACTAACAAATTCAGATGGTCTGAAATATATAACTGATGAGAATTCATTGGATGTTCTTGTACAAGAAAATCAAAGTTTATTCACAAAAAATTTAGCATAATAAATCCAATATAAGAAGGTTCCATCATGAAAATCCCTGAAGTGCCAAGCAAAATCCGTAAAAAAGCCAATTGCATGAAAATTGAGAGAATGATCCTAATAGAAAAATACAATATTGAACGTTTATGGAGGATATCAACAGTTTCTCGAAAACATCATTAGACAGAACCACGTTTTGCTAGACCTGACCAGACCACTTTAAGCAACAAGCTGAAGTGCCAGCTTTTTGTCTGCACTTGAACCAGGTATCTCCTATAATGGATTGATAGAAGTGACATCCCCTAATTTGCCAATTTTTTTTTTTGGACCATGTGAAGTACATATATTTGAAAACCAAATTACTTATTACTATTTTTTTTAATTTTACGTTAATTAATGTTATTTTTTTCTTTTTTTAAAGTTAAAGTCATATCAGACAATGAATGGAATAGGTGAAATGATGCTCAAATGAGCCCTGCATCCATGGAGCTTAGTTAACCGACACTTGTATTTTAGGATAAGGAAAACTTCGGAAAAACCTATCCAGGTAACTCACCCTGACCAAGATAGCAAATCGGGTCCTCCTGAACACGAGGCATACTTGCTACCATCTACGCTACCGAAGCAGGCAATTAACCTTTTGAAGCTTTATAACAGTGAATGCAAGTTTAGATACATCAACATTATGGGTCAATTTTGGGAAAAGCTTGCAAATCACCTTATTCTCATCCAAATGCCTCTCTAGTCTTCACAAGGACTTTAAATTGCATGAATTTTAAAATCCTCAGGCATTTGTATTCTTTCATCATTTAATAAGAGGCTCATAGCATTTTGTTAAATTCACACAGATGGCAGAAGTAACACTTAATTTGTACTCAAGGGCCTGCATGTGTATTGTCCACCTCACATTCAAAAGGACCCAAGTTCGAATCTCACTCCTTTTTCAAATTAAAGATTACCTTTTTATTCTCAGATACAATAAACTAACAGAAAACAAAATTATGCACTTCCTCTCAGCAAGGATTAAATTGAATTCACGAATACTTCTTACACGGACATGGTTGAGGGCATCTTCGAAGTAGAAAACTTCCAACTGGAGTGCCATCATGCTCCCCGTTATGGGCTAGTGAACGTTTGACATGAACATCAATGGGCTTCTTCTGCAGTGAATCTTTGATCAGTATAACTCATGTGGAAGGGACTAAGACTTTATCCATTGATTGTTTCTTCTTCTGAAATATTGGCAAAAATTGTCAAAAGCATGAAAGAGTGCTCTGGTATTGGGAAGTACAGAAACTTTCTGAAAGTGCAGTTGAGGAATGTCAAAATGTCTAATCTAAAATGTATCAACAGCTGATATCAAAGTGCTTGTGTGGCACAGTACAGTTGCACCACCAAACGACTAATGCGGCAACTACTTGACTTAACATGCCAGGGTCGTAATATGTTCAATCTAGTATCTCCTGATCTGCAAATTTTTAGCACTACTACAGAACTGGTATTAACAGTGCTTATCATGTATTTAACAGGATTTCTCAAGAATATTGACTTAACTTCTGAATCTGAGTGCTTCAATTATGAAAACCGAAAGAATAAGAACTACCAAATTCAGATGGTCTGAAATATATTACTGATGAGAATTCATTGGATGTTCTTGTACAAGAAAATCAAAGTGTATTCACAAAAAGTTTAGCATAATAAATCCAATATAAGAAGGTTCCATCATGAAAATCCCTGAAGTGCCAAGCAAAATCCTTACAAAAGCCAATTGCATGAATATTCAGAGAATGATCCTAATAGAAAAATACAATATTGAACGTTTATGGAGGACATCAACAGTTTCTCTAAAACATCATTAGACAGAACCACGTTTTGCTAGACCTGACCAGACCACTTTAAGCGACAAGCTAAAGTGCCAGCTTTTTGTCTGCACTTGAACCAGGTTACTCCTATAATGGATTGATAGAAGTGACATCCCCTAATTTGCCATTTTTTTTTTGACCATGTGAAGTACATATATTTGAAAACCAAATTACTTATTACTATTTTATTTTAAATTTTACGTTAATTAACGCTATTTTTTATTTTTTTTTTAAAGCTAAGTCATATCGGACAATGAACGGAATAGGTGAAATGATGCTCAAATGAGCCCAGCGTCCATGGAGCTTAGTTAACCGACACTTGTATTTTAGGATAAGGAAAACCCCGGAAAAACCTATCCAGGTAACTCACCCTGACCAAGATAGCAAATCGGGACCTCCTGTACATGAGGCAGACATGCTACCATCTACGCTACCTAAGCGGGCAATTAACCTTTTGAAGCTTTATAACAGTGAATGCAAGTTTAGATAGATCAACATTATGGGTCAATTTTGGGAAAAGCTTGCTCATCACCTTATTCTCAGCCAAATGCCTCGCCAGTCTTCGTCTTCACAAGGACTTTAAATTGAATGAATTTTAAAATCCTCAGGCATTTGTATTATTTCATCATTGAATAAGAGGCTCATAGCATTTTGTTAAATTCACACAGATGGCAGAAGAAACACTTAATTTGTACTCAAGGGCCTGCATGTGTATTGTCCACCTCACATTCAAAAGGACCCAAGTTCGAATCTCACTCCTTTTTCAAATTGAAGATTAATTTTTTATTCTCAGATACAATAAACTAACAGAAAACAAAATTATACACTTCCTCTCAGCAAGGATTAAATTGAATTCACGAATACTTCTTACACGGACATGGTTGAGGGCATCTTCGAAGTAAAAAACTTTCAACTGGAGTGCCATCATGCTCCCCGTTATGGGCTAGTGAACGTTTGACATGAACATCAATGGGCTTCTTCTGTAGTGAATCTTTGATCAGTATCACTCATGTGGAAGGGACTAAGACTTTATCCATTGATTGTTTCTTCTTCTGAAATATTGGCAAAAATTGTCAATAAGCATGAAAGAGTGCCCTGGTATTGGGAAGTACAGAAACTTTCTGAAAGTGCAGTTGAGGAATGTCAAAATGTCTAATCTAAAATGTATCAACAGCTGATATCAAAGTGCTTGTGTGGCACAGTACAGTTGCACCACCAAACGACTAATGCGGCAACTACTTGACTTAACATGCCAGGGTCGTAATATGTTCAATCTAGTATCTCCTGATCTGCAAATTTTTAGCACTACTACAGAACTGGTATTAACAGTGCTTATCATGTATTTAACAGGATTTCTCAAGAATATTGACTTAACTTCTGAATCTGAGTGCTTCAATTATGAAAACCGAAAGAATAAGAACTACCAAATTCAGATGGTCTGAAATATATTACTGATGAGAATTCATTGGATGTTCTTGTACAAGAAAATCAAAGTGTATTCACAAAAAGTTTAGCATAATAAATCCAATATAAGAAGGTTCCATCATGAAAATCCCTGAAGTGCCAAGCAAAATCCTTACAAAAGCCAATTGCATGAATATTCAGAGAATGATCCTAATAGAAAAATACAATATTGAACGTTTATGGAGGACATCAACAGTTTCTCTAAAACATCATTAGACAGAACCACGTTTTGCTAGACCTGACCAGACAGCTTTAAGCGACAAGCTAAAGTGCCAGCTTTTTGTCTGCACTTGAACCAGGTATCTCCTATAATGGATTGAAAGAAGTGACATCCCCTAATTTGCCAATTTTTTTTTTTTTTTTTTTTTTTGACTATGTGAAATACATATATTTGAAAACCAAATTACTTATTACTACTTTTTTTAAATTTTACGTTAATTAACGTTATTTTGTTTTTAAGTTAAAGTCATATCAGACAATGAATGGAATAGGTGAAATGATGCTCAAATGAGCCCAGCATCCATGGAGCTTAGTTACCAGACTCGTATTTTAGTATAAGGGAAAACCCCGGAAAAACCTATCCAGGTAACTCACCCTGACCAAGATTGCAAATCGGGACGTCCTGAACATGAGGCAGACATGCTACCATCTACCCTACCGAAGCGGGCAATTAACCTTTTGAAGCTTTATAACAGTGAATGCAAGTTTAGATAGATCAACATTATGGGTCAATTTTGGGAAAAGCTTGCTCATCACCTTATTCTCGGCCAAATGCCTCGCTAGTCTTCACAAGGACTTTAAATTGAATGAATTTTAAAATCCTCAGGCATTTGTATTATTTCATCATTGAATAAGAGGCTCATAGCATTTTGTTAAATTCACACAGATGGCAGAAATAACACTTAATTTGTACTCAAGGGCCTGCATGTGTATTGTCCACCTCACATTGAAAAGGACCCAAGTTCGAATCTCACTCCTTTTTCAAATTAAAGATTAATTTTTTATTCTCAGATACAATAAACTAACAGAAAACAAAATTATACACTTCCTCTCAGCAAGGATAAATTGAATTCACGAATACTTCTTACACGGACATGGTTGAGGGCATCTTCGAAGTAGAAAACTACTAACTGGAGTGCCATCATGCTCCCCGTTATGGGCTAGTGAACGTTTGACATGAACATCAATGGGCTTCTTCTGTAGTGAATCCTTGATCAGCATCACTCATGTTGAAGGGACTAAGACTTTATCCATTGATTGTTTCTTCTTCTGAAATATTGGCAAAAATTGTCAAAAGCATGAAAGAGTGCTCTGGTATTGGGAAGTACAGAAACTTTCTGAAAGTGCAGTTGAGGAATGTCAAAATGTCTAATCTAAAATGTATCAACAGCTGACATCAAAGTGCTTGGGTGGCACAGTACAGTTGCACCACCAAACGACTAATGCGGCAACTACTTGACTTAACATGCCAGGGTCGTAATACGTTCAACCTAGTATCTCCTGATCTGCAAATTTTTAGCACTACTACAGAACTGGTATTAACAGTGCTTATGTATTTAACAGGATTTCTCAAGAACATTGACTTAACTTCTGAATCTGAGTGCTTCAATTATGAAAACCGAAAGAATAAGAACTACCAAATTCAGATGGTCTGAAATATATAATTGATGAGAATTCATTGGATGTTCTTGTACAAGAAAATCAAAGCGTATTCACAAAAAGTTTAGCATAATAAATCCAATATAAGAAGGTTCCATCATGAAAATCCCTGAAGCGCCAAGCAAAATCCTTACAAAAGCCAATTGCATGAATATTCAGAGAATGATCCTAATAGAAAAATACAATATTGAACGTTTATGGAGGACATCAACAGTTTCTCTAAAACATCATTAGACAGAACCACGTTTTGCTAGACCTGACCAGACCACTTTAAGCAACAAGCTGAAGTGCCAGCTTTTTGTCTGCACTTGAACCAGGTTTCTCCTATAATGGATTGATAGAAGTGACATCCCCTAATTTGCCATTTTTTTTTGGACCATGTGAAGTACATATATTCGAAAACCAAATTACTTATTACTATTTTCTTTTAAATTTTACGTTAATTAACGCTATTTTTTATTTTTTTTTTAAAGCTAAGTCATATCGGACAATGAACGGAATAGGTGAAATGATGCTCAAATGAGCCCAGCATCCATGGAGCTTAGTTAACCGACACTTGTATTTTAGGATAAGGAAAACCCCGGAAAAACCTATCCAGGTAACTCACCCTGACCAAGATAGCAAATCGGGACCTCCTGTACATGAGGCAGACATGCTACCATCTACGCTACCTAAGCGGGCAATTAACCTTTTGAAGCTTTATAACAGTGAATGCAAGTTTAGATAGATCAACATTATGGGTCAATTTTGGGAAAAGCTTGCTCATCACCTTATTCTCAGCCAAATGCCTCGCCAGTCTTCGTCTTCACAAGGACTTTAAATTGAATGAATTTTAAAATCCTCAGGCATTTGTATTATTTCATCATTGAATAAGAGGCTCATAGCATTTTGTTAAATTCACACAGATGGCAGAAGAAACACTTAATTTGTACTCAAGGGCCTGCATGTGTATTGTCCACCTCACATTCAAAAGGACCCAAGTTCGAATCTCACTCCTTTTTCAAATTGAAGATTAATTTTTTATTCTCAGATACAATAAACTAACAGAAAACAAAATTATACACTTCCTCTCAGCAAGGATTAAATTGAATTCACGAATACTTCTTACACGGACATGGTTGAGGGCATCTTCGAAGTAAAAAACTTTCAACTGGAGTGCCATCATGCTCCCCGTTATGGGCTAGTGAACGTTTGACATGAACATCAATGGGCTTCTTCTGTACTGAATCTTTGATCAGTATCACTCATGTGGAAGGGACTAAGACTTTATCCATTGATTGTTTCTTCTTCTGAAATATTGGCAAAAATTGTCAATAAGCATGAAAGAGTTCCCTGGTATTGGGAAGTACAGAAACTTTCTGAAAGTGCAGTTGAGGAATGTCAAAATGTCTAATCTAAAATGTATCAACAGCTGACATCAAAGTGCTTGGGTGGCACAGTACAGTTGCACCACCAAACGACTAATGCGGCAACTACTTGACTTAACATGCCAGGGTCGTAATACGTTCAACCTAGTATCTCCTGATCTGCAAATTTTTAGCACTACTACAGAACTGGTATTAACAGTGCTTATCATGTATTTAAAAGGATTTCTCAAGAACATTGACTTAACTTCTGAATCTGAGTGCTTCAATTATGAAAACCGAAAGAATAAGAACTACCAAATTCAGATGGTCTGAAATATATAACTGATGAGAATTCATTGGATGTTCTTGTACAAGAAAGTCAAAGCGTATTCACAAAAAGTTTAGCATAATAAATCCAATATAAGAAGGTTCCATCATGAAAATCCCTGAAGCGCCAAGCAAAATCCTTACAAAAGCCAATTGCATGAATATTCAGAGAATGATCCTAATAGAAAAATACAACATTGAACGTTTATGGAGGACATCAACAGTTTCTCTAAAACATCATTAGACAGAACCACGTTTTGCTAGACCTGACCAGACCACTTTAAGCAACAAGCTGAAGTGCCAGCTTTTTGTCTGCACTTGAACCAGGTTTCTCCTATAATGGATTGATAGAAGTGACATCCCCTAATTTGCCATTTTTTTTGGACCATGTGAAGTACATATATTTGAAAACCAAATTACTTATTACTATTTTATTTTAAATTTTACGTTAATTAACGCTATTTTTTATTTTTTTTTAAAGCTAAGTCATATCGGACAATGAACGGAATAGGTGAAATGATGCTCAAATGAGCCCAGCGTCCATGGAGCTTAGTTAACCGACACTTGTATTTTAGGATAAGGAAAACCCCGGAAAAACCTATCCAGGTAACTCACCCTGACCAAGATAGCAAATCGGGACCTCCTGTACATGAGGCAGACATGCTACCATCTACGCTACCTAAGCGGGCAATTAACCTTTTGAAGCTTTATAACAGTGAATGCAAGTTTAGATAGATCAACATTATGGGTCAATTTTGGGAAAAGCTTGCTCATCACCTTATTCTCAGCCAAATGCCTCGACAGTCTTCGTCTTCACAAGGACTTTAAATTGAATGAATTTTAAAATCCTCAGGCATTTGTATTATTTCATCATTGAATAAGAGGCTCATAGCATTTTGTTAAATTCACACAGATGGCAGAAGAAACACTTAATTTGTACTCAAGGGCCTGCATGTGTATTGCCCACCTCACATTCAAAAGGACCCAAGTTCGAATCTCACTCATTTTTCAAATTAAAGATTACTTTTTTATTCTCAGATACAATAAACTAACAGAAAACAAAATTATACACTTCCTCTCAGCAAGGATTAAATTGAATTCACGAATACTTCTTACACGGACATGATTGAGGGCATCTTCGAAGTAGAAAACTTTCAACTGGAGTGCCATCATGCTCTCCGTTATGGGCTAGTGAACGTTTGACATGAACATCAATGGGCTTCTTCTGTAGTGAATCTTTGATCAGTATCACTCATGTGGAAGGGACTAGGACTTTATCCATTGATTGTTTCTTCTTCTGAAATATTGGCAAAAATTGTCAATAAGCATGAAAGAGTTCCCTGGTATTGGGAAGTACAGAAATATTCTGAAAGTGCAGTTGAGGAATGTCAAAATGTCTAATCTAAAATGTATCAACAGCTGATATCAAAGTGCTTGGGTGGCACAGTACAGTTGCACCACCAAACGACTAATGCGGCAACTACTTGACTTAACATGCCAGGGTCGTAATACGTTCAACCTAGTATCTCCTGATCTGCAAATTTTTAGCACTACTACAGAACTGGTATTAACAGTGCTTATCATGTATTTAACAGGATTTCTCAAGAACATTGACTTAACTTCTGAATCTGAGTGCTTCAATTATGAAAACCGAAAGAATAAGAACCACCAAATTCAGATGGTCTGAAATATATAACTGATGAGAATTCATTGGATGTTCTTGTACAAGAAAATCAAAGTGTATTCACAAAAAATTTAGCATAATAAATCCAATATAAGAAGGTTCCATCATGAAAATCCCAGAAGTGCCAAGCAAAATCCTTACAAAAGCCAAGTGCATGAATATTCATAGAATAATCCTAATAGAAAAATACAATATTGAACGTTTATGGAGGACATCAACAGTTTCTCTAAAACATCATTAGACAGAACCACGTTTTGCTACACCTGACCAGACCACTTTAAGCAACAAGCTGAAGTGCCAGCTTTTTGTCTGCACTTGAACCAGGTATCTCCTATAATGGATTGAAAGAAGTGACATCCCCTAATTTGCCAATTTTTTTTTTTTTTTTTTTTTTTTTTTTGACTATGTGAAATACATATATTTGAAAACCAAATTACTTATTACTACTTTTTTTAAATTTTACGTTAATTAACGTTATTTTGTTTTTAAGTTAAAGTCATATCAGACAATGAATGGAATAGGTGAAATGATGCTCAAATGAGCCCAGCATCCATGGAGCTTAGTTACCAGACTCGTATTTTAGTATAAGGGAAAACCCCGGAAAAACCTATCCAGGTAACTCACCCTGACCAAGATTGCAAATCGGGACGTCCTGAACATGAGGCAGACATGCTACCATCTACCCTACCGAAGCGGGCAATTAACCTTTTGAAGCTTTATAACAGTGAATGCAAGTTTAGATAGATCAACATTATGGGTCAATTTTGGGAAAAGCTTGCTCATCACCTTATTCTCGGCCAAATGCCTCGCTAGTCTTCACAAGGACTTTAAATTGAATGAATTTTAAAATCCTCAGGCATTTGTATTATTTCATCATTGAATAAGAGGCTCATAGCATTTTGTTAAATTCACACAGATGGCAGAAATAACACTTAATTTGTACTCAAGGGCCTGCATGTGTATTGTCCACCTCACATTCAAAAGGACCCAAGTTCGAATCTCACTCCTTTTTCAAATTAAAGATTAATTTTTTATTCTCAGATACAATAAACTAACAGAAAACAAAATTATACACTTCCTCTCAGCAAGGATAAATTGAATTCACGAATACTTCTTACACGGACATGGTTGAGGGCATCTTCGAAGTAGAAAACTACCAACTGGAGTGCCATCATGCTCCCCGTTATGGGCTAGTGAACGTTTGACATGAACATCAATGGGCTTCTTCTGTAGTGAATCCTTGATCAGCATCACTCATGTTGAAGGGACTAAGACTTTATCCATTGATTGTTTCTTCTTCTGAAATATTGGCAAAAATTGTCAAAAGCATGAAAGAGTGCTCTGGTATTGGGAAGTACAGAAACTTTCTGAAAGTGCAGTTGAGGAATGTCAAAATGTCTAATCTAAAACATATCAACAGCTGACATCAAAGTGCTTGGGTGGCACAGTACAGTTGCACCACCAAACGACTAATGCGGCAACTACTTGACTTAACATGCCAGGGTCGTAATACGTTCAACCTAGTATCTCCTGATCTGCAAATTTTTAGCACTACTACAGAACTGGTATTAACAGTGCTTATCATGTATTTAACAGGATTTCTCAAGAACATTGACTTAACTTCTGAATCTGAGTGCTTCAATTATGAAAACCGAAAGAATAAGAACTACCAAATTCAGATGGTCTGAAATATATAATTGATGAGAATTCATTGGATGTTCTTGTACAAGAAAATCAAAGCGTATTCACAAAAAGTTTAGCATAATAAATCCAATATAAGAAGGTTCCATCATGAAAATCCCTGAAGCGCCAAGCAAAATCCTTACAAAAGCCAATTGCATGAATATTCAGAGAATGATCCTAATAGAAAAATACAATATTGAACGTTTATGGAGGACATCAACAGTTTCTCTAAAACATCATTAGACAGAACCACGTTTTGCTAGACCTGACCAGACCACTTTAAGCAACAAGCTGAAGTGCCAGCTTTTTGTCTGCACTTGAACCAGGTTTCTCCTATAATGGATTGATAGAAGTGACATCCCCTAATTTGCCATTTTTTTTTGGACCATGTGAAGTACATATATTCGAAAACCAAATTACTTATTACTATTTTCTTTTAAATTTTACGTTAATTAACGCTATTTTTTTTTTTTTTTTTAAAGCTAAGTCATATCGGACAATGAACGGAATAGGTGAAATGATGCTCAAATGAGCCCAGCGTCCATGGAGCTTAGTTAACCGACACTTGTATTTTAGGATAAGGAAAACCCCGGAAAAACCTATCCAGGTAACTCACCCTGACCAAGATAGCAAATCGGGACCTCCTGTACATGAGGCAGACATGCTACCATCTACGATACCTAAGCGGGCAATTAACCTTTTGAAGCTTTATAACAGTGAATGCAAGTTTAGATAGATCAACATTATGGGTCAATTTTGGGAAAAGCTTGCTCATCACCTTATTCTCAGACAAATGCCTCTCTAGTCTTCACAAGGACTTTAAATTGCATGAATTTTAAAATCCTCAGGCATTTGTATTATTTCATCATTGAATAAGAGGCTCATAGCATTTTGTTAAATTCACACAGATGGCAGAAATAACACTTAATTTGTACTCAAGGGCCTGCATGTGTATTGTCCACCTCACATTCAAAAGGACCCAAGTTCGAATCTCACTCCTTTTTCAAATTAAAGATTACTTTTTTATTCTCAGATACAATAAACTAACAGAAAACAAAATTATACACTTCCTCTCAGCAAGGATAAATTGAATTCACGAATACTTCTTACACGGACATGGTTGAGGGCATCTTCGAAGTACAAAACTACCAACTGGAGAGCCATCATGCTCCACGTTATGGGCTAGTGAACGTTTGACATGAACATCAATGGGCTTCTTGTGTAGTGAATCTTTGATCAGTATCACTCATGTGGAAGGGACTAAGACTTTTTCCATTGATTGTTTCTTCTTCTGAAATATTGGCAAAAATTGTCAAAAGCATGAAAGAGTGCTCTGGTATTGGGAAGTACAGAAACTTTCTGAAAGTGCAGTTGAGGAATGTCAAAATGTCTAATCTAAAATGTATCAACAGCTGATATCAAAGTGCTTGGGTGGCACAGTACAGTTGCACCACCAAACGACTAATGCGGCAACTACTTGACTTAACATGCCAGGGTCGTAATACGTTCAACCTAGTATCTCCTGATCTGCAAATTTTTAGCACTACTACAGAACTGGTATTAACAGTGCTTATCATGTATTTAACAGGATTTCTCAAGAACATTGACTTAACTTCTGAATCTGAGTGCTTCAATTATGAAAACCGAAAGAATAAGAACCACCAAATTCAGATGGTCTGAAATATATAACTGATGAGAATTCATTGGATGTTCTTGTACAAGAAAATCAAAGTGTATTCACAAAAAATTTAGCATAATAAATCCAATATAAGAAGGTTCCATCATGAAAATCCCAGAAGTGCCAAGCAAAATCCTTACAAAAGCCAAGTGCATGAATATTCATAGAATGATCCTAATAGAAAAATACAATATTGAACGTTTATGGAGGACATCAACAGTTTCTCTAAAACATCATTAGACAGAACCACGTTTTGCTACACCTGACCAGACCACTTTAAGCAACAAGCTGAAGTGCCAGCTTTTTGTCTGCACTTGAACCAGGTATCTCCTATAATGGATTGAAAGAAGTGACATCCCCTAATTTGCCAATTTTTTTTTTTTTTGACTATGTGAAATACATATATTTGAAAACCAAATTACTTATTACTACTTTTTTTAAATTTTACGTTAATTAACGTTATTTTGTTTTTAAGTTAAAGTCATATCAGACAATGAATGGAATAGGTGAAATGATGCTCAAATGAGCCCAGCATCCATGGAGCTTAGTTACCAGACTCGTATTTTAGTATAAGGGAAAACCCCGGAAAAACCTATCCAGGTAACTCACTCTGACCAAGATTGCAAATCGGGACGTCCTGAACATGAGGCAGACATGCTACCATCTACGCTACCGAAGCGGGCAATTAACCTTTTGAAGCTTTATAACAGTGAATGCAAGTTTAGATAGATCAATATTATGGGTCAATTTTGGGAAAAGCTTGCTCATCACCTTATTCTCAGCCAAATGCCTCTCTAGTCTTCACAAGGACTTTAAATTGCATGATTTTAAAATCCTCAGGCATTTGTATTATTTCATCATTGAATAAGAGGCTCATAGCATTTTGTTAAATTCACACAGATGGCAGAAATAACACTTAATTTGTACTCAAGGGCCTGCATGTGTATTGTCCACCTCACATTCAAAAGGACCCAAGTTCGAATCTCACTCCTTTTCCAAATTAAAGATTACTTTTTTATTCTCAGATACAATAAACTAACAGAAAACAAAATTATACACTTCCTCTCAGCAAGGATAAATTGAATTCACGAATACTTCTTACACGGACATGGTTGAGGGCATCTTCGAAGTACAAAACTACCAACTGGAGAGCCATCATGCTCCACGTTATGGGCTAGTGAACGTTTGACATGAACATCAATGGGCTTCTTGTGTAGTGAATCTTTGATCAGTATCACTCATGTGGAAGGGACTAAGACTTTATCCATTGATTGTTTCTTCTTCTGAAATATTGGCAAAAATTGTCAAAAGCATGAAAGAGTGCTCTGGTATTGGGAAGTACAGAAACTTTCTGAAAGTGCAGTTGAGGAATGTCAAAATGTCTAATCTAAAACATATCAACAGCTGACATCAAAGTGCTTGGGTGGCACAGTACAGTTGCACCACCAAACGACTAATGCGGCAACTACTTGACTTAACAAGCCAGGGTCGTAATATGTTCAACCTAGTATCTCCTGATCTGAAAATTTTTAGCACTACTACAGAACTGGTATTAACAGTGCTTATCATGTATTTAACAGGATTTCTCAAGAATATTGACTTAACTTCTGAATCTGAGTGCTTCAATTATGAAAACCGAAAGAATAAGAACTACCAAATTCAGATGGTCTGAAATATATTACTGATGAGAATTCATTGGATGTTCTTGTACAAGAAAATCAAAGTGTATTCACAAAAAGTTTAGCATAATAAATCCAATATAAGAAGGTTCCATCATGAAAATCCCTGAAGTGCCAAGCAAAATCCTTACAAAAGCCAATTGCATGAATATTCAGAGAATGATCCTAATAGAAAAATACAATATTGAACGTTTATGGAGGACATCAACAGTTTCTCTAAAACATCATTAGACAGAACCACGTTTTGCTAGACCTGACCAGACCACTTTAAGCAACAATCTGAAGTGCCAGCTTTTTGTCTGCACTTGAACCAGGTTTCTCCTATAATGGATTGATAGAAGTGACATCCCCTAATTTGCCATTTTTTTTTGGACCATGTGAAGTACATATATTTGAAAACCAAATTACTTATTACTATTTTATTTTAAATTTTACGTTAACTAACGCTATTTTTTTTTTTTTTAAAGCTAAGCCATATTGGACAATGAACGGAATAGGTGAAATGATGCTCAAATGAGCCCAGCGTCCATGGAGCTTAGTTAACCGACACTTGTATTTTAGGATAAGGAAAACCCCGGAAAAACCTATCCAGGTAACTAACCATGACCAAGATAGCAAATCGGGACCTCCTGAACACGAGGCAGACATGCTACCATCTACGCTACCTAAGCGGGCAATTAACCTTTTGAAGCTTTATAACAGTGAATGCAAGTTTAGATAGATCAACATTATGGGTCAATTTTGGGAAAAGCTTGCTCATCACCTTATTCTCAGCCAAATGCCTCGCCAGTCTTCGTCTTCACAAGGACTTTAAATTGAATGAATTTTAAAATCCTCAGGCATTTGTATTATTTCATCATTGAATAAGAGGCTCATAGCATTTTGTTAAATTCACACAGATGGCAGAAGAAACACTTAATTTGTACTCAAGGGCCTGCATGTGTATTGTCCACCTCACATTGAAAAGGACCCAAGTTCGAATCTCACTCCTTTTTCAAATTAAAGATTACTTTTTTATTCTCAGATACAATAAACTAACAGAAAACAAAATTATACACTTCCTCTCAGCAAGGATTAAATTGAATTCACGAATACTTCTTACACGGACATGGTTGAGGGCATCTTCGAAGTAAAAAACTTTCAACTGGAGTGCCATCATGCTCCCCGTTATGGGCTAGTGAACGTTTGACATGAACATCAATGGGCTTCTTCTGTACTGAATCTTTGATCAGTATCACTCATGTGGAAGGGACTAAGACTTTATCCATTGATTGTTTCTTCTTCTGAAATATTGGCAAAAATTGTCAATAAGCATGAAAGAGTTCCCTGGTATTGGGAAGTACAGAAACTTTCTGAAAGTGCAGTTGAGGAATGTCAAAATGTCTAATCTAAAATGTATCAACAGCTGATATCAAAGTGCTTGGGTGGCACAGTACAGTTGCACCACCAAACGACTAATGCGGCAACTACTTGACTTAATATGCCAGGGTCGTAATACGTTCAACCTAGTATCTCCTGATCTGCAAATTTTTAGCACTACTACAGAACTGGTATTAACAGTGCTTATCATGTATTTAACAGGATTTCTAAAGAACATTGACTTAACTTCTGAATCTGAGTGCTTCAATTATGAAAACCGAAAGAATAAGAACTACCAAATTCAGATGGTCTGAAATATATAACTGATGAGAATTCATTGGATGTTCTTGTACAAGAAAATCAAAGAGTATTCACAAAAAGTTTAGCATAATAAATACAATATAAGAAGGTTCCATCATGAAAATCCCTGAAGCGCCAAGCAAAATCCTTACAAAAGCCAATTGCATGAATATTCAGAGAATGATCCTAATAGAAAAATACAATATTGAACGTTTATGGAGGACATCAACAGTTTCTCTAAAACATCATTAGACAGAACCACGTTTTGCTAGACCTGACCAGACCACTTTAAGCAACAAGCTGAAGTGCCAGCTTTTTGTCTGCACTTGAACCAGGTATCTCCTATAATGGATTGATAGAAGTGACATCCCCTAATTTGCCATTTTTTTTGGACCATGTGAAGTACATATATTTGAAAACCAAATTACTTATTACTATTTTATTTTAAATTTTACGTTAATTAACGCTATTTTTTATTTTTTTTTAAAGCTAAGTCATATCGGACAATGAACGGAATAGGTGAAATGATGCTCAAATGAGCCCAGCGTCCATGGAGCTTAGTTAACCGACACTTGTATTTTAGGATAAGGAAAACCCCGGAAAAACCTATCCAGGTAACTCACCCTGACCAAGATAGCAAATCGGGACCTCCTGTACATGAGGCAGACATGCTACCATCTACGCTACCTAAGCGGGCAATTAACCTTTTGAAGCTTTATAACAGTGAATGCAAGTTTAGATAGATCAACATTATGGGTCAATTTTGGGAAAAGCTTGCTCATCACCTTATTCTCAGCCAAATGCCTCTCTAGTCTTCACAAGGACTTTAAATTGCATGAATTTTAAAATCCTCAGGCATTTGTATTATTTCATCATTGAATAAGAGGCTCATAGCATTTTGTTAAATTCACACAGATGGCAGAAGAAACACTTAATTTGTACTCAAGGGCCTGCATGTGTATTGTCCACCTCACATTGAAAAGGACCCAAGTTCGAATCTCACTCCTTTTTCAAATTAAAGATTACTTTTTTATTCTCAGATACAATAAACTAACAGAAAACAAAATTATACACTTCCCCTCAGCAAGGATTAAATTGAATTCACGAATACTTCTTACACGGACATGGTTGAGGGCATCTTCGAAGTAAAAAACTTTCAACTGGAGTGCCATCATGCTCCCCGTTATGGGCTAGTGAACGTTTGACATGAACATCAATGGGCTTCTTCTGTAGTGAATCTTTGATCAGTATCACTCATGTGGAAGGGACTAAGACTTTATCCATTGATTGTTTCTTCTTCTGAAATATTGGCAAAAATTGTCAATAAGCATGAAAGAGTTCCCTGGTATTGGGAAGTACAGAAACTTTCTGAAAGTGCAGTTGAGGAATGTCAAAATGTCTAATCTAAAATGTATCAACAGCTGATATCAAAGTGCTTGGGTGGCACAGTACAGTTTCACCACCAAACGACTAATGCGGCAACTACTTGACTTAACATGCCAGGGTCGTAATACGTTCAACCTAGTATCTCCTGATCTGCAAATTTTTAGCACTACTACAGAACTGGTATTAACAGTGCTTATCATGTATTTAACAGGATTTCTCAAGAACATTGACCTAACTTCTGAATCTGAGTGCTTCAATTATGAAAACCGAAAGAATAAGAACCACCAAATTCAGATGGTCTGAAATATATAACTGATGAGAATTCATTGGATGTTCTTGTACAAGAAAATCAAAGGGTATTCACAAAAAATTTAGCATAATAAATCCAATATAAGAAGGTTCCATCATGAAAATCCCAGAAGTGCCAAGCAAAATCCTTACAAAAGCCAATTGCATGAATATTCAGAGAATGATCCTAATAGAAAAATACAATATTGAACGTTTATGGAGGACATCAACAGTTTCTCTAAAACATCATCAGACAGAACCACGTTTTGCTAGACCTGACAAAAAAAAAAAAAAAAAAAAAAAGATAACATTTGCAGCGGACATAAGATTCATAAATCTATGTATCAAGAAAAAAGTAGTGCCTAATTTCGTAAGAAAAGTAGTAAAATTTGATAAAAATAGTAGACAACAAAAAGCAGCGGAGAGAAAAGTATTAATTGTAGAAAAGAATAAACACTATAGAAATAGGAACACGCTAGAAATAAAATTGTACAATTTGCATCAAAAACTTACCAAACAATTTAGAAGTATATTTTGGGAAAATTTTGAAAACAATTTATTTGCATATCTTAATAGAAAAATGAAGACAAAAACAGCAAAGTTAAAGAATAAATTAAAAAATTTATGCCAGAAAGCAGGCACTTTTAAAAAGATAAATCAAAAAGACAAACATAACCTAAAAGATCATCTAAACAATGTGGTTAACCTATCAAACCAAAATTTTACAAAAACAGAACTGAATATGCTGAATCTAGGTTTAAAGACATGTGTAGATTATTCCAACCAAATTGAAGATTACATTGCTGACATCCAAATTGCTACACAAACACTTAATGAAGAAAGTAAAAACACAGTAAAAAACAAATGCTCCAAAATAGTAGAAGAGATTAAAAATGAAAAGAAACAGAATTTTAGTAACCAAATCATAAAAGCTCTTAAAAAGAAACCGGTTATTTATACTAAAGCAGACAAGGGAAATAAACTAGTAATTCTGGAAAAAGAAGAATACACAAAGAGGATGGAAGATTTGTTAGAAGACAGTAATTACCAAAAAGTAGAAACTAATCCACTAAAGTACTGCATTGAAACCACAAATAAAATGCTAAAAGAGAGCAAAATAATCAACAAAAAAGAATTGCACAAAATTAAAGTAGATAATCCAACATTACCAAGAGTATATGGGCTGCCAAAAATTCATAAAGCAGGGAAAGGCATGAGACCTATTACTAGTAGCATAAATGCCCCCACATATAGTTTGGCCAAATGGTTACTAAGTAAATTTAATAGTTTTCCAAAATTTGAAAGTGCAAATTTAAGAAACTCTTTAGATTTAGTAGAAAAAATCAAAGATATAAATTTGGACAAAAATGACAGACTGGTTTCATTTGATGTCACATCTTTATTTCCAAGCATACCAACAGAAAAATTGCAGACTGTGTTAAAAAAATGGCTAGCTACAATTGATATGGAAGCAATAGAAGCAGAAGAATATATTTCTCTAACAAAAATATGCATTGAACAAAACTTCTTCAGCTTTAATGGAAAACACTACAAGCAGAAATCAGGATTATCAATGGGCAATCCACTTTCACCTTTTTTGGCTAACTTATTTATGAGTGCATTTGAGACACAAATTAAAAAGTCCTTCCCATTGATCTTCAAGGTTTGGTATAGATATGTTGACGACATCTTTGCAATTGTACCAAGTAAACATTTAGATGATGCATTAAAATTACTCAATCTGCAAGAAAGGACTATCAAATTCACAATAGAAAAGGAAATCAATGGACAACTACCTTTCTTGGATCTAAATATCATCAGGAATGATACAAAAATAAAATTTGGAATTTACAGGAAGCCAACACATTCAGAAAATTATATAAAAAATAATAGCCACAACCCAATTACACATAAACATGCAATAATAAACAGCCTTACACACAGACTAGTCAACATACCCATGGAAAAAGAATATTTCAAGGAACAAAAAGCAATAATACACATAGCAGAAGAAAACGGATACAACAAAAGTTTGGTGTTGAAGAAAGTTAGAAAATCTAAACTAAAGAAAACCATTAAGGAAGCAACCACATTTATTAAAGAAAAAGAAAGCAACAGCATATTCAGTTCATTCACATATCATCCAAAAACATTTAATAAATTTAAAAAGATATTCAAGGAACAAAGTATCATCTTGGCACCTACTAATAGATACTCAATTTTAAAATTACTAAATTCAAAAACAAAAGATGAAATTCCTTCAGGTAACAAATCTGGAATATACCAAATAAATTATAAGAATTGTGAAAAATGCTACATAGGTCAAACAAAAAGAAATTTAAAAACCAGAGTCAAAGAACACTTTAGAAACATTAGATTGAAACAAGAAGACAAGTCAGCAGTAGCATTTCATTTTTGGAATGGAAACCATGACATTGATCCAAATCCAAAATTATTAAAAGGAGTGATAAACCAAAATAGATTGACAACATGGGAGAACATATTCATCTGGAAAAATAAGGATCGCGTAATGAACTTTGAAATCCCGCCAGCAGATAATTTGACAAAAAAGTTCATAGTTCCACCACCAGAGAGAGCAGACAACAGATGCCAGTTGGAAAGAGATTGAAAATGGAGGCTAGGGCCTTTGAAACTAGTCTCTCATAAATATATGAAAAAGTAAGTGATGAGTGTCAATAAACCAACCACAAATAATTTTTATATTGATTTTGACGTCACTGTTACTAAATTCCTCCAAACACACATCATTTAAACAAATTAATATTATTGATTCTTTTCCATTCCTAACTCACTATCACATCTTACTTTCACTCATTTACTTCACAAACACTTTCAACAATTCCTATGGATTTCTTCCTAGGGATTTTAAAAATAAATTTTGAATATGAAAATATTTTTGGGGCTGTAAATAAAACAACTGTTTCAATGAGATGAAACTATGGTCATTCACTATGATGCCTTGCCCAAAAGAGAATCAAAGGAGTGGCATAATCCTGGCAAAGCACCATCTAAAGGCTAAGGTCACTCAGTCAACCAAGCTCATGACCACCCAACTTTCAGGAATCAGATGGCCATGGCTTTTGTTCTAAAAATGACATTGACCCAAACTCAAAATTACTAATAGGAGTGATTAACCAAAACAAAATGATGTGGGAGAACTTATTCATGTGGAAAAATAAGGACAGAGTAATGAACCTAGAAATCCCACAGATAATCTGACAAAGCAGCTCATAGTTCTACCAGAGTGAAGACAGCAGATGACTACAGATGATAGACCTTCGAGGTTGATAACGGATGCAACAGCTTCCAAAACTAGCCCCTTAATAATGTAAGTGTCGAGGTATTAAAAACCACTATAAATAACGATTTATCAGTCGATGGCCAGCTGAGGATAGAGGCAAAGTCTCTGAAACATGTTCCGGAAAAATTTAAAAGTGTTGTTTAGTGTCATTAATCGACTCCCTTTAAATTTAATTTATCAGTTTGTTTATATTTAATGTTATGAAAATGTTCTTTCTTTCTGGTTTTCAAACTACGTTTCGTCTTTCCGATATATCATTATATACTGTGATCAGGTTTATAATAGAAGGACGAAACATAGTTTGGAAACCAGAAAGAACGAACATTTTCATAACATGAAATATAAACAAACTGAAATCGGCCGTAGCAGATCATTTTTGGTCATTTAACCATGAAATAAATCCCGAAGTTAAATTATTAAAACAATTAAATGGTCCCATAGATTTAATAGTTTGGGAAAAGACATTTATTTTAAAAAATAAACATCGCATGTTGAATTTTGACATACCAGCAGTTGATTCTGTTTTTAGGTTTGTTTCGTCTTCAGAGGTTGGTAATGTTAAAAAAAAAAAGCATAAGAAAAAACATGGTAACCGAGATTTCCTTGACAATGTAGTTTATTTTTGATGGACTGATAACGAAAGCGAGTTGCTTTTGAAATCTATTTCCATTAGAAAGAAGTATTAACATGAATTTCTTAAGATAAGTGGAGCCTTAGTAGCAAATATTTATATTTGTATAGTATCACCATACTTTTGTAACCTATTCAGTCAATGTCTCATTGTAGGGCAAGTCGTATACTGTTGGAAAGAGGCCAACGTAGTCGTTCTCCGGAAATCAAAAGATGAAGACCCAGCTGAACCGAAAACCTATAGACCGATTTGTTTACTAAATGTAATGTGAAAGCTTTTTGAAAAATTACTACATGAAAGGATCTCTGAATTTCGATTAATGATAGATATCTCAGATAGGCAATATGGTTTCCAAAAGGGCAGATCGACAGAGGATGCGATAAGCTCTGCAATGGAGGTAATAATGCACATAGAAGCTAAATATGTTTTAAGTGTGTTTCTGGATATTTCCAATGCATTTGACATGTGGTGGCCAGAGCTGTTTTGCATTCTTAAAGAGAAAAGGTATCCAAGAACTTTGTATAAATGCCTGAAGGACTATAGTAGTAACAGAAGGGTGAAAATTGCTGGAGAGGAAAGCATTGTATGTAGAGAAATAACTAAACGATGTCCTCAAGGATCAGTCCTAGAGCCATTGTTTTGGGACATCTTGACAGAACCCCTGTTAGAGAAACTGGATGAAATGCAAGAGTCAAGGTCCGTATATGCATATGCAGATGATATAACTGGTACTGATTGAGGGAAATAATCATTTGGAGTTGGAGAGAAAGATGGCGGTAATAACACAAATTGAGGAAAATTGGTGCAAAGGATGCAAGATGCAGGTAGCTCCAGCTAAATCTTATATGGTCATCAAAGGGTCACTAAAAAGAAATCGCTAAGTAAAGATTTACAACCAGAGTATATCCCGAGTAAGAGAATTCAAGTACTTAGGTATTACAATAGATGAGAAAATAAACTTTGATGCGCACATAAAAGGAATAGGAATTGAAGTGGTAATCTGCAAGCTGGCTACAATTGTACAATGAAACTACTTGAAGTAGTAAGAACATACCACATGAGTATAATGACAGGAATAACTATTTCCAAATATTAGAGAAAGACTGTGTCTGACCCAGATGAAACCTAGCAAAGGAATTATTCACTATATTACTGGGCATAGCCCAGTGTACTTTAAGATACACAAATACAAAAATGATAATTGTGAAATCTGCGAAGAGAGACACACTGGAACATGCTGTATTCGAATGTCTAAAGTATCACAAAGCTTTAAGAGAGGGTAGAGCTGAATTAGCAGAAAAAAACATATGGTACATACTAAGAACAAAAGATGTCGAAACTACAAACAATGGCAGATGAAGTCTCAGAACTGGAGTACGCTGAAGCAAGAAGATTGGGGAACATAAGAACAAATAGACCACGGCCATTGGAAGTACGACAACCTGTACATATATCTGTAAGACTGCAGGAGTTGGAGTCACATCTTCACGGCAATGAGGAAAATGATAAGGGCGCTTCGGACAAAATTGGTGAAGTGAAGAAACCTCCAGTGAAGAGGAATTAGATCAGAGCTATAGATAGAAGTTATGCGTTAGAGTTACATATGTTTCATGATTTAGAGAAGTCTTGTAAACCACTTTGTAGCATAGGTTAGTTTAATTAGTTATAGGTTAGCTAGGTTTAGAGGTTATCTGCAGATATTGTTTTTCACAAATAAATTATGTAAACACAAATGAAAAAAAATATTAAGTGAGAAGCTATGCCCTAGTTTAGATTCTAGATATTAGGGTGATAGTAAAGCAGATTTAAAAAGAACAAAAAGAAGTGTACTGCAGCGATTTCATTCGTTTTCGTGCAGCAAAACACCAAATGAACCTTGAAGTCAGCTGATTGTCAACTTCACGTCCTTTTACATCTATATCAAGTCCCCGAACGCCATGGTGGAGGACATCGAAAACCTGGTGAACCGCATTAACAATTGAGAGGGAAAAGCGGGCAGCAACACCAAGTCCATGAACGCCATGGTGGAGGACATCACAGAAGACTAAGATCTGAAGGCAGACGCACCGGGAAGCATAACATCTGCTCAAACCACTGAAGCAAGATGGCAGTCAACTTTTGAAGTCTTCTGCCGCTAATTCGACAGTGGCCAAGCACAAGTGGTCGCCAGAGCAAGAGGCCGCACAGCCAATAGCCAGCCTCCAGGGACAGACAGCAGAGGTGCAGAACGTGATCCAGACAGCGGTGGCACATTCGGAAGGCCCTGGAAAACCAGGCCAATTAGCCAGCATAGCCTTCATCCACCTCCCACCCGAATTCGCATACCAAGAAGCAGCCTCCTCCATTGACGGGTTACGAGATGCCGAGATACGTCACCGCCATTGAGGATGGAGGCGGCCAAAGTTACTGCTACCACAACTTCGTATTGTTGCATGTGCTACTATAGGAACCGAAGACCAGCCGAGGGGCGCCAGCCAAGACCAAATGTTGCGTGTCGGGTGTGTGGCCAGCCGGGACATCTGGAGAGACTGCCAACACCAAGAGCAGCCGTAAAACGAGTAAGCGCCAGCATGGCGAGGGGCATGTCGGCGCCGTCGCCACCATCCCCTCGAGTGACACTGTGCGCCGTCAGGCGACGTACAGATGACAGCTTCATCGCAGACGGTTGGGTGAAAGGGAAGCCGTACCACGTGCTTGTGGACACCAGGACAGCTTTCACCGTCATTAGACCCGACGTAGCCAAGTGTTTACCATCGAGAAAACCAAGCGCACCATACCAGCTAGTGACATCAGGCGTCACCTGGCCTGTGGAGCGGGAGGCCCTACTTCAGTTGACCCTGGGGAGGAGTGCCTTGTGTCTGGGTGTTCGTCGCGAAGGTGGCTGAGGTGATACTGGATTGGATGCTCTCAGGAGCCACGAGGCGATGGTCAACGTTGGCAGGAAGGTTCTGCCGCTCAATAGAGAGGAGGCGATGCTCCGGCACTCCAAAGAACTTCTTGGAATTTGAAGGGTCATCCTGTGAGAATACGTGGTTGTCCAAGCGAGAAACGAGGTGGTGGTGGCAACTGGAAGGCCAGCGGACGAAGCACCTGATGCTGGACCGGATGAAACATGCTCATGGACTTTGTGTAGCCAGGACATTCTTGCCATGCCGAGAGAAGGTTCCGGTGAGGCTGCTCCACCCAACAGACACCGATCACGACATCCAGGCCGGACGGAGTTGGGGACAAGTGGTCATATTTTATGTGTAACGCCCATCGACAAGACCCAGGAGCAGGTGTCCATGCAACCCTTGGGGCCCCAGCTGGAAGGCATACCAGCACATCTTCAGCCAAAGCAACAGCGACTACAGCCGCATGGAGCGTGTGCTCCACCACAATGACACCGGAGACACCTGGACTATTCGGCAAACACCCAGACGCATCCCGCTGGCAAAACAAGCGGTGGTTCGGGACGTGCCAGAGGACATATCCAGGGCAGTGATCGAAGAGTCAGGCAGCCCTTGGGTTCCCCTGTATCCAGGTGAAAAACGGCGAGCTACAGTTCTGCATGGACTACAGGAAGCTGAATGTTTTTGCACCAGGAAGGATTGCTTCCCCTTACACCGGATTGATGATATCCTGGACATGCTTGCTGGTGCGCAGTGGTTCTCGACCCTTGACCTGAAGTCGGGTTACTGGCCGGTGGCTCTAGACCCGCGAAACAAGGAGAAGACCACATTCACAACAAGATTTGGGCTCTCAAGGGCTTTGGTACTTCACAGTTATGCCCTTTCAACTCTGCAACGCACCAGCTATCTTCCAACGCCTCATGGAGTCAGTAATGAGAGGACTGACTTAAAACCCTGCCTGCTATACCTGGATGCCATCATCATCGTTGGCAAGACGTCCGATCATCTAGACAACCTAAGCGAGGTGCTACTGAGACTGCAGGGGACCAACTTGAAGCTAAATGCGAAGTGCCAGCTCTTCCGCAAGGAAGTCTACCACTCGGGCCACTTAGTCTCAACAACCGGAGAGGACACAGGGCCTCGAAGACACAGGCTGTGAGAGAATAGTTTCACCCGTAGGATAAGCGAGGATTGCGCAGATTCCTGGGGTTTTACAGTTATTACCGCCGCTTCATAAAGGGGTTCTACAACATCACTATGCCCATCACTGGCCAGACATAGCATCGGCCTCAAGTGTGGACCGAAAGGTGCTTCCCAGCAGCTGAAAAAGACACTATGCAGCGTTCCCATTATGGAAGTCCTACAACCAGGCGCGTCTTTATTGTGGACACCCATGTCAGCGACCATTGCATTGGAGGCGTCCTATCCCAAGTCCAGAACAACCACGAGCGGGAGATAGCCTACTACAGCAAGACGCTGTTCAAGGCAGAGAACTACTGCGTCATCCGGCGAAAGCTGCTGGTGCTAGTGAAGACTTTGGAGCACTTCCACAAGTACCTGTATGGTCAGCCATTCCACCAGAGGACTGACCACTCTGCCCTAACTTGTAACTTAGTTTTAGAAACCTGGAGGGCTAGAAAGCATGTTGGGTCCACAGGCTGCAAGAGTGCAACTTCACCTCCGAATATTGTAGAGGGAAGAGCCACGCCAATGCAGATGGCATATCCCTAAGACCCTGCCCAGAAGGGTGGAGCCAATGCACAAGTTGGAAGAGAAAGAGAGTGCCGCAGTCTTGATGAGGGAGCAGTTAGTGGACGTCGACTTCGGGCCACTCTTGAAAGAAGTGGAGGCAGGGGCAAGAACCTGGAGGCACATCACATTCAGAAGTGCTGCATACAAGTCGTACTGGGCCCAATGGGACTCACTGAACAACAAAAAGGTGTTCCGGGCATGGGAATCACCTGATGGGGAGACACAGAGAGAACAGTTGGTTCTTCCCCGGAGAAGATCCCGGAAGTCTTGGAGGAAGTGCACTCAGGAACTTCAGGACACCTGGGAGCAAACCAAGAACAACTCCGAGAGTGCTACTATTGGTTGAGGCTCCGAGCAGATGCTGAAAGATGGTGCTATCAATGTCATGTGTGCGCGGCAAGTCACGGTCCCTAGACTAGGAACTGGGGCCGCATGCAGCAGTACAATGTCAGCACGACTTTCGAAAGCGCAGCATGCAGCAGTACAATGTCAGAGCGACTTTCGAAAGCATCGCTGTCGACATAGCTGGACCATTCCCAGTGTCCAACCGAGGCAGAAAGTACCTGATGGTGGCCGTGGACTACTTCAAGTGGCCGGAGGTGTATGCCATCCCGAACCACGATGGGAAGACCATTACAGACTGCCTCGTGGAACAACTGTTCTGCGGATCTGGGGTAGCGTTAAAGAGCTCCACAGTGACCAGGGGACTAATTTTGAGTCCCACCTGATGGAGGCTCTGGAAAGACTTGGGGGTGAACAAGACCTGCACAACACCTCTACATCCAGTCGGGCGGCATGGTCGAGAGATACATCAAGACCCTAGCACACCTGAGGAAGGTCGTGGCCAGTCATCAGCAAGATTGCGACGTCAAGGTGCCATTGTTCGTGCTGGCTTACCATTCGTCAACACACACCACTGGGACTACGCCAGCAAGCTTAATGTTCGGCATAGAGCTACGCCCCCCTTGTGAACTGACCTGACCCTTGGGAGACCCCCCGGAAGCAAAGCAGCGAGCAACCGAGTATGTGGGGAACCTCGTAGACATCTCCAAGACATGCATAAGATGGCTCGTCAGAGTATCCAGATGGCGAGCGACCGCATTAAGACCCGATACGACAGGCAAGCCAACAGCCAAGGACTCTGGTAAGGTGACCTGGTTTTGTTGTAGGCCCTACCCGGACCAAGGGACGCTGCCCCTTACTTCAACCGTGGCAAGGACCGTACCGGATGGTAGAACTGACGACGTGGTCTACCGCATCCAGAAGGTGCCTCGAGGAAAGATGGTGGTACACCTGGATCGTCTGGCCCGTTACGATGGTGCTCTTTGTGACATTGTTCAGCTGCCGCGACAAGCCAGAGCTGGGCACGTGGGCAGGAGAGAAACAGACAGATTCCAGTGCGTTCGGTCTATTGTACCCGAACCGTCAGAATCGTCAGCCAACGATATAAGTGTACTCAGTGATTTCATTAATTTGTTTTCGTGCAGCAAAACTCAGTCAGCCTTGAAGACAGCTGCTTGTCAATTTCACATCTTGTTACTGCAGGAAAAGTTGTTTGAGTTCTGCAAACTGAATTTTCAAATCTACATAACCCAAGCAGTCACAATAGGCTGTTATAAGCAGGAAGACCCAGATGACAAACCGTAGCAAAGGGCATTTGTTTATGCTCTACACTCCAGTTAGTAGTAAAAAATACTTTAGTGGCACAAAACTGATAGGCACCATGGTCATGTTTGGCTATATATGTATTGGTTCAAGTCAGACAAAATATGCAAAGCAAATACCATATTATAGAAAATATAAAAGCAGAAATAGTAAGGTTAAAAATACATACAGTAAACAATAAAAAGCCAACAATTCACAGTAAACACTTAGTAAAAATGAAACAGTTCGAAGTCAGTAATATTAGAGGGATTGCACAATAAATGTGTTTAAACAACCCATTGAACTGAATATATAAAAATGCTTTAAAATAAAGGCAGGGTCATCACCTAAAATTGTAATATTGTTAGACAAACCAAGCTTTGCACATAGCGACGAATAATAACAAAGGGTGAGGAAATACTTCAGCATCGCAGTGGTCCATCTGAGAAGGTAGCCATGACGGAGGTGAATTACCTATATGAAGCCAAGCAAGTATAGCCTGTTCATAAGGTACCTGACTTCGGTAGTAGAAGTAAATCACTCTACTTACCATTGAGAGAATATCTTTGTGCAAAAAGCTCTTCAAATTGATAGATAAGCAGCAGACCAACCATACATTGAGGCATATAATCGTAACCTTCTGTTCTTCACTGTTTTATCTGCTTGTTCATTTCTAATAATGCCACTGTACCCAGGAACCAAGATGAAGACCAATCAAAACAACCAGGAACTAGTAACATCAACTTCAATGATACCCGTGTGAACACAAAATTAAGCTCTTGGATTAATTACTGGGCATATTAAAAGGACTACTCTAATGGCCTTATAAGCATTTATATGTAACAGGCCTAAAATGACATGTAGAAATCCAAGGCCCTTTACCACATGGGAAACAGATTTTCAGAAAATAAAAAAGTAAAACACACAACTCCTTCAGTTTGAAAACCATTTTAGGATTCAAACAGAAAATTTGACAATTCACAAATAAACTAGATAACCTATCTGAAATGGAACCTCGCATGCTGCTCAACAACCCAATGTGAACATCAATGAACTTGGAATAAAACCTTGGTCCAATTGCAGATTTCAAAAAAGAAAATTCATCTATAGAAGCCCTTGAAACCATAATTGTAAGATATCCAGATGGTGAAAGAACTCACATCTAATACAGATTATTCTCTTTACAACATAGAAGATAGAGGCGCTACTGTAAATTTTAACTATAAGCCTGTTGGAAATGATTTCACAAGCCTTGATGGAGAAACTGATGCAATTTATACTTCCTTAGAAAATATATTTGCCTGACAATGTAAGCTTTACAACAATTTTCAAAGCAGCTATTAAGGCTAATATTTCAATTGACTGCCCTAAAATGGAAAAAATATTAATCATAATGTGATTAAACATCTCCCAAAATTTAAATAAACATAGTTTTCCAATGAATTTCATAGCACAGTGGAATTTCTTTAGTTTCCATTGTATTCTATTTATAGGTCGAACTAAAAGAAACCTAAAAACCAGGGTCAAAGAGCATTTTAGAAACAAAGTGATATAGGAAGATGTCAGCAGTAGCTTTTCATTTCTGGTACAAAATCCATGACGACCGACCCAAATTAAAAACTATTAAAAGTGGTGAGAAACCAAAAGAAACTCATGTTAATATGGAAAAATAAGGACAGAGTTTTGATAAAGAAGTTCCTAATTCCACCACCAGAGAAGCCCATAGACTACAGTGAATTTTGGCACATCAGTCACTGTTACACAAACATCCAAATTTACAGAAAGCTAACTGTTCAACCAAAACCTAGGGTTAGGTCTAAGGGGACCAAATTATTCAATGGCAGGCAACATGATATGATTTTCAGAATTTAGAAATATATGGCATTTTCCAGTATGGATTTTATAATTGTAATCTTGATTTTGTATTTCCATTTGATGATGTAAAAGGAAAGATGAGAAATAAATTACAAATTACAACTGTTCAACCAAATGATTCACAATGAAATGAAGCATGCCACAAAAGACTGACCTTGATTTGACGTACAGAATTTTGTTTTGAAACTCTACAATGGTTTGAAATATATCCCTACAAGGATATCAAGGATATCCCATCAAGCCCTGTTTAGTAGTGTTACTGTGCAGCAAGATAACACCTTGTACAACTTCTGAAACACGCTGGGTTCTGGACATTCAAAAGTTTAGACATACCACTCTTTAGATCACAGTTGGCAGAACTGGAATTAAGGTCCCACCTTCTACCACTGCCATTGCTACTGTGGGAACTCCAGAAATTCTGCTAAAGCATCTACCACACCACATCATTACTTTCATCATATAAATACAATTACACAATGTGGTTTCTAGCTGTGGGACAATTGGAAACTTACTTTACGGATGTGTCTCATAACTCTTATAACGGTATAAGTTAACTTAGAATTCAGCAGTTGAACATGAATAAACTCTGCATGAAATTTGTATGAAGTTTAATAGTAATAAGGATGCAGAAGGAAGAATAAAAGAAACAAAGCTGGCATTCGGTGCCATTATTTTAAGTGTAAAACAAAATTTCCAGAGTTAACTAGCAAGAACATTTTCAGATCTAAGGTTCAATTCATATAACAAGCAAGCACCAATGCAGCATGGCTGAGGGTTTGCACCCATGTATTTATTGGAAACAAAAAGATATGTAATGTGCTACATAACACAAGAGTTTGCCAACCTCAAGTTTATCTTTGGTTTGCATTGCATTCACAAGGTAAGAATTCTACTTTGTTTCCACGTATTGCAGACATCTGGGAAGCACAACGAAAAAGCCTGATACAAGGTTTTATGGTATATCCTGAACAACTGTGTTCATTTGGCCGTATCATGTTTTAAATGCTGATGCCAGATTTAACATTCTCCAAAATTGAGTCATATTGAATGAATGTAATGGGTGAAATGATGCTCAAATGAGTCCAGGGTCCATTGGGCTTAAGAGTTATCCAACATTTATATTTCAAAATAACGGAAAACACCAGGAGAAAAAAACACCCACCACACACACAACCAGATAACGCAAACTGACCGAGATACGAATTCTGGAACTCAAATGCTGATGCCAGATGTCATTTATTTCGTAGAACTTTATCTTATTTATTATCACATTATGAATTTTCAAAATGGATATTAGTGATTATTTTATTGAACTTCTACATGCAACTAGAGGATCTACAAACAGAACCTTCACTAACTTGAGTCAGGCATATTCTGCAGCATATGAATATTATTTTAAATTATAATACATAGAAACAGAATATGCAACAGTAAGAAGACTAAAATATGTGTAACTTGTGAGCTATGACATCCATATATAATTTACATTGGCCTTATTATCTGTAGTTAAATTACAGATTTTCTACATATTCCAATATATTTTTATAGAATACAAATTAATATTACACACTGAATAATACAATTAAGACACAACATGAAGCAATATTAAGCACAGATTTAGCTTGACAACGTTTTTAAACAGAAAGTGACATTGTAACCTTTACATCAAAATATGGAATTGCTGCGTTGTTTCAAACACAGGAGATTGCTAATAACTGATATATAACATACAACAAAATAGTAGGTATTCACAATAAAGAACAATGTCTTTTGATAACTCAACTTACCCTCTGCAATCTATGTTTGGGTTCAAACTTTGTGGCGTAGTCCATTGCATCATATATCAGTGCAAAGCCAGTAGATTTTCCACCACCAAAGGCAGTTCTGAATCCAAAACAGAACACTAAATCTGGAGTTACTTTGTACATCTTTGCGAGTTTTTCCCTAATGTCTGTTTTCTTTACTGATGGCTGACCTGGATGAAGCACATCTACAACCTTGAACAGCAATCATAAAAGAAAATTAAATATGAGCTACACATATTAACCCTGATGACCAAGTAGTTGAACATTCTTATATATCATTATACATACTACTGCACTCTCCTTGGAAGACAAAGATTTGTGTTAGAAACTACATATACGATACATAAATTAAATCTGAAAATGTGAATCTTTAAAGTGTTGTAAAGTATACCATTCACCAACAAAACAAGTTCAGTTACAATGGGTTTCTTAATAAGAGCTATTTTAGTAACAATGTATTGAAAAGTTGGTGAGCTTTTATTTTTCTTTCTGTGGTTTGATCTACAGGTAATCTTTTATGTTAAGTCATTTCTTTCTGTACCATGTATATACTAGGGAAGTTTACTCCACACCACACAAAAGCATTTTAAAGTTGCTGCATTGTAAGTTGGTGATTCACATTTGCCACCACGAGATAAGCTGTGAAAACAAGGAGGGGGGAAAAACATGTCATTGCAGTCGCCTAACAAATGCATTCCAGTCAAAAGCAAATTGTTGCTATAGCAACCTGGTACTGCAGTATACGGACACTGCTATTCTTGCTTCGCTTATGAATCAGCGGTATCAGAATACTGTCGTCATTCGTTGCTCATTAGCATGAAACAGTATGCATTGTTAGAAGGGAAAATGTGTGGATTTAGTTTCAAGTAAGTTATGAGGTTTTCTGGGTTTGTTCCTAGCACAGGGTTACATTGATCTTTGATCTCAGGAGTAGTATGCAACAGTAGTATGCTTTACTTTTCTTTTATTACTTGCTGCCTTCCCTTTTTATATGAAATTTCACACACACAAACACAAAAACACAAAAAAACACACACACACACTGCTTAGTTTTACATTAAATGCATCTAATCACCTGGATACCACATTGTCTCCCTAACAACTGCATCTGACGATTTCCTGACCAACAGTCCCTCTCGTACAACAATGAATTAGCTCCTGCTTTTCCAGTTAAGAGTAAACAACCTTCCCTTTTGAAGTCAATGACCAACCTTTCTTACGTGCCTCTGTCCGGTCCAGTCCTAAGACGAGTAACCCTTATGGTAATTAGGTATTTCTCCCTATCTTCAGTGCCAAACTACAAGTGTACTGCTTCAAGTGGTGAATGTTCCAGGAGTAAAGAGCTTTACATTATAGTAACATAATTCGTCTGTTTCTATGATCAACCTCATAGTTTCAGTGTAACTTACTTAGCTAATTATTGTTACTCATGGCTGCCACAAATACTTGTGCTACAGAACCAGAGAAAGAAACTAGAGTACAATATCATTCACATTGCAGAATACAATGGATTCAGTGCTGAATTGGTCAACAAGAAAATTGATAAATTCAAAAGACAACAAAGATGCAAACAACAACTCTTTCCCCAATCACCAATGAAACTTCATACAGAAAATTTACATATCATCCCAGAGCTACACAACTTTTCCAAAAAGTCTTCAAAGAACACAATATTACTTTGGACCCATAGAACATCATCTTTTGAAATTACATAAAACAAAGGAGATACTCACAGACAAAAAATCAGGTGTATACCGGATAAAATGCACGGGCTGTGACAACTTTTACATTGGAAAAACAAAAAGGAACTTGAACATTAGGCTTAAAGAGCATTTTAGGAACATCAGGAACAAAGGAATAGATAAATCGGCAGTAAGGTACCACTTTTGAAAGGAGAATCATGATATAGAACGAGAAATTCACTTATTGAAAAGTGTCCAAGGTCCAGCTACATTAACCACGTGGGAAAAAAATCTTCATAAAGAAACATGAAAGAAAATTGTTTAACTTCGACACTACATTTAAAGAAAACCCAAATTTCAAGTTCAAGATAACAACAGAAACGCACCTATCACCTCCGAGGAGTTCACCGTACTGACGTACATTAGGCGACAACAGCTGATGATGATAGGAAGATCCTAACAAAACGCATTCTAGGTAAATACTAGCAATAAGTGGAGCACTGAGTATTAGCCCAACTCAATATTAGTCCGACACTTATATTTTGTGCTTCACTGTAATCATAGTCCTTACACAATGGAAAGAAACTAGACTTTGTCCAACAGGTGAATAAAGAAGCAGGTGCCAGAAATTAACCACATTGGCTCACGGGTTTTAAAACTCCTGTGTTCTTTAACAATATTGTGACTTTGTGGGTTCGTGAAATGAAAAGTCCAATTACACAAACTCAACAATGTTCTTTATTTCCACCGACTTACAGTTGAACACTTGCCAATTACACAGAATTACGTAATGCAATTACAATTCACCAGTTCGTCCGTTGCAGTCCCACTGTACGCTCACAATTACGTAAATTCTTCCGTTGCACGCACACAGTCTTCTCGTTCACTAACACAGCGCTACTTCACTGCTTGCCAAGCACTCACTCAGTCTTCTCGTCCGTACACTAGCACTGCACTCTTACGCCAAGAACTAACTGACTTTCCTCCAGCCCGACGTCTTGCTTATATAGGGTCAGCTGGCCAATCTAAAATGTTCTGGATTAGATGAAATATCCCGTAAGTTCGAGAATCCAGGTGGAGGGGAAAAAGACGGCACAGTGGCCCGCGATCCCTCTCCTAATCATCCCTTCAGTTAGTGACTTAAATTAATGGGTGGGTGTGTCCGAACGCCTCAGTCTCCTGCTGCCGCTGCCAGCCAGGTCTATAGGGAGTTCCGACGTTTGGGTAACAATATACTTCTGTGATTTAAGCTTCTGGCTTTACCTGCTTTCAATAAAACATTCAAGTTGTAATATAGAATTAACATTATGAAGTGATTTAAAAAAATTAAAAAAAAAAAAAACAAATTAAAAAAAAAAAACACTGGTTGATATACTGATTTTAGCAATAAAGATGGAAGTTAAACTCCGGCAACAGCATTGCTGTTTACATGCACATGTTACGTTAACCAATGACGTACCTAGAGGCAGAACTTAATCCAATAAAAAGTGTTATCTGGGCTTTTTGACCATGGTCGATTGGCTGAAATAGCACTTGATGTTTTGCCTGTCTCTCGCCAGGCAACATCACTCCAGCAGACATACCTAAATCGACAACTTCTAAGATGCCCAGAGGAGAGACGAGCAAAACGTCAAGTGCTATTTCAGCCAATCGACCACAGCCAAAAAGCCTGGATAACACTTTTTATTGGAAGATGCTATTCGCTGCCTGGTATATTATACCAGGAAGCAATATCCAACACTTTCTGGCCCAAATGACCTTGTTGTCGACGGGCCCTAAAACACCACACACTCACTCCAACACTTTCTAAACTACATTCATCTCTACAAATGTATGATCTTTTTACAGGTGGCAAGACCTCACTTTGAAAAATAATCAAACTGTAGGACTTCCCTATAAAAAGCTGAATGGCCGCAAGATCTTGCTGGAAAAACCGGACATATGTGCCTGGCACTGTGGGTTTCCACGAGAACTATTTCTTGTGATTTTGAGAATATTGTAGATTGATAAAACCTGGATGAATGCCAATCATTGCATACACAAGGGCTGAACAAATGATACCTTGAGAGCAACAATATGGGTGCCATTAGGCAAAGGTGAAAGAATAAACCTCCGTCACATGGTTAATTTGGAGAGGCCTCTCTATGGATTGTAATTGTCAGGATAATGCAAAATATCAATTTTGGACAAAGCTTCAACAATTGCATCTACTAAGTGTTATTTTGGAATGCCTTGTTTGCCACAATGTGCATGTTCCAGACAATTTAAAAAAGTATGAACTGCTTGCACTGGTAAACGCAAATAAACCGCAGTTCCCAAAAAGTGTAATTGATGAAATTGCTGCAAAAAAAGGCCACAGAATCAGAGTTCCTCTGTACCGTTGCCATTTTAATGCAATCGAGTTGATTTGGGCCCAAATAAAGGGATAAGTAGCACACAACAATAAAGATTTCACTATAACATGTTATAAAACAGAGGAAGCAATAGAAAAAATAAGTGCTAAAAATTGGGAAGATGCTGTCTTGTCACATATAAAAAGTTATAGTTTCGGAGACTTTCTGTCCTGTGGAGGACTACATTTTTCGGGCAGTGGATTTTATCAATCACTTCGTTTACCAATTACATAGAAGTTACAAATAAAACAGAAGACTTCACAGGCTATTACCAGAAAATTCAAGATATACAAGCATTTTATCATGTAAATATACGGTGAATTATAAAAATTGTGAAGCCACCTTTGAGAAAATAAGGGAACACTTAATGCAGTTAGAGGTATGAGAGTTCCATGAAAATATTTGTGTTGAATCTATACAAGACACATTTACTTGTTTTATGGTTATTATGCATATAAGCATGCATATGCACATAAAAAGTCACAATATCAACAAAATATATAAAGGTTAAATACTAGACCTTCAAAAATACATCAATCCATTTGAAATAAAACGAAATCTATGTACAAATGTACTGCACATGTGCAGGTTGCTGTCAACATTACTATAAGCACACATTTTCTTAAGCACTGATTTTACAGTATAGCGCCGGCAGGGGGAAGACAGAGCTAACAAGCTCTTGAGTCAGCAGTGTGGTCAACCAAGAAAAACAATTTAGCAAAATATCGTGTAAGATAAGCAAAGACATGTGCTGCAACAGTGAAATGTGTGGACAAACAGTAAACTGAATTTGATCTGATAAGCCTCTAGATCACAGTGCATAGTGCATTTCAAGTTTTGAAGTTGTCTGTGCTTGGGGAATTAGGCAAAACCTACCAAATGAGGACTTGGGACCTGAGTGGTCAAGATAACATTTATGTATAATGTTGGTATAATCACCAACATTAAAAGTCAATACAAAAGTCAAAACAACTGGCAAAAGTTTCTAATCAAAAGTATGTTGTAATGTTATAACTATACTACTGGATATTGTTCAGCTCTTGAAATGAATCGGCTTCTCTGTTTTTGCATTCTTGGCATCAGATATTCTGCCAAATATACATTTGATATAACATTTATATAAATACTTCATTCTATCAGACACTGCACCTTGAGAGGCAATGCCGGAGAGATCGCCAGTGCAATTCAATATTGTTAGTGTGGACATTTGTTCTTAGTCCATGAAATGCAGACTGATACAAAACTCCTGGCCACTAACCCTTCCCGAGCGGACATGTTTTACGGCTCTGAGCGGAAGGTAATTTTATAAAAATATGTAACCCTTCAAAATACAAATAAAAGTATAATTTCATGCTTGAATGTATTAAACACGTGCTGTACCTTGTTTTTTTGAATTCCACTACTGTTGTTCGACAGGAGTGAAGATTTGTTAAACTGCGTAAAAATGTTCCTGCAAAATCAGCATAAGTACCATTTTTGGATATTGCATCACATCTTGTAGTTCTAACACACACATACACACGTGTTCACACATAAACTAGGAACAGTTCAGGAACTAAATACTGTAATATAAGTATATGTAACATATGTTTTGTAAAACCGATGGCAATAATAAATTATAATTCATAACTTTGATAGAAATGTGAGGTTACACCTAGCTGGAGCAGGGTATCTACGGTTTTAGACTGATGATTTTATCTCAATGTTCAGGGGTGTGAAAATCTTTCCCTAATATTGTTCTTTTGTGTGATATATTTTGAAACACACATCTGGATGCAGGGGAGGCTTGGAGATGCAGGTTTCACAAAAATATATTGTTTTCTTTATTTGTTTTTGGGCCTTACATACCACACCAGGATTTGCCCAACTTCTTTGTTTTCTTCTCCCCATGAAATGTGGAAATCCATTTAGCCTTTCCAAAGCTGGGCCCTGTGAAATACGACTCTTACTTGACGTAGCATTGTTTGCCGCGCACCCATTCGCTCCGCCACCAGAGATCTGACGAGATGCTTGCGAAATTTTCTATGTGACAGGATCGGTTTACATTTGCTTGTCATATGCATTGTATATAACAGGTACGAATTTACAATGCAAACTTCCAGCAACCAGAAAAACATTTTTCTATACCACTTGCGTGTTCTCCTGCAGAACTGATATAATTATCAGTTCTATCGACACCACCCATGTGTCAAGTGTAGTCCAAAATAATGTTTGGTTTCAATGTTGCTGCCTGGTTTGGAAATTTTGAAGGCACCTCTGTCATTTCGTTTTTATCACCCTTGTGACTGGTACTGAGAACCGTTACAGTTCTTTTGTCTTTCCAGCACAGAGCAAGCTTTTGCTGATTTCAGAAGCTTTTTATCTCACCCCTCTTCATTTTCTTTACGTTTCCTGGCTTTAGTTGGTGTGGCATATTTTTTCTGTTGCCCATAACTGTCCCAGTAGTCACCATATTCATTTTCCACAATTCATCAGCCAATTCAGGTGATGTACCTGTCTGTATATACATGGAAACCTTTAGGTGGGTCTACATGATCCTTTAGGAGGGAAGAGCACAGGTCTTTTACAACAAGGGTAGTTTTCAGGAGACTAGAATTTGATTCAGTTTTGCCCATGTAGGGTTGGAAATTGTAGATACCCATTGGAAGCATCAGATAAGCTGAAAACTTTGATCCCAAATTTTGTTGGTTTATTTGGATTATACACTTTGAATTTTACTCTGCCCTTGAAACTGATGGTGCTCTCATCGACTGACACAAATGGACCTGGGGAATAGAATAAACTGCATTTTTGCCGTAGTTTCTCCATTAAATTTTGAATAAATTCTTCCTTAATTTTCTGTTTCCCTCAGCATGCACAAAATGAAGATTCCAAAACAAAAGGAGAAATTCGTCGCGAGAAAATACATCGCTGAAAAATGGAAATTTATCTAACCAACTTGTAGAAAAATAGTCTGTGACGTCAGACGTAGGGTGAAGCCCCATGTTAATAATCATCCCAATTAGTGCTTTTATGTCAATAATTGTTGGAGTATTCCAGGATGCAATCCTGGCTTTCTTTGTTGGAGGCGTCGCCAGTTGTTTTTTTGTGTTCCCTTGAATGCAGGTTCCTTCAATTTCCTTGTCCGTCAACCCTTTCTTTACTGCCATTATGCCAAAAAACGAAACAAAATGAGGCTTACTAGTACCAAACACCGCACTGTTTATTGCTTCACTGGTGAGAACAACGAAAGGAATTCCTGACAAAGCAATTTCGGGGATTTACCGACCACCAATGTTTCAAAGCACATTTCCTGCCATCTGCTGGCACTATATCTTAATTATATGAATGTAAATAGCCGACTACAATAGCTCTATAGCTGCACACCCATATATGGGTTTCCGCTCGGGAAGGGTTAAACTAACGTATCCACCCCACCTGTTGGAGTGGATAGCACAAGCAAAACCCACATGCTCTTCAATTAAAGCAGAAAAGGTGACAATCATTGGGCTCTGTCATTAGTATTTCATTAATGATATTCCTATCAGCTTGAGGACCAAGTTTTCCTTCATGATGCAGCTGTGATACTTCCTCCTTTCAATTTTACTTTCATCAATTTACACATGGTCAACACTGCATATTTTGTCCCTGCTGTTGTATTTGTGCATGGAGGATATGCACACCTTGCGACAATAGCAAGGCCGATCAGTGACTTAAGCTTGTGCCTCCAATGGAACAGTGGATAACAGTTTGTTCGTAAGAGAAAGTATGGGCAAAGGTGAGCATAACTAGGAATACTTGGAAAAGTGGTAACCTAGAATTCTTGAACAAAGTACGTTTTGACACTGAATCTGAAAGCTGTTCATAAACTCACGAAAATATTGCATACTTCCAATCAAGTTTACTGAAGAGTGAAGGGCAGCATTGCACTCCCAACATAACATACGTATTCTTAGTAGACTTTCATCATATAGGAACTGCATGCATTGTTCTTATGACAATGGTGCGAGATCAACAATATTGTCACCTAATTATCGCAAGGTACGGCCAGCTAGCAGCAAAGTGGGCGACCGGAGGCATTCAGACCACGCCTACCCATTTATCTTGTAGCGCTACGAGGGGATGGTTGGAAAAACATCACTAAGCCATCTCTTTCACCTCCCCTATTGTCGTCTGGAACCTTCAGGATGATTCACTGAGCCACGAAACTTCCAGGCACAGCGATCTGCGTATATAAGGGATGAAGTGGACAGTTCAGTTGAGTTCTTGACGAGCAGCCGTGCGGAGTGCCAAGTGAGTGAACGGACTGCAAGACTCTGTACGTGCATCAGAGGAGTTGTGCGTAATTGAGTGTAGATTGGGCCTGTGACAGACCAACTGACGAATTGTAATTGTGTGAATTATGTAATTCTGTGTAATCGGCAAGTGTTCCAACTAATTCGGTGGAAATAAAGAACATTTTAAGTTTGTGCGATTGGACTTTTAATTTCACGAACCCACACTCGCAATATTAATAAATCTAGCCACAGCAGTACATTCACTGAATGGTGGGGACCAAACATGATATTTACTTTCACAACAAATAGCAAAGGTACCTTACTTCTAAAAATGACATGTGCAGTTTTAATTCCTATACAACACATCTGGGATATTGGTGCTAAGGCTGCCAGTAAGTGGCTCTGCAACTATTGATGTTACCAGTACAGCTATTCTATTTATAAGGGGAAAGGAAATGTCAAGGATCCAGTCAATTACTGGAGTATCAGTTTGCCAATTTTTGGAAAGATTTACACTGGGATTTTAGCAAGAAGAGTATCTTACTGGGCAGAAGAGAAAAATCAATCATCAATATTCCAGGCAGGATTCAGAAAAGGAAGGAGAATGGTCAATAATATTTTTATTATACAGTCAGTTGTAGATGAATACTTAAGTATGAAAAGAGGTAGAGTTTATATGACGTTAATTGACCTAGACAAAGCATTTGGTACTATAGAGAAGCATTATAGATTAAACTGAAAAAGAAGGGATTAAGTTCAAAATACGTAAGAGCAATTCAGAATATTTACACGGATAATTAGTTCTGTATTAGGCTGAATGGTTATGAAACGGGAAGGGTTGCAGGCAATTTGGGACTAAGGCAGGGTTGTAAGCTATTTAATCTTTTCATTGATATACTGGAAGAACTGGATCAGGATAACTTATATCTACCTGTAATACACAACAGAAATACCAGGATTAAAGTCTGTTTAGTTAACGCATGTGCAGTTCAGCCGCCTCTTTTGACGAACCCTTACAATCTTTTTACAACACCGTCCCTCCTCCCAGTCCTTTCTGCAAGGTTGCCACGTTTCTCAATACATCATGGGTATCATACGAGGTTTCGTCTAAATAAATTATCTTATGTACATTACTGCAAAACTTCATTAGCTTGGACAAATATATATATATATATATATATATATATATATATATATATATATATATATATATATATATATATAACCAAGCTACTATTCTACTGGATTTCATAACCCTTCAGGTCTAAAGACATACACACACAAAAATACGATTGTATAAAACAATAAGAGCAATATTGACATACGGATGTGTAGTATGGGTAATGACAAAAAAATCGAGAATATATTATGTGCCTTTGAAAGATTTTGAGAAGAATCTTAGGCCCAGTGAATGATAATGGATAATGGAGACATAGATATAACAGCAAAATATATGACATATATAAAGAGCCAGATGTAACAATAGTTAAATTAAGAAGACTTCAGTGGGCTAGTCATGTATTACAAAGAATGACCAAAGTATACCCTCAAAAGCGTTAAAAGGCAAAATGTTTGGGAATAGAGCAGTTGGCAGACCAAGGGAGAGATGATTTGATGGGGTGAGAATAGATGCAAGAAACTTACTAAATAGCAGGAATCTGGAAAGAGATGCAATAAATAGGGAAGAATGGAGGCAACGCTTAGGAGAAGCCGAGGCTCAAGTTGGGCTGTAGCGCTACGGAAGAAGAATTGTTGATAAGCTATCATGGGAACCACACAAATTATATTAGAGATAAACTCTCCCGAGTTATATATTTAATAAAGGATCTAATGAATTATATAACTGACACTCATACGATCTACATACTTTGCCTTTTTCCATAGTATGTTATCATATGGCATTTTACTATGGGGAAGCAGTACCCATGTTACGGAAGTACTTTTACTGCAGAAGATGATATGCTTAATTACAAAGTCACATAGTCGGGAACACTGTAGACTGCTGTTTATTAAACTTAGAATCATGACAGTGATAAACTTGTACATATTTATTGATCTTATGTCAAAACTAATTTATCTGAAATGGAACAGACATGATATACATTACTATAATACGAGAAATAATCACAAATATGCGATATCATAGACTCACAAGAACTGCAAATAGTTTTGAGGTATTGGGCGTTAAATTATATAACAGTTTACCTTACGAATTTCAACAGTTGCATGATGCAAGGTTTAAGCAAAAGGTTCACAATTGGCTAATTGATTCACTGCATTACTCTATACAGGAATTTTTTGACAGTAATAAGTAGTTATAAAGTGACTTAGACATGAACTTATTCTTGTTTCACGTAAGCTTGCAGAGTATCTCTTACCGGTCACGTGACCTAATCACCTCTCACTGGCTGCTGTTGTGGTAAAGAGTGTAGTGTGGTAAAAATTAGTTCGTTATTTAACATGGTGATATATCTGTATATAACTATATGTGTTGGAAGAGAATTGTCAAATTTATATTTTCGTAACTGTTTTAATTAAATATATTACGCAACACAGTTGATTTATCTGAAATGCATGTTAATTCTTAAACGAAGTAAAGAGGTGGTTCCTTTGCTCTCGAGCATATGACACGATAGCACGTGCTTCAGTGGTACAAATTTGTTTATATGACTTATCACTGACCTTGTTTTGAACTGGATTAGTCATATCAGCATTCGAAGGTTGTTGTGCCTAGTGCGAAAGCTAAATTATTTTATTGATCCTTTATTGCGCCTGTACTTATATGAATAATGGCAGAGTCTACCGCCAGTTTTTCGCTGAAGTATCGCAAGGGTAAATCATTACAAACAGGTGAAAAAAGAATTGCGGTGCATGTGTTTAATGCACTCAGAGAAAAATCTGTCTTTGTCAGTGAGAGAAGTCGAACAGCTGTGCTCTGAAGTTACAGGTGTGAGTGTTAGATCTGTAGGAACATCGCGATGTGAGATTGAGAAAATAGGAAAACTTACCACTCCTGGCAAAAGCAGGAATAAACAAAAGTGCGTGCTAGGAGAAAATACGTGAAAAGTGCTGTGCGTCGTCATGTGTATAGTTTTTTTCTTTAGAAACGAACTCCCTCACATAAATAACATTTCATCTGCTGTAAATGAGGATGCAGATTCACCAAATTTCAGCAGATTGCTTATACAGCTGGGGTTTGTGAATGAAAAAAGAGGCAAGAAATATGTGCTAAGAAAACAAGAGGCGATATTGCTATGTGGCGAAGATGTTATTTAAGGACAGTCAGACTGTACCGAGATACAAGTAGCAAAATATACTACCTTGACGAGATTTGGGAGAATGAAGAACACACGAAAAGTAAGGTATGGCGTGAACGGCTTTAAAGACTGAAAGACAAGCATTTTTGCAAGGTATGTGTGCAGGTTTTAAAAAATCCCAGTGGAAAAGGCTGAAAACCTTTCATTATAAACTTGTTTCACTTACATTGCTCAGTCAATTAGTTTCGACTTGCTCATTTCATTATAAACTTAAATTTTTGCATGCCTTCATATCCTTATTTGTATGATTTTAATCATCATCCTGGCAGTTATTATACGTTTACTGCATGTTGAAATGTGACGGGAAGGCACCACCTATGGCCTATGGCGCGAAAGCATTAGCCAATTAGGACGAGGGGTAATGTAGTTGAACGCGGAGTGATACATGTCAGCGGGGCAAGGTTATATGAAAGAGTAGTTTGTAGTATAGTAAGTCTCATGTTGAAATATATATAATTGTACATGATCTGTATTAATTTTGTACATAGTATTTTATGATCTGTACTACTTTGTACTTAGTATCATTGACATTGTCTATTACTGTAATCGTTTAATGATAGTAAAATTATCTGTTTTACACATTTTATAGGTAATTATTTTCTGATATGCTATATTGCCTTAACTTACCATTTGTTTCCGACATAGCAAGCGATTGGTCATAAACTTCCTTGTCTTGATGGTTGCTGTGCCTTCTGACTGTAACAGAAAAGAAATTGGCATAAAATGCCACAAATATTTAATTTTACAGTGCTGAGGTATCTCTGTAAAACAAGCTATTCCTTGATCTCATTTGCTTAATTTTACCAGGAGCAGCTCCAGGGAAAGTGCCTCAGCAACATATCACTACCTTAATAAAATGAAATATGCATATTCTTTGTATACTTTAGTCGAGAGCCGGCCGATGATAGAGGCAAAGCCTCTGAAACTAGTTCTGGAAAAATTTAAAAGTAAGTGTTGTCTAGTGTCTTTAATCGACTCTCTTTAAAGTTAATTTAATACTTTAGTTACATTGAGAACGTGTTCTTTCTTCTTAGACACAATGAATGGCTCATCTGAAAAAATAAGTAGCTGAAGTAACAGACTGCAGTTTACAAGTTATTTACTATTCTAGTAAACAGTATCTTCTGAAATTGGGCACAGATTTACAGTATTCATGTTAAATTTCAATCTGAGGTCTCGACTCTTAGCAAGCAAAGGATAGGAAAAGCCATAGCCACATCCGTGCCATTAATTTCTGACAATGTTACCATTGGCAGCACATGCAAATTATATGTAAGATGTATTATTTTGTCTTGACAGGAATCCTGCGCGGTAGGGATGAGTAGCAACTGTGGTGGGGATAATGCACCTATCGCCACAATGCGTCACACGCTTAAGATTACGAGAGGGGAGGACGGTGCATAAGGTGTCTAAAAACAAATTTCATACTTGAAGCCAATTTTGCAGCTTTTATAAACTAAGTTGTAATTCTTAGTATGGTAGTAATTTCCACGCTTTTGTTGGATCTTAAATAGTACATAGGCATTTGGAACAAAACCCTGTTCTCCTCCAGCAGGCATGATAACTGTCGGAATATCGTTGCAGAGTCTCTAACGTATTACACTCCAGGCATATGGTCCAGTATGTGCTGTATTTATATAAGTTTCACCCATATAAACTATATAAACTTCACTTCGACATCTCTGAATATTTCGTAAATACTTAAGCCTTTTTGCACGTATGGTGCGATGTTTGATTAAAATTTGTCTGTCACGCTTTTTTTTTTCTTCAAATAATCCTAGCTTCAAAAGAACTCTTCGTAATGTTCAGACACTGTCTTGGAAGTCAGTAGAATTTTTAGCTTCATAAACACTTTCTTCAAAGTTGGTCTTTGTTTTTCTGTGCTTTAAAAATTATTCATAGTTTGCCTAACTACTTCTGAATTAAAACATCCAAATTAGATTTTGTGCATGTTCTTAATCTTTGTTTACTGGGCATTGAGAAGGACGTTGTTGCACTAGCACCAATGGCTTTTCTTTCCTTAATAACTCTCCCAAACTGCTTTCAGACAACTGTTGCCTCAGATACCCTTCCCTAGATTTTTATAGCTGACCCAGACCATTGTTCCTTTTTTTATAAATCTATGGATATTGGTTATTACTTCTCATGTTTTTAAATGTAGCACTTTACTTCCTAATGTGCTGCTAGGGGACATCATTTATAAATGCCCTCTTGGAACCAGGAGACAAACACATTTTGAAACAAGCTGTAGTGTTACTGAGTAGCTCTGCATGTGTTTAGTTGCTCGTAACTGGTACGCAACTGACCTGCCCTCACCTCCAGTTGCAACTGTTCTGAGGTGGACTCGTCCAGATACCACTGCGCATCTCTCTGCACTTTTCAAGATAAAAAAATACATCTGTACCAACTTAATCACATGTCCACGGCTTATTGTGGCATACTGATAAACGAAAAATAAGCTACCAATCACTAGCTCTGAATTGTAAAACCAAAAATTCGTGTTTTATTATATCACATTCATCATTCATTTTATAGTTATACTTGACATTAAAGGACTTGGAGAAACTTTCTTTTGTGTGATGTGAGAATATTTTCCAAGTCCAACAAATAAGTAAAATAAACTCGGCTGAAGTAAAACAATGTGTAGCCAACCTCTGCAAAAATGCCCCAGACATCTGTCCAACACCGGTGCAGAGAGAAATGTGGATGCAATTAGCAGGTCAGTTTTGGAAAATACTGACCATGTTTCCTCTCAGGTTTTATTGCTTTACAAAAGTAGACTTGCTGTCCAGAGGTATTGTACTGTCGGAAGTGAAGGCTATTCTTTCTGTTTGAGTATTTAAGATTAGTTCACTGTATTGCTGAAAATTGGGAAATGGCTCAACAAGTAAAATGGACTTGTCCTTTTATTTTAATGTGTAGGCCTGCCTTCAATTATTCAATGAGGGTCTGCTGAGGACACGGATGTTATGTAATTTAGGGACAAATAAGACTGTTGTCAGCATTACATTTAGTGCAGAAAGGAGTCTGGCAGCACTAATTCAATACAGCTACACATGCAATAAGTAGATAATTACGTTATGACTTCAGGAATGTTAAAAGAATGCCCTCCAGCACAAAACTGCACTAAAAAAGTAAAGAAATCATATTAAACATAGTGGTATAAAAAGTGTGAAGGACTTAGAAAAAAATTGCTGTCACACATTAGAAAGAAGAGCTGTACATGCTTTTGTGGAAAGCTAGAATTAGCATTACACAGATGTAATGAGTTAGAGCACTTGATTGGATAAGGAAAAGTCAAACATGTCGTCCACTGCATTTAGAGCATTGTCGAAGGCTATACATATGACATTTTAGAATGGATGCTACAGGTTTGTCAAGATAAATCAAAGTAAATAAAACTGATTACATCATCATTATAGCCAATGGTACAACAGATGCATCATATCAATTAGAGCTGCAAGTGATATTGCAGTAACCTGAAGGCCTGAAGAAAGATTTTGGGAGTTTATAGTACCAGGAGTACATGATGCACATATACTTCTCAGAGCATTCTTAACGAATTAGAAACCATACCAGGTCAGAATACAAATTGCAGTTGCAATGGTATATTTATGAGCAGTTAAATCAGTGCCTACAGAAAATATTTTGGGAAAAATATAAATTTGCAAATTTCATACATCATAAGGCCAAATGTAAATGGCCAAGGAATCCTCATAAACAGCCAAGCTCACATTTTTATCCCACTTATCTGGAATTTCTGCATTTTTCCAACTATTCAAAGAAAACAAATAATGCAAACAATGTTGCCTAGAACATCTCAACTAGATGGTATTTCCATTCTTGCCATATAGATATGAATAGAGCTTATTTGGTTATGGGCAAAGGAGGAAAAAAAATATAAAAAACCATCTCTCAAGCTTCTTCCTATCATACTAGGGTGAACATTTTTTCACATAATCATGCCCCATGTCAAATGCAATCAATGTGTTGGAGATGGAATTAATTGCATTTTCACAGAAGTAGAATCAAGTCGAAAATGAACCACCTGCTAAAAGAAAAAACCAAATGATCTAAATAGAAGTTTTGGAACCAATTCTCCTGGGAATCAAAACAAGTACCTAATTCTCGGTCACACAATAGCTTTGAGGCAGTTGTTGAAAAGTGTGATTTGTAGCAAATAATTTTCCCTGAAATGCATGTTCACTACTGGAAGTGCATCCGTTTTTCAAAGAAAACATTAAAAAGTGAACTGCAGGTTCGTATATCAAAGCCAAAAATGGGCTCTCACGGAAGGAATAAGTACTGTACATTTATACGGATTAATGCGACACTTTTCAAGAAACTGCAAATTTTTGAAGTTGTTAAATCACAATGTCATGTCATCTGAAGATGAAAGATGCTTTCCTACTCTGGAACAATGTTAGCAAAGACTGAATATATGAGCTATGCTTTCTTGTGAAAAAATGTGAGCAAGATTTCCAATTTCAATAAAAAAGTAACAATTGTTCACCGAAAATGAGGGAAGAACGGAATTACAATACCGTACACGGTAGTAAAGATGAGACAAGAAAAATTAGCTCATACAAAGTACAACACAATGCAGTAATTATGGATAAGCTATAACCAATGTGCGTACTATTTTCCGCCCTATCACTTAATACACGATGCTCTTTACCACGAATGTTGGCTATCGTGAGGTTCAAACAACAGGACTTCCGAGAGCCAGCTCAACCAATTTGGTTTAGGTAACCTATTTAAAATTTCAGGCAGCTCGAAATTTGACAATTTGCGTGCGATAAAAGATGTAATAGTAGTAGGAGTAGTAGCAGTAGCATTAAATTACAGAATAAATATTACGGAAAAGTTGCTGTGCATTTATATTTCAGCAGCCACTGAATTTTACACATGTGCATCTAATAATTCTAAAAACACTATACAATACTAAGGATGGATTACGTACATTACTATCTCCTATATTTTGATTATAGGAAAAAATCTAACATTTAAAATATAACAGGAGAATCATGATCGATGTGTATATTTGTGATTTTTGTAGCTATCCACAACTCACCATTTTGCCACTACTTATCCTCAACCGACACTCACACACTAAAAGGACCTTCACGTTTACACACTCTGTGGTACACGCACACGACATAAACACGCCATCTACATCCGCTTCCGTGAACTACGTCATAGCTGTTGAAAATGGCGTTGATTTCTGAGGGTCAAGAATATTCTTCTCCTTCAAAACGAATCAAACTCGACCAGGCTCAACATCTATCAAATTCAAATGTAGAGCTGGATTTCGGAGCTTTTTCTGCACCTTTGAAGAATGTTCATGAAGGTATGGAAGGTAAGTTTAAGCAAAATATGCTGTGTTTAATTGTTGAACTTTTCCATGTAAAGATGGCGGACTTATAGCTTTAAAGGTTCTGTACTCAATCACCTAATGTGGGGGCGGGGCTGCCATGACAGCACAAAGGGCGCGGTAATACAGACAAGAAATCCGAACGTTAAAGAAGTGTTTTTTTATATCAGTAGAAATACTTTAAAGATGACATAACCAGTTTGTTTAAACGGAAATATATGTCAGTTTTTATTTGTAAAAAAATGTTAATGTTAAAATGTAATGTCTAGGATCGTTTATCGGATTGATAGGCAGTTTTGAAATGTGCTGTTAAAGTGTTGATGTATGGCCAGACAACGAAGAAGCATTGACGTGTGAATCATAGCAGATAATGCTGTTTGGGATTAATAAATAGATGATTATGAACGAAGGGGCTTAATTGTGTCAACTTTCTCATATCAAGTGCATTGAGTATACTTCCTGAAAATAGCAAAAAGGTTAAAACTGAATACCCAAGTCCTTGCAAATGAGGGGGGTGTCAGCTATAGTAAAAGAAAGAAAATTCTGCAGCTTAAATGGGAATAATTTTGTACCATTTAGTGTAACTAATTTATAAATACTAAATAGATGTCAATGAAACTAGGTATTTCTATTAACGAATTTGTTTTTATATGAAAATGCTAATCCTGTTGAGATACGAAATTATCTTCTGGGGTAATTTAGCACACAGCAAGAAAGTGTTTATACTACAAAAACAAGCCATAGGCATTATTTGTGTTGGGTCCAATCATTTCTGTAGGTTCTTACTTAAAACCCAAAAAGCTCTTACTGTTGCAGGTGATTACATTTATTCACCAATAAGCTATCTTGCAGATAATTATAACTTAATAAACTTTGCTGTACATGATCTCAGTACAAGAAATGCAGGTGATCTGCATAGATAAAAAAAATAGTTCAAACTATTCCAAAAAAGAATATTATGTTCTGCAATAAAAATTTGTAATAACTTTCAATGCTACTGCATGGCCACAGTCACTTGCATTTCATTGTATATGCACAAGCACTTTGGAAATGCATCAAAACCCAAAAGATCTCTGAAACTGTTAGGAAATCCTACTCAACATGAAATCTGAGAGAGAGAGAGGGGGGGGGGGTGAGGAAGAAGAAAAGATTTAGTCATTCTAATGTACCCATAATATGAAGGAATTCTTTAATGTCCTGTTCAATAGGTTAATCCTCAATATATATGGTAGCTTACGTATGACGATAGTGATTTATATTATTGAATTTTTGAGATTTTTTGCTTGAAATGGTGGTAGTTTACAAATTTTTATTTCTTGATGCATAACATAAGATTAAAAGAAATAAAGGTACCAGTGTATGGTTATCCTGTATAATAGGGCCTAGTTTGTCATGACTTCTACTATATGAGGGCATGACAGATGGTTGAAACATTGCCAACTGGAGAAGCATGCACACACTGAAAATACGAATACCTCCTCACAAAAGTGGCAATTCTGCTATGCGTGAAGAAGCATAAGTATTATAATAATTATAATGGCTGCCGTGACAGATTTCTTTGTAGTATGCGGTAAAAAAGTTTTGGAAAAGCATGAGGAAATACAGTGTGATGCACAATGTACATGATGGTTTCATAGAGAATGTATTAGAAGGTCTAAGGTAGAATATAAAGCATTATGTGAAGATACAAGAAAAAAGTGTCACTTTGATAGAGAAGATTGTGAGGTTAGGGGAACTTTGAATTGCTTCACTGATTCCCTTGAGAAGGTAAGAAAGGAACTTCAAGGGTTGAGTAAGCCTATTAACCTTTTCACCGATATGGACGTCATATGACGTCCAAGTTAAAATGCCCCAAACCGATATGAACGTGTATAGACGTCCTGCGCATACATGCATTTAATGCTCATTTAATGCTTATTATTTTAATCTTGCTGTTTTACAATAAATTTAAATTAGTTCTATAAGGAATGTAAACGTATCCTTAAAGGTTTCTTTTTGAATTGTACACCTCCAAACCTGGATAAACACCCAAGGGCATATATGCAGATTCACACCAAATAATATTGGTTTCCTTGCGAACTTCTTTTTCGCAACACACTACACATTTTCGAAATGGTTACAAGTTTTTTGGGTGTGGGTGGTATACTTTTAGGAAAGTGTTTTCTCTCAAGTATGAGGGATGATGTGGTGAATTTTGCTACCCCCTAGTATAAAGAGGCCTCTGAGTATTATAATACTCAATTAGGTTACGAGCTCTTTATACGCGCAAGTACAGGTAGATGAATGTCTTTTACAGCTCTGAAAATTACTAAACAACTGTGCATAGTTACATCCAGTGGTATAAAAATACTTTTTTTTACCATTTAACTGTTTTCCGTAAAGAGGAATAGCTAGTAATAGCTGATCCGCATCACCCATATTTGACCCGCCATTTCCCCAAACAATGGAGTAGCTAACATGCCAGATGTAGACCAGTACACGTCACTGCTACGTATGTCCTAAAGATCTCCTTCATAATCGTACAACAAATCTTCCAGATTTTCTACAGTAATATCAGAAGCCTGTACACATCATACCCAAGCTAATTTATTTGCTACATTACGGAATTAAGCCATGGTTAACATTGAAATTTAAGAATTTCAAATGTGCCATACATTTAGCTCTTGATAGCTACAAGAAATCACTCTGAACACAGAGAGAGTATAAATAACTAAAATACAGAGCGAAAACTGCTGCATAAGGCTACTAGAAACCTTGGTTGAGAAACACTGTAATAACAGATGCTGACAGAGAGTTTTCATTCCAGTGTGTGACGCAACATATTCTCTTCATATTATCGCTTGGTATAGCATAAATAAACTAAACTTGAACCTGAGAAGTCGCCTGCGTAGCTAAACATACATACTATGGCTCGTATACACACAAAACAAAATGATTCACATATTAGGCGCGTTCGGCACAAAGAATGGCTTTTGCTACAGTGAAACAAAGTAGTGAAATTTCAACAATTTATTAATGTAGTCTCTACTTTATTGTTACTGTAGATTTATACTGCCTTTAATGAGTTTTAAACCAGTTTTTGTTTCGTTTAAATAACTTAATAAATATGGAAGATACGGAATTGTATGTATGATGCATTTTTACAGCATTTAACAATTTAAATGTCCTGTTCTGTTTATTGGGTATCCGTTTCCGGCCCCTGAAGGGTTTAAATGGCCATCGGCGAAGCGATTAAGGACACCAAGGATGAAAATCAGTTAATAATTGAGGCTATGAATGCAATTAACAGGGATTTTGAGGAATTTCGGAATGAATTAAAGGAAATAATGAATGGAATGCCAAATATGTGGAAAGTTGAAGATGAGATTGAGAATATACAACAATATCAAAGAATCTTGTAAAGAACTACTGGGTCTAATAAGGACAGCACCAAGAGAGGTAGCTTTGCTAGAACTAGGAAGCCCAGGGAGAAGGGGTATAATGCTAGAAAGAGTGGTGAAATACTGGTACAGGTGTTGGATGAGTGAAGATGAAGTATTGAAATTATGTATAAAGCAGCAAAAAGTAAACATAAGCAAGTATAGCTGGTGGATAAATATAGGGGAGGAGCTAAGGAGAGTAGGAATGGGAGATATATGGTCATTAGAGGAGAGAAATCTAAAGGGATTCTGGAGTGTAGTAAGGTGTAGGGTAGAAGACATGCAAAGGCAAGAAATTTGGGGGAGCATAGAAGGAAAGAAGTCATTGGGATTATATAAATCAGTAAAAAAAATAGCGGGGAAGAGGAAAAATACATGGACATATGTAATAAAAGGGAATGAAAAGGGTGGGCTTGGGTAAGAATAGGGGCTATGTTCTTAAAAGGGCTAAGGGCAACAGATGATAAAACATGTGTTATGTCTGAAGGAGAAGATAAGGATTTCCATAGCCTATTAGAATGCAAAGATGTAAAAGCTTGGAGAGGGAAAATATGGAATTCAAAGTGGGATGGCCTAGAAAACAGTATTATAGTTTTTATAATGCTGAATGTTTAAAGAGAAGAGTAAAGAAATGGGGACTTTTTGGCCAAGATAAAGGAGAAATGGCTAAGGAAAACAGAGGAGGAGAAGGTGGTGAGGAGGAAGAGGGGGAAGGATGTTGAATAGAGAAGGCCCGGTGCTACATCATTAGCAGGAAGGCCAGGGTGCCAAAGCTAGGTGTAGCGCTGAAGAGATTAACTATATTGTAAGAATTTAAGTTTAAGGAAATGTATATTAAAATAATGTAAAACTGACAAGTGTTAAATATCTAATATCAAAGAATCAACAATATTGAAATACATGGTATACCCTAGTTGAAGGATGAAAATGTTTATTCAATTATAGAACATTTAGGGAAGAAGTTAAATGTTTCCTTAACTAAGGAACATATTGATGTAGCACATAGATTACCTACAAGGACGTCAGAGATGCCAAGGCCCTTATTGATTAGACTAGTGAATAGATGGAAGAAAGAAGAGATTCTCAAAGCGAAGAAGTTGGTACAAGATTTAGGTAGTGCTGAAATAGTTTCAGATGCACCGAGGAGAAGAATCTATATCAATGAGCACCTGACTCCTCGCAATAAGGCTCTGCATAAGAAAGCAAGAGACTTATGCCCTGATATTAAATTTGTCTGGGTAAAAGACTGCAAAATTCTGGTTAGAAAATCTGAAAATGATCCTAATGTGTGGGTTAAGTGTGAGGAAGATCTGATGAGTTTGTAAAGAATTTGTTGTGTAAGGTTATAAATAGTTTTTACACTTTAAAATGGCTGTTGATGGTGCCCTTTACTAGGCAATGAGTTTCAGTGCAGTGTTGAAGTGTGACAATATCCACTAAAGGTGATAAAAAGTGTGTTACTATTGTTAGCCTAAATATTAGAAGTTTAAGAAACAATCTTTATTACTTTGAAGAAATATTGTATAAAATTAACACATGTGATGTTAGAATACTAAGTGAAACATAGTTAAAAACTTGTGAAACTAAATATTTTCATTTAAATGGTTGTAAAGCCTTATTTTCTTGTAAGGACCATAGAAATGATGGAGTTATAGCAATATATGTTCATAATACGTGGTCAGTTTGTACTAGGAAAAGTTGAATGTGACTGTAATGTTCTTGTGGTAGAGACAAAGACCTAACCAAAAATTTATAATGTGGGCACATATAATCCCAGAGGAAAATGTATTAACACTATTAGACTCAATTGAGAAAATAACAAGCCATCTACATAGAAATGAAGTGGTATATGTGGTGATATGAACATCAGTATTCTCGAGCAGAAAAGAACAGTGGTATTGTATACTCAGTTTATACAGTTAATGGGCTTCAGGGTATGTAATACCAGATTTCCAAATGGAATAACATCAAATAAAGCTATACTTATTGACCATATATTTTGGTCAATTATAATGGCGTTAATTCATTTTCCATTTGCTCCCTCACATTTCAATGCAACCTCTACGTCAATATAGTGATAGTGCAAAATACACGCTTTCCAATATAATGTGACTAAATTACTTTGCTATGATTACATCACTGGAATCAAGAAATGTTAACTGACCATTAAAAATTCTGCTATCGAAGGATTTAGTTTTCTCAATGTAGCATCCACAAAACAACATAACTCAATATGGCTACCGCTGTTAAAGCCTTCCTTTAGTTCAGTGAAGATGCTTCGGCTGCTTAACGCTAGATGCCAGCACTTATCAAGAAGAAACCTCGGTATCCGGCATCAACCTATTCTACCTTCCCCGCTCTTACTCTATAAATCACCCAGTTTCCTATGCGAAAGTTTTTCCTAACACAGTTAATGATGAATAAATAAGGGACATCATTAATACATTGAAAAGAAAACATAATAACAAAGATCAAATTACAAATGTAACAGGCAGCATCTTGCTAAAGTTATTCATTCTTCATTTCAATCAGAACAGGTACCAAACGTACTAAAAATTCCTCAAATTGTACCAGTATATAAAAATGGGAGTGCTGACGTATCAAATTATAGACCAATATAAATTTTGTCACCAATAGCAAAAATATTAGCAAAATGTATTAAAAGCAAAATTGTAGCATTCATGGATAAACACAATTATGTCTGGGTCATTTTTGCAGATGTTGGCTATAAGTTTTACATATCTTTACCGGCTGGTCGTCTGCTTACGCATACATATACGTGCACCTTTGGACTTAGAAAATATTCTCACATCACATAAAAGAAAGTTTCTCCTAATGTATTATATAAATATCAGTTTAAAGGAATACAAGTACTTTGGATGCTGCTATAAATATGGTGATTAAAATTAAAAAAGAAAGCACTTGATGAAAATTCATGGGCTTCTGGGCTATTTTTAGATTTAAAAAAGGCTTTTGATACTGTAGATCATAATATATTATTTAATAAATTAGAAATAATTGGTATTTGTGGAATTGTACTTAAATTGTTTAGTAGCTATTTAACAAACAGAATGCAATGTTTCTTTTGTAAAGTAGGAAAGTGAATTATGAATGGTTAAATGTGGTTTGTCTCAGGGTTCAGTTCTAGGTCCACTTTTCCTTATTTATATTAATGATGTATTTCTTATTCCTTTAAGGGGCTAAGTTGTGTTATTTACAGATGATACTAGTATTTTTTACACAAGTAGCGATGTTAGTATACTCACACAGGATATGCAGTGTGACCTGAATGCAACACAAACTTGGCTTGCAGTCAATAAATTATCCTTAAATATAGAAAATAATTATTATTTGGCAAATTAGGTAAAATGATTACACAATAAAAATATATTTAATAATTACATAATTAAGAGGGAAACTAAGACTAAATTTGTTGGATAATTGATCAACATTCAACTTGGAAAGATCATGTTAATTATATATGTAAGAAAGTGACTCCTGTAGTTGGCATTATTGGTAGACTGAGAGGTATACTTCTTCCAACATCTATTAAGTCCATACACCATTCATTGATTCACTGTCATTTAAATTACATGTGTCCTATATGGGGGCATAGTAATTAAGAATCGTACAATAAAAAGAATATATGGATTTCATTCACTCACGTCATCTCAGTTATTATATAAGCTTACAGTGATACATCCTCTTAACGTATTAATCCAAATACAAAGTTCTGTTCAATTTATAAGAAAAGTAACATCATTTCTTAAAAGATAAGTGAAGTTTTCAGTTACAAATTGTAATATTTGTGTGTATATATATATATATTATATAAGGTAATACATAATTTGTCATGTATCAATCTTGGTATAGTATTTAATATATACATAATTTTGATACGAGGCAAAAGTCATCTATTCATCTTATTTCTAGCTTAACATCTAAATATGGTATTGCTGGAGTTAAGCATATGCTAATAAATCATTATAATGATGTACCCATAAAGATTAGAAACCTAAATGCCCTTTGTCATTTTAAAAAAAATGTTAAGTTGTATTTTCATGATAAATATGTAAATTTGGCTAATATATTATTATTGTATTATTAAATTTTACCTTTAATTTATTTATTAACATTAATTAATATTTATTAATTTTTAGATGAGTCGTATTTATTACACATCTGCTTCACTTTCGTGATGTGTAATAAATACGACTCATCTAAAAATTAATTATTTCGCTTCACTGTGGTGTCCCAATACAGTTAAATCTCAATTAATTAATATATTTATCTGTATATTTTTATCTGTTCAGTTCCTTTTAATTTTTATATTAAATTTATATATATATATTGTGTTAATTTGTAAATTTGTTTAAATTATTCATGCAACTGAATGATAGTCAGCTGTTGTATTTTTAGTATTGTTATTTAAATTCATGCACTAAATAAAATCTGTCCAATGTACTGTTTTTTGTATTTCCTTCTTAAAGAGAGCCAAGAGCTCATGGGGGTCTAATTATATAAAATATAAAAATATATATATAAATAATATTAAGAAGAATATGGCTGACAGTATCTACCCATATTTGGAGCTTATGCTGTCCAGAAACTCACTGTGTCTTTGCTAACAAGAGAAATGACTGGAGATGTTTGTTGTCACTTCCCCCTTATCTCACCCTGTAAAGTACCTGTTAGAGCATGTCGGGCAGTCATGCTACTGCTGATGAGATCGCTGTAGTACTTTGTGAGCAGAATCATGTTTTATTATCACAAGCAGCATATTTTATAGTGCAACAATAGGTTAGAATACAAGCAGCCTACAGATAAGGGGTAATTATGTGGTTAGGAATATTTGGCTGTCTGATAATTTCACAGCTGTGCAATTGAAAATGCCACCTAGACCATGCACTCTCCACTAATAGCAGAAGCCATGAAAAGCTAGGCCTCTATTATACAGCATAACCCAAGTGTACTAGTGGTGGTGGATATATTAGTCATGATGCATGTGTCATAAATGAATCAGGTGTTCAAAGCTATGTAGAAATATATAAAGGGCTCGGAGCAAGAGAAAAAGAAAGAAAAAAGTGCAAGATATAAGGAAAAGAAGAAAGCCAAAAAGCAAAGTATTTAAGGGAAAAGAAGAAAGAAAGAAAACATCACTATTAGTTATTACCATACACAGATCACAGCCCTGCTTGCTTTTTCCTGTTTTTTTTTTTTTTTTTTTTTTTTTTTTTTTTTTTTTTTTGAGATTCATTGGGATGAGATGTACAAAACATTTAATACGCCTGACAGTGCTGACGCTTTTTCCTGTGTAAGTAGCAGCTCATTCTATTGATTTGCTGAATGGGAACATTAACTGGTTGTTATGTTTTTCTATATCGCAACTTTTTCGAATTTCGCTATTTTGTGGCCATCACTACGCACGACTGTGCATGCATGTTTCCGAGTCGGAGTTCCTTGCTTGGAAGGTACATATGATGATGAGTTTGGTGTGCCCTCAGCCATAATTACAAACTGGTTAAGCTGTAGTAATTAATCTCAAACTTGCACAAAAAGAATGCACACAGAAAACAGAGTGCACGTAAAAGCTTAGCATATTAGTCACTAGATGTCAGAATGTATTAGTGTAGTGTACTAGTATAGCGCATTTCATGTTTCTAAGTTGTCATCTGTGTTTACGAAACCTACCGAGTGAGGACTTGGGAGACGAACGCTCAAGATAAATTGCGCATACCAGGTATGAAAGCTCGTTGGAATATTTTTTTAACTTTACTCTTGGCCAGTCATTGTTGCAGTATTGCATTTTATTATAGTAAGTTTTTCTTTTTTCTACAGTTTATGTAATTGCAGCTTCAAAATTTCTCGGCTCACCTCGGTAGTGTGGTGGTAGCATGTCTGCCTCACATTGAAGAGGTCCTGAGTTCGAATCTTGGTCAGGGTGAGTTAGGTTTTTTCCTGGATCTTCCCTTATCCTGAAAGATGAATGTCGGGTTTCTCTAAGCTCTATGGACCTTGGGCTCATTTGAGCATTTCACGTATTCCATTCATGGTCCAATATGACTTAACGTTGGAGGATGTAAATTACAACAAACAATTCTCGAGCTGAAGAAATGTACCCATTCATGGTATATGAGTGATTGTGGGTTTATAGCCAATATTAGGAATTAACTGTTATTTTCTGTTAATTCTAATGGAATAACAAGGATCACATAATATGCTTCAAGTACACTTAATTGGGTGTTGGTGAAACAAAGCTGAATTGTAATTAGCCTTTAGCTTTAGCTATTGGCTAATCTAGGAAAAAGTGAGAACTACAACTTGCAGCTTTTATGATGTAATTTAAGGTACAAATATGTAAAAGACAAAAAAAAAAAAAAAAACCAATGGCCATTGCCTTTTATATCTGTAAGAAACTCCAATCATTTTCAAATGTATATTCTAAATTGATATTTGTCAACACAGTTGCAAATCATAGTATATAAGGAATCGTACATATGGAGGCATATCGAAGGAATGTCAACCAACAGATGTTTATGCAAGTCTATCACACATACACGGCAAGTCAGTGTGAACTTCAGAAGCAATCGCATACATCGGCAGGCTTGAGAATTGAGGTGTAATGTGATTGAATATTGTAGCAAGGAAAAGAAGAGGCATCAAAATCCCTTTGTGTCAAGCAACAAACTGGCGGCTGCAATCCTAATTTATATTTGCATGTAATAATTCGATGATCTTTCATATTAGACATTAGCTCCCAAGTGCTCTATTTTGTTTTCTCCTCATTGTACACCAGGGTACTAATATTTTGATCTTTTATAAACAAGATAACGAATAAATGCAGTGCTGTGTCACTGAAGATCAATACACCTCAGTGCTCTGTCGTGTAGTACTTACCTATCCTGGATAGTTTATGCTTCTGCCATTAGAGGACATTTTGTGCCACATAATCCATGGAGTTCATTATGAAGTTGCCAACATTGAGTGAAAAGTCCTTGTAGAATTAGAGACTGTTAAGTGCTCACATCTTTTATCTGCATTTCTTCGGTTCACCAATTTTTAACACATTGGATTGATGAAATACCATCTATTACTACCTCTCTCATAAGGGATTTTGCAGTTTATGGCTTACTGGCAAAGTTGGCTGCTATGTTAGCAGTGCTGGTGACAGGAAATCTGCAGTAAATGTAGTATGGCTTGTTGCAAAATTATTTCTAACTCATAAATTACAGTTAAAAAGAAATGAAAATCATTTATAGTAAAGCAAGGAGATTGTAGAATTGCATCCCTTTTTTGTTCAAGTATTTGTGGCACATGCTTAGAAAATTGTTCACTACTAGGGCTAGGATTTGGATAACTGCATCCTTTTTTTTTTAAGCCTAAATTATAAATGTTTCATAGTAAAATGCATTAATCATATATGTTAGGACATTTTTTGCATTTTTTGTTCATTTTGTGGGATAGAGCATTTTTAGGGTTTTTGTTTCATTTTTGTGCATTTTTAATACTATTGGTTTTTTTTTTTTTTTAATTAAGCATTTTAAAGCATATCCTAAATGCAGTAAACTTCTTTGTTTTAAAAAGGAAAGCAGCATATCTGATCTTTACATTTAATTATTTAGTCAATTGTATTACTTTTCCCCAAATAGTACTAGAGGTAAAATTCCTTTTGGTTCCAGGAAACTGGAGAGCGGGAGATCCGTGGTTGAAATCCCGGCTATGGCATTGAATTTTTCAGTTTGGCTCTACTCATTCACTTTTTTGTCTACTAATGATTTGGGAAAGTCATTTTTTGTGCTATTTCAATTACTTTTTGTATTCTGTGTTGTATTCTTCTGCTGTGAGAGATATGTTGACCAGTCTGTGTGGTAAACAATTGAAGATTGCCTGTTTGTGGGATCTTGAGTTGTAGCCATTAGCTTTTACGTAGTTGTCGGTCTGTGTTGGTTTTCTGTAAATTCCAAAGTTTATTCTGACTTTATTTCTGATCATTTTTAGATCCAAAAATGGTAAGTGCTCATCTTTTTCTATTTCTACAGTGAATGTTATTCTTTTTTCTTGCATGTTTAAAAGTTTTAGTGCATAACTGATATGTTCTTTTAATACTATTGCAAAGATGTCATTGACATATCGCTACCAGAGTTTAAACATCTAAGGGAAACCTTTGGTGATCCTTATTTCTAATGAACTCTTGTACAGATCGGCCAGGAAGGGTGATAGGGGGTTGCCCATTGCTAAACCTGATGTTTGGTGGAAATATTTTGTTTGAAACTGGAAGAAATTTTGTTCTATACATAATTTGGTTCAATGTAATCTGAATTTCAGGTAGGGACATCCCAAGTGATTGAGCCATTTTCCTATCAACGGTGGCAGTTGATTTACTGGTATTCTGGGAAACAGCGATTTAACATCAAGTGAGACTTGAGTGTCCTCTTCTTTTAGTTCAGGATCCTTAATGTGTTCTATACGTTTGTAGGTGTTTTTGATGTTTAAGCTATTGAATTTAGGAAATGAGTTGAATTTATTTATTAGCCACTTTGCAAGTTTGTATGTTGGTGAATTTATACTGCTAACTATAGGTCTCATTGTTATGGTTGGTTTGTGTATTTTGGGTAAGCCATAGAGTCTAGGTAAGTTTGGGTTATCCGGTTTAACTGTATATTTGTTTGGTATTATGCTTGATTTTGCTATATTTTTTTCAAATGCTTGTAAGCAAGTTGTTAGAGGACTTTTATTAATGGCTTCATAATCATTGTCAGCATTTCTTCCATTTTTTCAATATAATCAGATTTATCCGTAATGACTATCTTTTTACCTTTGTCTGCCTTAGTGTATATTACATTTTTCTGCTTCAAAGAATGGATAACATTTTGCAATTCCTTTCTTGGAAGTGTTGAAAACAGTGTTATGATAAATTAAATTTAAAGGGAGTCGATTGATGACACTAAACAAGGTTGTTTAGTGTCATTAATCGACTCCCTTTAAATTTAAGGATAACATTTTGTTTGTTCTTCTGAAAGGATCTAGTTTTTATTTTCTCCGAAATCTTTTCACATTGAGTTTTGTTGGTATACTGGTAGACATTGTGTCGATGTTGATATGTGCAATGTAGTCTTCAATGTCGGTTGAGAAATGGACGCAAGTTTTTAATTCTTTGTTTAGAAGACCCAATTCTTTTGTGGAGAAGTTTTGATTAGATAGGTTTACAATGTTTTCAAAGATTTGCATGCTCGTTTTTGCATTTGTGCTACTTATTTCAATTTTACATTTAGCTTGTGCTCTGATTGCTGGTGGACTCAAGTTGCTCTTTGCGTTGTTTCTCAGTGTGATTTCGGTGTGAAGAAATGCTCCATAAATTGTTCAGTTTGTATTTTAGTTTTACGGTTTTTGCTTTCATTTTCCTACTTAAAGTTTATAAAGTTTCAATTCTATTTCTTCCAACTGTTTGTAGTGTTTGTTAATTTCTAGTTGTAAAACTTTTTTCTCAGTAGCTCTTTGTTGTTGATTTCTTTTGCTTTGTTTTACTATTTTCCGGACAAATCGGGGTGTTACTTTATTTGTACTTTATTTGGATCAAAAACTAATCAGAAATAAAAACAATAAACTTTGGCATTTATAGAAAAACAACACAGACAACTACATAAAAGCTAATGGCTACAACTTAAGATCCCACAAACAGGCAATCTTCAAGTTTAACACATAGACTGGTCAACATCCCTCTCACAGCAGAATACAAACTGGAATACAAAAAAATAATTGAAATAGCACAAAAAATGACTTCTCCAAATCATTAGTAGATAAAAAAGTGAACTTAGCAAAAAAGAAGCTACTAATGGAAACCACAACTCTCTCAGCTACAGAAACTAAAATGACCTTCAAAAAATAAAACCTTCAACTAGCACCAATCAACCATTACTCCTTAAAAAACCTAATATACTCCAACATCTACCAATTCCATTCCATTCCATAAAAAAATCTGGTATATACCAAATTGAATGCTGTAACTATTCAAATTTATATTGGAAAAAACAAAAGCAATTTAGAAACAAGAGCAAAGGAACATTTTAGGAACATAAAATACAATTAGAAAAATCAGCAGTTGCCATGCATTTTTGGGAAAAAGGCCACAACATAAACCCAGAACCAAACTACTTAAACATGCAACAGGTAAACAAGAACTGTCCACATGGGAACAAATTTTCATTTCAAAAAATAGAAACAAACCACCACCAGAGGAAACTTAAAACAAAATATCGCCAGCTACACCTCAGAGAACCAGTCGATGTCCAGTTGACAATGGAGGAAAATAGCCTTCAGAACATTTTCCGGGAAATTTAAAAGTAAGTGTTTAGTGTCATTAATTGACTCACCTTTACATTTAATTTATTACAACACTGTTTTCAACACTTCCATGAAGGGAAATTATTCTGCTTTATTTTCATTTAATTCTGTTTGCCACAAAGAATGTTAATTTGTGCACAATATTGTACACCCACTATTTCTTTCAAGCCAGGTCGTAACCTTTCCTTAACCTTGTCAGCTATTTCAATCTGTGCTCTCGATAATACACTTCTAGTTTTCTTCAGATGCTTAATGCATCACACAATTGTATACACAGTACGAAGGTGCATTGTATACTTTAATATTGCAGAGAAATTTTGTTTTATGTAGGCTAAATTTCTTGATATGACAGATGAAAGCAATTGTACATTTTTATTAAAGATGAATCACTTTTGTCAAAGTTGCTGTAGTTGTGCAATAGTAGTTTGGCAGCAGCAAGTGAAGTTCCCCAACATGTAACTTGGGATGAGGGGGAAATGGGTAGTGATGGTACCTGTTTTTTAACTTTTGTGCTCAAAGAAGAGCCTTAATAGAAACCTTCTTGGCATTTGCATTGATTTTGTCCATCTCAGAATAGTTCACTTGAATGTCTTCAACCACCCATAATTTCTTACTGTTAACACTATTTTCTTCATTGTGTTGTAACAAATGAGATACTTCTTTCTAACGTGAGCTCTGAGGGAGTTGGATAAGTTGTCACTTCTCTAGGAACTGTTTTAAGGAAGGAATGTTTGATGAAACTATCACCTCGTCAGGATCCTTGGAAAACTCAGAACATGCATTGTTCAAAGAACTGCTGCGTAGTTTCTCAAACAGCAATCACTATCTGTTTTCCATGGCTAATGCTTGGTTTGTACAACTTTTGTGTTTAGCAGTATGTTACACTGCAAAATGTTTCTTAACCATAATTTTCAGCTAACACAGTTTAAAATATAAAAATGCATTCATTACTAAAATACCTTTCACTGAAATCTAACAAAACCTTGCACCCTTGCTCTATCAGAACAGTTTACTTCAAGCATATTGAAACAATACTGCCATTGATTAACAAACACAAAAGAAGACTGTACAGGATACAGAGAGTATTTACTCTGTTTGAGAGTATGTGAATAATAGAGTATTCCTCTTTTATTATTCCTCAGAACAAAGAAACTGAACTCTGTGAAGTAGCAGGATGCAGTGAAAGCAATTAAGGGGCAGTGTTGTTATAGATAGACTGCGAACAAAATGCAGTCCGGTGTGCATATGCACGGGCAGTCTTCTCCCCTGCTCACTATAGCAGTTGCGAAGATGGTGATGATGTGTGGTTCTGCACCACGTTGATGCGTTATTTGTAGTATCATTTTTTTTATGTTCTCCACCACCGATGTGTTGTCGCAGCAAACTTTTCTTCTTACTGTGGCTCCGGTTCGCATGAGATCTTATCTTGGTCGTGGTATTGGATAGTTTTGAAGTATGGGAACTTATATTGGAAACAATTTTTTAATTCCAATCCAAAACCCAATTTCAATGTGATTTGTATTTTTAATCAATATAATTACACAATTTAAAAAATACTTTTCTTCCGTTGATGAATAATTAAAAGACTTCAAATTCTCTGTTTTGTAACCTGACTTTTGCAACTTCCACATGCGTCTACTCACATTGAGATCACGATGCAAAAGACACTGTTGTTTCTTATCCAACTATTGAGTTTTACCTTTCATTCCTATAACTAGCAAATAAACCTTTCTCTGGTCTATGCCAACACATTACATAATATAATTTTTGCATCATCTCATGACCCACTGAATTTCACACTTTTCCATATCAGTCCTCAAACCACATATTTAAACATATTTAAATATTTGTCAACTCTCGGGACCTAAAGCAAAACATCTGTTACATCACCATCCAAGGTAACACATGACTCCCGTCCCTCCATATGTTGACCAGTGCAGTTTGCGCTATGGAGGAGAGGAAAGGCAACCTAAAATGATGGTAGAGGGGGAAAGTTGGAGAGCTTTAGTTTTGTGAAAATCACACCTTCAACTGCATTTTGTTTGCGGTTTACCTATAGCTTATATAACAAATATCAGAATCACGTTGCACTGTTATTGTCCCCAGCACACTACTCTAACGGTGGTGGTGGTGGTGTCACTTTAGACATTCTCTTGTAATATATCGAGATTTAACTGTATTGGAACACCACAGTGAAGCGAAATAACTATTAATTTTTAGATGAGTCGTATTTATTACACATCTGCTTCACTTTCGTACCTATTTTGAGGACATGTTTTGCAAATCATCGTTTTCATCTTCGGCTCTTATGCGACTAAAGCTTGCTCCAGTGGTGTGGGCCGGACATCGATGTCCAGCTGAGGATAGAGGGAAAGCTTCTGAAACTAGTTCCGGGAAAATTTAAAAGTAGGTGTTGTTTAGTGTCATTAATCGACTCCCAATAAATTTCATAGTGTGTCATATTCATTTTGTTTTACTGCAGTTCATTGTAACTCTATACGATAAATGTCTAGAATTAGCTGTGTTTCCAGAAGCATGGAAAATTGCCATTGTTAAAATAATCTCGAAGAAATATGATCTAAAAAAACTCCACAATTCATTTCGGCCAGATAGTTTGTTGCCAGTTATGGCGAAAATATTAGAAAAATTGATAATTGATAGAGTCATGTGTCACCTTCAAGTCAGCAAGTCAGCCGAGGATGCAGTGCTACAAGTTTACAGACTAGATAAAACATACAAACAGAAAATATATGGGGTGCTGGTATCTCTTGATAAAACTGGTGCCTTCAATAATGCATGGTGGCCTAGAATACTTTTCCAATTAAAGAAGAAACAGTGCCCAAGGAATTTATTTAAAATTATGCAGAATTATTTCCATAACAGAGGAGCACAACTTTCACTCTGTGGATCTACAATAGAAAAACCTATTACCAAAGGCTGTACTCAAGGATCTTCCTGCAGCCCTGGTCTTTGGAACATATTATATGATGATCTTTAAAACATAAATTTACTACCAAACTGTGATATAGCATATGCAGATGATGCACTTCTGTTGGTTTGTCTACATTGGCAAACAGCATTAGAACAACTTTTCCGGTTGGGAATAGATAACATTCTTTTAATCCAACAAATGGTAGTCAGTAGAAGAAAGGTGAAAGAGGAACCAATCTTGACAGAGAATCAATTTAGTGAAGAAATTGTCTTACCTTGGAGTAATTTTATATCCCAAACCAACATTTAGATAACACTTCAACCATAAGCAAATAAAAGCCAGTAGACTTCTCAATGGTTTGTCAATTGCATCACTTCCCACATGGGATCTCAACTCTTCGGCAATGATCATATTATACATTGGAGCTATCAAACCTCTTGTAGTATACTGCTCGGCAGTATTCGAAGATGTACTAAATAAATGCTGGGTGCAATGTAAACTGAATCAGATACAAAGGGGGTCTGTACTCAGAATCATCAAGGGATATTGAACGATTTCCACAGATGTTGCACTTCTAATCTCAGGCATTGAACCTTTATATTTATCGCCAATCTTCAGTGCAAAGATGTATAACATAAAAAAAAAAGTTATCAAGGGTCCCTACAAGTTCCTGAATTTGACTTTCATCCGAGATCTCATTTCTTGGAAGCTGGACATCCTGCTGTGTTTCACAACATTGTCAGCGAGAATAACTGCCAACAAACACATGACTACAACATCTACACAGGTGGCTCGCAATATTCAGATCATCCAGAGAATCCAGCTTGTGTGGGATACGCTTTTGTGTTGCTCGATATAAACAATGGAGTTGCTTTATAGAGGATACAGACTTGCACCCAATTGCTCTATATTCCAGGCCGAACTTTTTGCCCTGATTCAAGCAGTGGAGTGGTCCGCAGTAATAACTATAGTGCATGTATATACAGTGAGTGTAAAAAGTGTTCGTACACATAAAAAATTACATTAAAATTCTTGAAGAAATAGGAATGGGATGTTTGGCAAATATGTAAATAATAATCATGTCCAGTAAAGTATTTATGTTGTATTTGGTAATAATTTAGATAACAAAACATATAAATAATTTCTTCTTAAAATAAAAAAATATTCTATTTTGCACAAAAAGTGATTGTGGCTTTCCTTTTGCTTTTCTAACTGCTTCCAGTCTTTGCGGCATTGATTCCACTAGTTCTCTTATTTTCTTTGGTTCAATTAGGTTACATTCTATTTGAAGTGCTTGTTTTAATCCTCCGTTATTGAAAACGGAGTGATTTCTTATTTTCTTCTCTAAAATAGACCACAGGTGTTCTATAGGGTTGATATCTGGTAACTGGGGAGGTGTATGAAGTGGTTTTGGTGTGTCATGAAGCAGCCACAAGCGAGTGTTTCCAGCTTTGTGTTTGGGGTCGTCCTGCTGAAACATAAAATTGTTCTCAAGACCTAGTTTCTGGGCACTAGCATGCAGATTTTCCTTTAAAATGTCCATATAGATTTTGTGGTCCATAGTTCCATCAATAAATTGCAGTCAACCCACACCTGAAGCGCTCATACATCCCCAGACCATCATGGAGCCACCTTTGTTTTACTGTAGGCACTAGATGTTTGGGATGTAGCTCTGTATTTTTCTTGTGCCATACCATATGCCTTCCATTGAACCCAAAATTATTGAACTTTAATCGGAGAATATCACCCTATTCCATAAGTCTGTTCCTTTATTTCAGTGCTCTTTTTCAAAATTCAATCTCTTTGTTTGTTTTTTTTTTTTTTTTGTTTTTTTTTTTGTTTTTTTTTTATATTACTCTCCCAGAACTTTTTCCAAGGTACTCGACCATGATATCTGCCTTCTCAATGGCCGCACCATGGCTCAGTGGTTAGACCGCTCGACTCTCACCAAGGCGGCCCGGATTCGATACCAGGCGACCGCAAAGTGAGATTTGTGGTGGACAACACGGCGCTGGGGCGTGTTTTCTCCAGGACCTCCGGTTTCCCCCGCCATCTTTTTCCACCAGTGCTCCATCTTCATCTCATGTATCATCAGTGTCATCGCCTGCGGTGCCGTATGTAGTAAAAGCAGGCATTAAACACTACACATTTGCCTTCTCGATGAACATTGGGAACGGTGCTGGCCAAAACATTTATACCACTTCGTCCCTGATTCTCAGCCAAGTTCATAACACTGATTTTTGGATCCTTTTGTTATTTCACCTAGGATAACTCTTTTATCTTGCTCTGTTTACAACTTTGGTTTTCCGGTTCTTGGCCTGTTTTGCACTGTTTTTAAAACACAAAACCTATATATTATGGTCTGCATAGTGGAGCAAGGTCTGTCAACAAGTTGAAATATTTCTCTTAGCTATTTGCATTGATTATGGAGTTTAATAATCAATTTTGTTTCTTCGCTGGTTTCCCTGCATGTGCTCCCCATTTTGACGTTCCTGTGTATTTGTTCGCTGTTGACTGACGTCTGACATTGCTATGTTTCTTACACCTGCTATCCACAGGTAAGCTGCCAGGTGAAAGTTGGATTCTTATGCCTATGAGCTTATATTCTCAAAGCACTGCCGCAGGTGTACAATCACTTTTTGTGCCTATTTTAGATGTCTTCTTGTGCATTTTATTTAAGTTTTACTATTATACACACTGCATTGCATTCTGTTTGTGTACTTGTGCAAATAAATGTTTTGTATTGATGTGGTGTATGTTATATATTTCTTAAAACCTGATGCACATTCTAATGCAAAACACTATAGGGGTACATACACTTTTTACAATGTCTGTACAGTGATTCCCAGGCAACTGACAGTGTTATTGGAGATAAACACACTAAATATACTACATATTCACTTGCTACCAAAATAAGTAACAATATTATAACAAACACCAATCACGTGTGTATCGCGTGGGTTAGAGGCCATATGGGTATACATAGCAATGAGAGGGCAGATGAAATTGCTAAACTTTACACATTATCCCAAACGGAATTCAGTTTTAATGAGTCTACAATCACATTTGTTAAAGCATTGGAAAAAGAAATTTTTGAAATATTGAACAGCACTTGGATAAACAGTGATAAAGGACAAATCACTCAATTTATTTTTTCCTACTGTTAATGATCGTGTAAACTGCAAGTGCTTGTTTTGTTGTGCAATGTTTTGTTTCTTTCTTAACAACATTCATACACAGAATGACGCTAACTCTAGCTAATCTGAAATTATTGAATTGGTTATTGCTGTGGTGATTCAATGCTCTCTTATTGGTTCCACCATCTTCAGTGACCCACTTCTCATTATCATATTAGGTAATTCACATAATCTTTTGTTTAAATCATATTTAAACAATTTAACATTTAACTTCTTTTGGAAGTTTTCATATTAGATTACAGGAGCATATGAGATGTGTGAAATACAAACAAATAAAAACATCAGCAATAGCCCGCCATTTCTGGTCTACCAATCATGAAATTGTACCAAATATAAAACTATTAAAGCCAGCCAGTAATGCAACCGAACTCGATGTTTGGGAAAAGTTGCTAAATGTAAAACACAAACAGTATACTTTAAATTTCGAATTGCCGCCTGAAAACTCTCTTTGGAAGTTCATCTCACAGACAGATGCCACCACAGACAACCAGCTCACTTCAGGAAACCACGGATCCAACCAGTTGGATAACTGCTGACGATGGGGACAAACCGTTCTCCGAAACATGTCCAAATGAGGATAATGTAAGTGGTTTGTGTTTGAATTACCGACTCATTACTTTCAAATGTTAAATACATCACTGTTTCTAACCTTTTGCTTCAAATAACATACTTCTGGTATTTTACATGTGCTTGTGCAGTTCCAGCTATTAGAACTTCTGATTTGTAGATTGTAACAGCTCATTCCTTCTATTTCCGACTACCATTAAGTGAAGGTTTCTGAATGAACTTCCTTACGACTTGTTATGCAAACATTATGAAATTACATGCATAAAAATGTCTGCTAAAATATAAAATATGGCCAAAGGTATGCTCTTATTCTTATGATAGCTTAGAGGTTGTGTAGCATCCACTTCAGCTGTTTATGTTCAGCGTAATGAAATTATATTATCTTTATTTTCACATTGAATTGCAATTCATATGGTTTGAGAACCTAAGCAAAAAACCCTTTTGCAGTATGAGGAAATATGTCTTTGAAAGGACATCAGTAATAGTACTATTAGTAAAATGATCTGTTCACATTATTAAAATGTCTGTAATGCCTTTCCCAGTTGTGTAGGACTGCCTGTAAGACTACCAACTACCTTATTTCAGGTGAATATTCAGTGAATGCCGAAATACTGAGCAGCGGGGATTCTGGTTTCAATGACATTGGATCAGCAACTGCTAATATGAAGAGTAGTGACCCAGATGCACCAACTTTGGACATTTCAGCCAACAGCAGTAAAATATCTGATAATGATGGAGGGTGGGTATTTTTCTGCTTATTACACTTTGTTCTCTTGATTAAAGCTATTTGTTCTTAGAGATCTTACAATTTCTACTTAGTTAAGATATGTGCTATTTTGTAATTGTGATGCTCATGACAAAACTTATACTCTTAAAATTTCATGCACAGTTTTTCTCTTTATTATTATTCTATCAGATGCCAAAAAGTATCATGAAATATTTGCTTCCTGAAAAGTAATCTCCAATGCTGTTAATATATTTATCCCTCTATAAGATGTTCAATCTAATTCTTTTATAAAGTTTTGGGTGTTGACAGAGGCATGCATCCTTGTTCGATCAAGCAAAAATTCATGAAAACAAATTGCAGGGTGAAAACACTAGGCATTAGGAAAAATGATACATTTCCCAACCACTCCTAAATTGACCATAGTTTTATGATTTAAAAGAATAACACACTTCAGGCCTGCACATTTGAAAAAAGGATGTCATTTTTACTTTGCCAGTGATTGTTGGATTTTTCATGGGGGTTCGGGCGAAGAGCTTCCATTGGTGCCTTGTTTGCTTTTTTTTTTTTTTTTTTTTTTTTTTTGCCATTTTAAAATGATGCACGATTAAAATCAAAGTCTAGTTCTCTTTTAATTGCTTTGATGTTTTTACAATTAACTTTTGATATTGTCACCCGTACGTCGGAAGCCGATAGAACCGGCCGACAGCAGGGTAGCAGGAGACGGGAAACATTCGACCACGCCTACCCATCTGTCTTGTAGCGGTAACGAGGGGGATGCTTGGTAAACCATCGTTAGCCATCTCTTTCCCCCCCCCCCCCCTTGACGTCTAGAACCTGCAGTATGCTTCACCGAATCGCGAGACTTCGAGAAACAGCGATATCCCTATAAAAAGGGGGCTGCAGTTGGCGAGTGAGTTCAGTTCTTGGCGAGCAGCGTAGGATCTCCGTGCTAGTGTACGGACGAGAAGACTCTACGTGCATCGGAAGAGTGTACGTAATTCCGAGAGCAAAGTGGAACTGTAACGGACGAACTGGTGAATTGTAATTGTGTGCATTATGTAATTCTTTGTAATCGGCAGGTGTTTCGATTGTAATTAAGTGGAAATAAAGAACATTTTTGAGTGGTGCAATTGGACTTTTAATTTCACGAACCCACATAGTCACACTGGTGTCAGGAAGCGGGATGACAACATCACCGAACATTACAGCCATTGACGTGGCATTGGAAAAGATTTTGGAGAAGATGATGGAAATGAAGGCGGGACTGACAGAAATAAAGACGGCGAATGAAAACCTCGCTGCAAAAAGAGAAGCGACAAATAACAGCCTGGCCGCGAAGCTGGAGACTACAAATAACAATTTGGCAGCGGAACTGAAGGAAATAAAATCCGAATTGACCACGGAAATTAAAGCGGCAAACGAGGTCCTCGCCGCAAGATTTGAGGAGCAGTTGGCCGACGTAAAGGAGGACGCCACGGAGGTCTGTGAGCGCGTCGAAGACCTGGCGAACCGCGTTAACAACCTGGAAGGAAAGGGCGACAGCAGCGTCAAGTCCCTGAACGCCATGCTGGAGGACGTCGTCGGCAGGAGGTTGAAGGATTTGAAGGCCGACGCTCTGGGACGGGACTCAACGTCGGCGCGCGTCAAACCTCCGAAATATGACGGCGCGTCAACGTTGGATTTCTTTCGCCGCCAATTCGACGCAGTGGCCAAGCACAACAAATGGTCACCAGAGGAGGAGGAGGACACACAGTTAATAGTCAGCCTCCAGGGACGGGCAGCGGAAGTCCTGAACGCGGTACAATGGCGGCGCCCAAGGACATCTGGGAGGCCCTGGAAAATCGTTTTGGAAACCACCGCTTAGCCGCAGCGTACCGCAGCCAGCTAAAGGCAAGGTCATAGCAGCCAGGGAAGAAGCTACAGAAGTTCGCCCTGGCAGTTGAACAACTGGCTAGCAAAGCCCTAGTCGACCTCCCACCAGATCTCGTATCCCGGGAAGCTGCCTACACATTCGTTGACGGGGTACGAGACGCAGATTCGTCAGCGCCTAATGCTCGGCGATTATAAAACCATCCACGAGGCGCTAACGGCAGCATTAAGGATGGAGGCGGCCAAGGTAACAGCTATCCCGACGTCGAGAACGAGGAGTGTTCGCTGCACCGGAGACACAAGACCAGCCGAGGGACGCCGGCGAAGACCTAGTGGCCTGTGTTGGGGATGTGGACAGCCGGGACACCTAGAGAGAGATTGCCGACACCAGGATGGGCAGCCGGAAGAACGAGTAAGGCCCGGCGTGGCGAGGAGCACGTCGGCGCCGTCCACACCATCTCCTCGAGTGACACTGCGCGCCGTCAGCTGGCGGATGGATGACAGCCTCATCGCGGACGGCTGGGTAAGAGGAAAGCCATGCCGCGTGCTGGTGGACACCGGGGCGGCCGTGACCATCATCAAACCTGACATGGCGAAGGGTTAGCCGACAAGGAAGCCGAGCCGACCATACCAGCTTGTCACGGCATCGGGCGACACCTTGCCTGTGGAGGAGGCCCTGCTGAAACTGACCTTGGGAAGGAGTGCCGTGCGTCTTTGGGTGTTCGTCGCGAAAGTGGCTGAGGAGGTGATTCTGGGACTGGATGCGCTCAGGAGCCACGAGGCGACGGTCGACGTCGGCAGGAAGGTCCCGCGGCTCAACGGAAAAGAGGTTATACTCCGTCAACCAGAAGAGCGCCTTGGAATTTGCAGGGTCATCTTGAACAAAGACGTGGTTGTCCCCGCGAGGAGCTGACGTTACTAGAGGAACCTCGGGCCGAACAGCCGAGCCCCTCCTTCGGGAGTTGTTCGAATTCGGATGGACTCGAGGGGGCAGTGTGTTCCCGATACCCGTGGGAATCGGGTACGTCTTCGGACGGGGTTGAGGGAAGCCATTAAGTCTCCCGAGTACTAGCCTGCAAAGCTAGTAGAAGGTGTGCTAGATCACCAGGCGGCCCCACCGAGGTTTTTCGGTAGTCTTCACCTTGAGTGTTGACGCGCGTAAGTGGCGTATCCACTTCCATCCCGTCTTGAGTCCATAGGACCAGATGGGGGGGCTTGTTAGTCTCTAGGTCTTGCCTTATGGCAAGCCCCACGGAGGACGCCGAGCGCCCTTTGGGACAGCTCGGATACTCCCTGGTTGAAGGAGGCCCGGGTCTTGTTCCTACGGGTTCAAGGCTAATGGGAGTAGAGCCTCTGGACTCCCCGCGAGGAGCGAGGTGATGGTGACGGCGCGACTGGAAGGCCAGAGAACCGGGAACATGATGCTGTATCAGAAGACGCCTGTACACGGCCTATGTGTAGCCAGGACATTGCTGCCGTGCCGAAAGGAGGTGCCAGTGAGACTGCTAAATCCAACGGACACCGATCACGACGTCCAGGCCGGGACGGAGTTGGGAACGTGCGAGCCCGTGGTGAGCGTAGTAGCAATCGACAAGACACAGGAGCCGGTGCCGACGCTACACTTGGGGCCCCGTTTAGAAGGCCTACTGGAGAGGGCGGCCGACCACCTGACCGCAGAGCAGCTGGAGAAGGTTCGACAGCTGCTAAGACGATACCAGCATGTCTTCAGCCAAGGTGATAGTGACTACGGCCGCACGGACGTGCTTCACCGAATCGACACCGGGAACGCCCGGCCTATTCGGCAACCACCTAGACGTGTTCTGCTGGCGAAGCCAGTGGAGGTAGGAGACATGCTGGAGGACATGAGATCCAGTGGAGTAATTGAAGAGTCTGACAGCCCTTGGTGTTCCCCTGTAGTCTTGGTGACAAAGAAGAACGGTGAGCTACGCTTCTGCATAGACGTTGAACTCTGTCACCCGGAAGGACTGTTTCCCCTTACCCCAGATTGACAACACCCTGGACACGTTAGCTGGTGCACAGTGGTTCTCGACCCTGGACCTGAAGTCGAGCTACTAGCAGGTAGCTCTAGATCCGAGAGACAAGGAGAAGAGGGCATTCTCGACAGGCCAAGGGCTTTGGCAGTTCACAGTTATGCCCTTTGGCCTCTGCAACGCACCAGCTACCTTCCAACGCCTCATGGAGTCAGTGATGAGAGGACTGACTTACAACACCTGCCTGCTATACCTGGACAACATCATTATCGTCGGTAAGACTTCTGAAGACCATCTCGAGAATCTGAGTAAGGTGTTACAGAGATTGCAGGCGACCAACTTCAAGCTGAACGCGAAGAAGTGCCAGCTCTTCCGCAAGGAAGTGAACTACTTGGGCCACATGGTCTCAGCAACCTGAGTGGCCACAGACCCAGGGAAGACGCAGGCTGTGAGAGATTGGCCTCGCCCAAAGGATAAGAAAGAGTTGCGCAGTTTCCTGGGGCTGTGCAGTTATTACCGACGCTTCATAAACGGGTTCTCTAACATCGCCAAACCCCTCATCTACCTGACAGAGGAACACCGGCCTTATGTTTGGACCGAGGATGCCGAAGACGCTTTCCAGCACCTGAAGATGACCCTGTGCAGTGCTCCAATTTTGGGTTTCCCACAACTGGGTGGCGCCTTCATTGTGGACACCGACGCCTGCGACCATTGCATTGTAGGTGTCCTATCGCAGATCCAGGACGGCCATGAGCGCGTGATAGCCTACTACAGCAAGACGCTATCCAAGACAGAAGAACTACTGCGTCACCCGGTGAGAGTTACTGGCGGTAGTAAAGACCTTGGAGCACTTCGTTCAGCCATTCCACCTGAGGACTGACCATTCCGTCCTAACCTAGCTATTGAGCTTTAAGAACCTGGAAGGCCAGACAGCACGTTGGGTTCAGAGGCTGTAGAGTACAACTTCACCTCAGAACATCACAGAGGGAAGAGCCACGGTAACGCAGAAGCTATGTCCCGAAGACCCTGTTTAGAAGAGTTCAGCCAGTGCACAAGAGTGGAGGAGAAGGAGCGTGCCGCAGCAGTTCAAGTAGTCACAGCAGTGCCTGCGGATGGCTGGGATAGCGCAGGCCTGAGGAGGGAGCAGCTGGCGGACGCAGACTTGGGGCCACTCTTGAGGGAAGTGGAGGCAGGGACGAGACCAACCTGAGGGGACATCGCACCGAGGAGCGCCACCTACAAGTCGTACTGGGCCTAATGGGACTCATTGAAGACCAGAGAGGGCATGCTGTGTGATTTTATAACTTTGTGGATGGATTAATAGCCCCAAAAACTTATATAAGAATGTAAACAACTATCTTATGTGCCAATGAGAAAAATATTTAAGCAACTGTGAGGAAACTTTTTGAAATACAAAATGTTTGATAACACTTTCTTGGTGCCTGACCTATTCTGCCCATCATAGTATTTATTATAGCATCAATGTTCAAGTAATATCTGAATGAGTTTTTACTTCAAGATAAAAAAACAAACCAGGAAATTTAGTTAATGTAATACAGAGATGAAACTGTTTCTCTGCACTTACCACATCAAAATACTTTTTCTAATAATGCTTCATTCATATTGCAGCACAAGAGATGATGACAGAGATGAAGTATCATCAACAGTAAGTTATCTGTCAGATATCAGTGGCTTGTCTGATCTAAGTGGACAAGAATGGAAGCCAATGGCAGGTAAATAAAGATTCTCAGTAAATCATAATCATAGCTGGGAATTTTTCAGTTCTGATTCTACCTTTCAAAGATTGTCTACACACAATTTATGTGCATTAGAACACACATTTATCAGTGATTGCCCTTATAAATGGAAATTGTAATAGCATCTTAAAACCTGGGATTTCAGTACTTAAGAATTGTAATTTGCCTTTGGGGTATGTGATCTTGAATTTGAGATTTCCTCATGGTGTACTGAGAAAATATGAATTGGTCAGGGAATTTAATGTGATACCAGCGTGTTGGCATGGTAGCTCAGTGATAAGAGCAGCTGTGCATAGAGCAGAAGATCAATGGTTCAAATCCAAACTAACATTAACCCAGGGTGTGACAGCCCATTTAGAGCCAGGACCTACCAACCCGATTGCTGGCCCCATGCCCACATATGTAAGGTAGAGGTGGGCGATCATCCAACCAATATGGGGAGGAGATGTGGACAGCCGGAATGTTGGTTTTTGTGACCAGGGCCGGTTACCTATCATAAGCTCCTCAGCTTCCTCACAATGCTGAGTAGGCACCAGTCCTATACCCGGGACTTAAAATCCCACACTAGGGCTGGGATCGATCCTGGGCTGCTTTCCATGGCAGGGGTCCAAGGCATGATGCCTTAGGCCGCTATGCCACAGCACAGGACTAAAGTCAAAACTACGGCATTGAATTTTTCAGTTCTGATTCTAACTTTCATACTTTTTGGTTACTGATGCAGTCAAATTGACATTCTGTTATCTGTATACTTTAAGTACTGGCTGTACAGTGTTTATGCTCTCCTTCCAAGTGTGACTAGCATCCGAGGATACTAGATTCGTTTAAAATACACTGTGTTCTGATATAACGTACCCATAGCTAGAAGTCTAGTTGTCGTGCAAGACACGAGTTGGAGTCCTCATCTGCTCTACTGTCACTACTTCTCTCTGCATCTTCCATCACTAGACCCCAGGCCTCCTATTGATATAATAAAATTGTCTATTGCATCTTCCACCAGCCCATCCTTTTGCTTGAACTCATCCTCGAGTTTCATGTGTAACATAGTCCTCCCAATCAACTGTTGTAACAGAGTTCACTGCACTTTCACACACCTGCTGCAGATTTCTTAAAGATAGGTCTTTGGTTACATTAAGCTCCCTTACATATCGTTTTATTGCTGGCCATTCCAATTCTATAGTATTCAACTCGCACATATAAGGAGGTACCCTAAGAACTGTATGCCCATGCATTTCTATTACTCTGTTGATATGGTACACTTTTTAATTTGGCTTAAGCACTTGAATTAAATCAAACAAGTCAGCCTTTCGCATTGCAGCAGAGCATGAAATATTGTTACACAAATATAAATATTTGTTAATGAATGTCCACTTATCTTAAGAAGTTGATGTTAATACTAAGTATTTAAGTAGTTAATATTAAGTATTAACATCCACTTCTTAAGATAAGTGGAGATTCATTAACAAATATGTATATTTGTGTAATATTTATTACTTCACTGTAACTGGCTTCATTTTCTATGTAATTAATGAAATATTGTTGTTCTCCAACCATTGTACCATTTCTTGCTTTACAGCATATTTTGACGGAGGCTCATTTTTTTTGTACATTGTGGTATGGAGCATTATCTAGCACAATGGCACTATTGCACTGTATGGTATATTAGGTAAAATTTTCTTCTCCAACCATTTCTGGAAATTTCTTCCATTTACTTGGCTATGATAATCCTTGCCAGCAATTCCAACTTTGAATATCACAAGAGCTCCAGCTGTGAAATCTTCGTTGCTGCCTGCATTTACAAGAATCGGTCAAGAATTTGCAAGGTCTGTTTGAAGAGCTGGTGTTTGTCATTATCCCATAGATATCACTCTGACCAGCATTTCCCAAATGTCAAATTATTGGCTACCTGGGGCTCATCAAAATATATTTCTCCCAGCATTTCAGTATTCATTTATTGCTCTTAGGTATTTAGCTCTCCAGGTAACTATATCTGGACGTTCAAGAAGGAATTTTCTCTTGCTTCCACATTGTTTCCATATCGTGCAATAGCTTGCACAGAGTTTCTCTTCCCCAAGGAAAATTTATTTTTTCCTTAATTGCTGCAAATAGCTTGGGTACAATGGGCACTTGTTTTTTTAACCAAATAAAAGCCTCAAATTACATTTTTAATTACTGCTCTATCAATCATCACAATGAAATTTGCATTCCTCAGCTTTTGGTATCTTTTTTCCCAGAGTATGAAATGATTTTTCACCAGCTTTAACACCTCTTCTTATTCTTGATACAGTATGTTCCAATATCCCATTAAAAATTTGCCACGTGTAAATTTCTTTGTGATAATAAACATTTCCATTGCCCTGATTTCGCTTTGTCACATACTATCTTCTTTATCTTCCTCTAGCCATTTTGAGGTCGGGCCTGAGGAACCGAAACTTTGGATCTGATAGAGAACCAGGATAGGTGATCAGCCCAATGCCTGGTGTGAAGGTGAAAGTGGATGACATGTATGAGGGCGAGGTGAATGATAGGAAAGATGATAGAGCAATTGTTGGAATGCTGATGGGGGAAACTGGAGGATCCAGAGAAAAGCCATGTTGTATGCCACAAATCTCGTTTTGCGATCTCCTGGGATCAAACTGGGCAGCCTTGGTGAGAGCCAAGTGGTCAAACCACTTAGCCAGGTGCGGCCCCACATAATACTATCACTATTCTAATTACCTCCCTTTTTCACTCTGAATACTTAGTCCCTTCTTTTGAACTACAGCGATATGTGAATATTAATCCAAGAATAAAAGTAAGAAAATATATAACTAGTGCTGTAGCACATGTTAGCAGCAAGAACCAAATAATGCATAATACCAATCACTGCAGTTACTTCTGTGAGCATTAGATCTGGCAACATGGGTGACTCATATGTACTCTCATACTGTCATTTCCTAGTAAACAGAGCCACTACCAGAGCAGATAATAGTTCAAACCCCTCTTCTTTTCATTCCTCTCTTGCCTTCTTGTGGTGGGCAGACAGTAAATAATGTATATTGTCGCGAACCCGATCGCGATAGCGGGGCTTGTGTACACAAAAAGCCTGGAGATAAGGAGTATGCCGGAAGAAATAATGATACCGTGAGATAAAAGACCGATAGGGTTACGCTTCTGGAAGGTGATAGAACAGTCGATTCCCGTTTGGTCCAGAAACATCTCGAATTTACGAAATAGTTATTTAAAAGACGTGACGGCTCGCAAAGTTGTAGTTGTGAAGCAGTTGTTGTGAAACCAGACAGCTGGAAGTGTTGTTGTAACGAGAGCTAACGTAATCAGCTGCAAGTGTTTATTGTCCTCGACCTTGGAAGAGTGTGTGATGTAATGTTGTTACGTGAGAATTGGACAGTGTATTGCTATGGAAATACAGGAGATTTTTAATTTCTGCAACTCTGCCTTTTAAATCTACCAATCCACAAAGTTACAATATGCAGTTCTCTCTATATGAACCTGGAAAAATTCATGGGGTCACATCTTTTCATTTTAAATGTAAGATTATTTTATCAGCTGCATTGGACTCCTGATTTGCAGAAGTGGCCAGAAAATTGATAGACATCAAAATGTTTGGAAAATGAGCATTTACTGACTAAAACAAGTTACTTCTAATTAAAACATTCTAGATGTTTAGAAAATATTGTTAACCCTTTAATGCATGCTGTTGCTTTGAGGCAGTTCTTTTGTTATTATAATATTGTACTGGCCTTTGTCAAGTATATGCAACAAGTTTTGAGTCTTTTGAATTGTAAATACAGTAGAAGCACAAAATAATGCGGTTGTTGGGAGACATGCTTTACTACCATGTTATAACGATTTCATGGTATATCGAAATGTGAGCTTAGATGTCACAAAATTAGATCTCATTGTGGTGTAAGGAAACATTAGCGCAATAATAAATTACAGTAGGTAGGTATATAAAAAGGTATGTAATACGAAGTATAGCACTTTTAAATACAGTTACTCGCCATTAATGCTGGAGATGTATTGCAGTCCTGAAATCGACCACACTTTACACTATTGGTATTCTCAGTGTGTGACTTTACACTCAAAAGGCATGATTCAGACTGAAATATTTTAACTTTCCAAGGTCTTAAAATTCCTGCAGACACAATGTTTTAACCTTTACAGAAAACCTATTGTTTCCATGTCCCGTTACAGCAATAAAGTGGCCAAGGTCAATGCTAGGGGTGTACTGCAGAACTGCTCTTTGAAGACATTTGTAAACTCAACTTTCAAAAGTATATAAAAAAAAAAAAATACAAATAAATTTTAAAAATCAATCACGGTTTCATTTTTCGGGGGAGATACTTCCCCTGCATTAAATCAGAACTACTGTATATATTTTAGAAAGAAAGCTTTATAACAATAAAGAATTAATATAAAAAAGTGTGGGTTCCAATAATTTATTAGTCACTTCAGTTAAGTAATTCAGTAAAACTTTATGTATACCACAACAAATAATATTGTTATACTTGCTAAAATATTGGCTTTTAACCTGCTACTAGTTAGTCATAGCTTGAATGCCTTTCTTTCTGTGTTAATATTAAAAGTTGTGAACTAGCACAGTCTGCTTTTTAAAAGCCTTTAGAGTGGTATGAAAAGTTTCCATACAGGTTTTCTAACCTGTTATAGCACTGAATAATCAGCTGATGACATTCATTCTCTTTGGAAGAGAGAAAAGTAAACCTGCTTTCCTTAGCACTTAACTTTTATATTAATGATGGCCATGTTAATTTGATTTAAAATTAAGCATGTCCTAATTCCAATGTCCTTTCAATCCCACATCAGATTATGTATTACTGTAAACAGGTTTTTTCTATTATCTGCATGAAAGTAGTTCTCAAACCGTAGTTTTCCTCTCATACCACATGCTTAATGTAGAGGTATCACTTATTAAATATTGTTTCATCTACAAAAAGACTTGAGAATCATAGTTCAAAATGAACTTAAAGTAACAATGTTTAAAGGTTGCAGAAGTGAACATTTTACTTGTGTTAATCACAACCCTCAGCAAAGAAATACCTAAGCTGCCATATTGGAGTTAGTCTGTTCATAGTTCCTGTGCATTTTGGTTCCTCTTTTCATTGAAATGCCTATAAACTTGGGATATTATTTTTGCAACCAGCACATTGAGCAATGGATATTTTTCAAATAGTCAAACACATTAAGTATTAACTGATGTTTTAGAGGAATTTAGCAACAGTGATATCCAAATAAACATTTTGTCACTTTTTACCTTTTGAAGTATTAATTTCTGGAGCAGTTGATTCAATTTTCAACCTGGGACATCAGTGTCGGTTGTAGGCTGTAGTTTTGTTTTCTCTTGGTGGTGGAACAGTGAACTCTTTACCAAGTTGTTAACTGGTTGGACTTAAAAAGTTATTGGCCGGTCTTTATATTTCTATGTTAAGGGAATCTCCCACGTTGTGATTTGTTTTGGCCTATCATGTTTTTCTTAATTCTGGATTTGAGGCAAGGCTATGGTTTTCGTACCAAAAGTGAAATGTGGCTGCTTAGTTGTCTTTCTCTTTTTATTTTCTAATTTCAATTGATGTTTAATAAGAAATCTAAATGCCAAAAAATAAGGAATATTTTAGAAGCATCAGACTGAAACAGAAAGACAAGTTAGCAGTGGCATTTCATTTGACTCATATGTGCAACTGTTATAAAGTGTGATAGTCCATAACAAACTCACATGGGAAAATATCTTAATATGAAAATACAAAGGCAAACTAACAAGTTTTGAAATTCCGCAGTCAACAGTTTAGTAAAGAAGTCCATTGTTCCTCCACCAGAGAAAAGATCACAGGCAGCTACAACCAGTGACAGTACGACCTTTGGGTTGGAAATGGAAGCAACTGCCCCTGAAACTAGTCTCTCATGTTAAAAGGTAAACAATATGTGGAAAACACAGACCAGCAAACATTAAGTATTATTTAAATAAAAGAAGTGAAGGAGATGGAAAATAGAATTGACAAGAAGATTGGCGAACAGTTTCACGGGATGTTAATAGCATTAGAGAAATTTTAAGACAAAGTAAAGAAAGAAATAAAAGAATTAAAGACACACTAACCCAGTTGGAAAATTTAGAGGAAGGGAATCGGAAACTAAACCTGAGATTTGGATTAGAATAGAGAAAAGACTGACGATTATGGCAGGATGTAGAACATCTATTCCAACAAAAACTGGGAATAAATATGGCAGGATGGGAGATAGTTGATTGTTTTAGAATAGGAAGATTTGGACCGAAGCCAAGACCAATAATAGTGAAAATAGCATCAATGAGATTCAAATGGGAAGTGCTGAGGAACAGTAAACAGTTAAAAGGTACTAAAATATTTATTGAGCAAGATTTGGGCAAGAAAAAGCGTGAATTGAAATCATTAGCTTTATTGGAAAACTAAAGTACCACCTACTGTAATAGAGTTCTATGATCCAAATGTGTTTAGGAAACTAAGCTGGGGTATACAAGTGTTGGGAAAGTTGAAATAATTGTAAGTGATTTAAATGCAAGAATAGGGGAACACCAGGTTAAGTGGAGTAATCCAAGTGATGAAGGTAATGAGGAACTTGAAATAGAGAACAGAGAACAGAGGACAGCTTATCAATAATGAAGGGAGGAAACTTTTAGATTTCTGTGAGGTTAATATTCCTATGATCTGTAATGGGCTGAAAGCGGATGACAAAGAAGGGGAATTCACATTTGCTAATAAAAATGGCCAAAGTGTGGTAGGTATTTTATTGTATTCCTTAGGAATTGATGACTGGATCCTAGATTTTGCAGTTATGAATGTTTTAACATCAAGCTGTCACTTTCCATTAATGAAGGATGTCTCAGTGTGGTGGAAGTGTATAAGTAGAAAGAAGAGGTGCATAAAACATATGTTAATGAACTGAATTGAGAGAGTAGTAAAATCTTACAAGTGAGGTTACAAACCTTAACTGAGAATAAAATAGAGCAAGCCTTAGAAGCACTGGAATATATTGTCAAAAGGGCACGGCCAGTATGAAATTGGCTGGTTCTAAAGGCATCAGTAGGCAATGGTTTGACAAGGATTGCCAGGTGGCGAAGGCAAGAGTAGCACAGGAATTAAAGAATAAGGGGAAAAGAGGAAAGGGAAAATTTTCTGATCCTGAAATGGGCATACATGTGTCTAATAGAACAAAAAAAGAGGGAATGGGGTGAGTAAATAGGCAGAATGCTAAATGAAGCATCAAGAATACATGACACTAAGAAAATTTGGTCAATAGTAAGAGAGTTGTATAAAGATGTGGGGAGAGACGAGGATATAGGTGCAGATCAATGGTGTGCATACTTTGAATCACTGTTAGGACAAGATAATTATATCAGAGTGGAAATAAGTTTGATAGGGTGTCTGCAAATAATTAATGAATTAGATATATCTTGGACGTTGAATTTTGTAAACAAATAAGGTGGTTAAAAGCTAATAAAGCTAGTGTTATTGAGGTATACCAGGAGAATTTTGGAAGGCTTGGGCACTCGATGAAACTAGGAGGAAAATAGTAATAAAATTATTCAATAAAATAATGGAAGAAAAGGATTCCTAGGAAATGGACAAATATGGTACAGCCAATTTACAAGGGAAAGGGAGATAAAAATAACCCAGCTAACTTCAGAGGGATTAGTTTACTGTCCATTCTAGGTAAGATCTTCACTGGAATTCTAGCAAATAGGTTGCAAAATTGGGTTGTGAAGGAGAATAAACTATTGAAATTCCAAGCAGGTTTTAGACCAGGCAGGAGAACATCAGACATCTTTATTATTAAAACAATTGTAGAGAAATATCTGAGCAATAAAAGGGAAAGGGTATATATGATATTTATTGATTTAGAGAAGGCATTTGATTCTATTAACAGAGAAATATTGTGTATAAAATTAAGCAATAAAGGGATAAGTCATGCATTTATAGAAGTAATTTTATTTATTTATATATTTATTTAGTGTACTAAGCTATTACAATTGTTGAGCTGCTCGCCAGTATTTGGCCCAGGCCTAGAAGTAATTAAGAAGATATACCAGGAGAACGAGTTATGTATAAAACTACCAGGCAATAAAGTAACGAAATCTATATCGAGTAAGGCAGGGATGTAAACTTAGTCCAGTATTATTTAACCTTTATATCAATGGCATTTTAGAGGAGATATCAAGTGGTAGGGTACATTCACCAGTTATTAATAACAAAGAAATCCCAGGGCTACTGTTTGCAGACGACCTAGTAGTTGGGTTCATATCAAGTGGAGGGCTGAAAAGAGCAATCGAGGTAGCCAGTTCTTATTGCAATAAATGGGGTTTGAAAGTGAATGAAAACAAAACTAAGATTATGGTCTTCAAAAAAGGATACAGGTTGCATAAAGATGAGAAATGGGAGCTTAATAGAAGAGAAATAGAAGTAGTAAGGAGATTTGATTATTTGGGGACAAGGTTGAGTTCAGATGGTAGCTGGAAAGAACAAAAAAAGATGTCTGTGCTAAAAGGTAAAATGGCCATGAGGGTGATAAGATCATGCTACAGTAAACTGCCAGATATAAATGTCAAATGGTTGGAGAGGATTTATATGGCAGTAGTGGAAAATAGAATGTCACATGGATCACAGGTATGGGGAGTAGATGAGGCTAGGAGAGACACTGATAGTGCATAGATCTTTTTTTAAATATATATTGGGATTACCGATAGCATCACCTAACGGGGCAGCACAGTTGGAACTGGGCAGGCATTCTACTAAAATTAAAATCTTTTCAAGGGCAATGAAGTATTTATACAGAATCACTAACTTGGAAGATGGCAATATTATTAAAGAATGTTTTCATATTCAAAAGAGAAGTAACTGGGATGGGTCTTGGGCACATAAAATGAATGTCGTGTTGAAGCAGATAGGTATGGGTCATTCTTGGATAAATGCAGAGTATGGGTATAGAGGCTTCTGTAAAGAATTTTTTTGAATTATTTCTCATCTTTCTTCAACATACATTTTCATTGATACATTGACATTTGTAACATTTTTTTTCACACAATAGCAAAATGACTTATTCACATCTAACATACCCTTCCTACCTGCTTGCCTCGACTCTCTGTCTCAATACACGTAACCCAATCATTTATCATTCTTGGATAAATGCAGAGTATGGGTATAGAGGCTTCTGTAAAGAATTTTTTTGAATTATTTCTCATCTTTCTTCAACATACATTTTCATTGATACATTGACATTTGTAACATTTTATTCACACAATAGCAAAATGACTTATTCACATCTAACATACCCTTCCTACCTGCTTGCCTCGAGTCTCTGTCTCAATACACGTAACCCGTGGTTTTCCGTGTATTGATGACCTTCCTCTCCCTTGTAACATTCGTTCTAGTTTTTCAGCCCTTAATTGTTAGTTATTCTTCATCAATCTTAACCATTTCTGTCTAACTTTCCCCAGGTATTCAACTATATTTCTTACATTCTTTTCTCCTTTTATCAATAACATTTTCTTTATTATTAATACCTCCCCTCCCCCTCCCTAAAACTGTCCCACTTTTGTTGCCAAATTTGTCCTCTCCATAACTTTGTTTGCAATAAAGTATATTATGCCAAACTGTATCCTCTTCTCCACACATTGGGAATTTCCCTGTATCCTTATCATATCTAAAACCTTTCAGATTTCTAACTCCTGTCCTTGCCCAGGCAAATCCTTCTTGCCCTGACTTATTACACACATCTGTGTACTTCTCCCTCCCCCACACTGCTAAATATAACTTGGCTATCTAAATCTTCCAGCCTTAATTCTACCTCGTTCCAAAAGCCCCTATAATAATACTCCTCGTTTCTCCAAATATGTCCCATACCTATCTGTTCCATCAGTTTCCTTACTTTTTTGCGCCCAAGACTCTCCCCATTTGCTTCTCATCTGCAAAAGAAAACATTCCTTGATAATATTGCTTTTCTCCAAATTGGCAAATCTGTATAGATATTTCAATGCCCTTGAGACAATTTTAACCCTTGTTGAATGTCTTCCCAACAAGGCCAAAATATATTTACAGAAGGATCTGTTAATAACGTCCACCTCTTCCCATGCTTCATCCATTCCCCATATCTCTGCCCCATGCAACATCCTATTTTCTACTATGATAGTATAGATCCTTTCTAGCCATTTGACATTGTCAGGTAATTTCCTTAAATATGCTCTTACAATACTCATTGTCATTTTACCTTTTGCAAGAGCCAATTTTTTCTGTTCAGTCCATTTGCCATCACAGCTCCGTCTTATCCCCAAATAATCAAATCTCTTTACGTCCTCTATTTCTCTTCCATTTATCTCCCATTTCTCATCTTTATGCAATCTCTTTCTTAAAAACCATGATCTTTGTTTTCTTTTCGTTAACTGTCAGCCCCCATTTTTGGCAATAACTACTTATTGCTTCAATTGCCCTTCTCAGCCTTCCAACAGATATAGAACCAACTTCTAAGTCCTCTGCAAATAACAACCCTGGGATTTCTTTGTTATGAATAACTGGTGAGTGAACCCTATTTTTAGCAATCTCCTCTAGAATATCATCTATAAAAAGGTTAAATAGCACCGGACTCAGTTTACATCCCTGTCTTACACCCACCTTGCTCTCTATACAATCAGTTACTTTTGTTTCCCTGCAGCTTGATGCAGAACTCATTATTGTAATATATTTTGCGCAGTATTTCAGTAAAGTTACAACTTACCCCTTTGCTATATAATTTTATCCACAATGCCTCCCTATTAATTGCATCGAATGCTTTCTCTAAATCAATAAATGCCATATAAACCCTCCCCCTTTTATTGCTTAAATATTTGTCTAGGACTGTTTTTATAAAAATATTATCAGTAAGCACAAAAGTGAATCGAGAAGATATTGAACACTGCTTCACTCACATTGTTTTTTCATAGGACATGTTTCAAGAGCTTTTGCTCATGTCAGCTGGAACTCTATGCAGTCTTGAAACATGTCCTGTGAAAAAATAGTGTGAGTGAAGCAGTGTGTCAACTTCTTCTCAATTCACTTTTGTGCTAAGTTGTGCTTCACTGTCTTAGGCTTCTTTCAATTTTATATTTTGATATCAGTTCTCCCTGGTCTAAATCCTGCTTAGAACTCTGAGAGCTTCTTCTTCTCTACCCACTTCTGTAGTCTGTTTGCTAAAATACCTGTAAAGATCTTTCCTATAACAAAAAGCAAGCTTATCCTCCACTTCTTGGGAACCTTGCTTGTTTCCAATATTTTTTTAAATAGCCATATTACTATTTTTCTGTGCATCCCCTCAGCTGCCCATACCTTCCAAACCTCCCCTGGTATACCAACAATACCACTGGCTTTGTTGGCTTTTAACTTCCTAATTTGTTCACATAACTCGACGTCTGTAATTTCTCCATCTAGATCATTTATTATATACTGGCTTTCCTGGAATCTCATTTCCATTACCTGTAAACAAGTCTGTCCTAATAAATTTTTAAAATGCTCACACCATTGGTCTGAACTTATATCCTCATTTCTTGCCCCCTCTTTATGTAGGCTTTTAACTATTGGCCATATCTGTTTTGTATCACTAGTTTTTGCTGCCTTATTTAACATTCTACCTATTTTTATTCCCTATTCCCTCTTCTTTTCTTCCATCAGGCATCTATATGCCCATCAAAGTGTCAAAAAGTTTTCTCTCTCCTCTCTTGCTCCTGACTGTCTCCACCTCCTCAACTCTTGTCTTACTCTCATTTTAGCCATTTTACAATCCTTATCAAACCAACATTAATTTTTATCTTAAAACCTAACTTCATTCCACCGCCCCCCCCCCCCCTGCCCTCTTTACACAATATTCTAACGCTTCAACAGCTTGCTCTATTTTAGTGGTATTTACCTACTAAACCACTTACTCTCACTTGCAGTATTTTCCCCCATTCTTAATTTAGTTCCTCACAAAAAGTATCATGCTTTTCCTCTCTCCATTTATAAATTTCCACAACACTTAGACAATCAGTGCCTACGTCTGTAAAGTTTCTACTAACTTCTAATTTCAGTTTCACTGGAAAATGGTAACTCCCTGTTATAACATTCATAACCTCAAAATCTGTTATCCAGTTGTCAATCCCAAGCGAGCGCATTACCATGTCCACCACTCTCTGGCCATTTCTATTAATAAATGTATATTCCCCTTCTGTATCCAACCCTTTAAATTCATTACAAATCATAAAATTCTGCTCCTCACAAAAGTCTAAAATCTTCCTCCCTTCGCTATTAATAACCTTATCTTTGCTCTGTCTCGTATCTAATGCATACTCTTTATCATATTCTGCACTTAGGTTATTCAGTTTAACTTGGTTATCCCCAATCCTTGCATTTAAATCCCCTGCAACTATTATTTCTACACTTATTTATTTTTCAGTTCGTCTATTCCCCAACTTAATTTTTTGAACATATTTGCATCAAAATAATCTGATGTAGACGGTGGATTATATACTACAGCAATACACACCATTCCTCCTTTCTTAAATATATCACTCATGGATAGCTATAGGTCCTTTTCATCTTCTCTCACCTTGCACATCTTATCTACCCTTAGAAAGCATCCTATACCACTTGAGGCTCTGCCCCTTCTGTGGCTCTTCATGCCCTCAATACTATAAAAAGTAAACCCTGGAATCACTATATTTACTTCCCTTTCTAACCATGTTTCCACCACCAATAACATGTCACATCCTTTCAACACAGTTTGAACCCCATCACTGTACACTTCCTCATATAAACCTTCCACATTCCAAGCCACCACCGAAAACTCGAATCCCTATACTGACCCCTTTCTTTCAAATGCATATTTTTCTAAATTCACTTGCCATCTAGTCCGCACCCGCCCTCTTAGCTCCAAAATACTGCCCGAAGGCATTGAAACTACATTCAAATCTTCCTGATTCCAGCTGACTCCTTTATCTGTTGTTGCACTAGCCTCTCCTCCCGAAGTTACCACCAGCTGATCTCTTGAGCCATGTGCATCTTTCCTCATGTATGATGTCATCTGCTTTGTCGGCCTATCTGGTGATGTCACTGGTGACGAAATTGTACTCCCCTTCCTATGCTGTTGTGACTTTGATGCTACTGGTGACGTATCTCCCCTCACCCTTCTCTGTTGTTCTGAAGTTGCCGCTGTTGCTCCCGTATGTATTCACCTTTCTTGACCTGTACCAGCTGCTGACAATATACAATCTCTGCCGCGTGCCGTACGTAGGATGTAGTTCCCCTCCCATGCTATGTAACGCTGAATGCTGACTGAGTTCCTGTTTCACACTATCTATCCATAAGTCCATTCCTTTAACAAAGGCTTTTTTACCGGCTTCTCTTGCTTTTTCCATTTCCATTAGTGCTATCGATTTTAAGTCCCTCTGTTTCTTTCCCAGATCTTGCTCAATTAATATTTTTGTCCCTTTTAGCTGTTTACTGCTCCTCAGCACTTCCCATTTGAATTTCATTGTTGTTTTCAAATGCTAGGCTTTGGCACTGAAGCCATTAGCGCTCTTGCTCTCCAATATTTCTGTGTAGTGGATCCGGCAGGTAGGGCTTCACAGGTTAAAAGATGTTCTTCAGTCATTTCCTCTTCTTTGTTGCACAGAGGACAATTTGGACTTGTATAAATTCCCATTCTGTGTAAGTGTTTGGCCAAGTAATCATGTTCTCTAAGTAATCTAAAATTTGCTACTGCAGCTTTACTTGGGATTTCTGGAATAATTTCTGGATTTTTAATTAAAATGTTCCATTTTTTATCTCTGGATTTGTTAGATATTGATTGGTTTTGTTTGTTTTTATATTTGCTTTTGATTAATCTTTTTATGGACATAAAGGGGAAGTTTTTACTTTTGATTCTGAATTAAATTTGCACCTTTTTTGGCAAGAAAATCAGCTGATTCATTTCCAGCAATTCCACAATGTGCAGGTATCCACTGTAATATAAATCTTTTCTGTAGTTTTTGAAGTTGTTTGAGCATTTTGTGACATTCTTTAATTTAGATTGACTTCATTTTATATTAACTTATTGCACATAGTGCTACTTTAGAATCAGAAAGTATGACAGCATTTTTTAATTTATCTATTCTGTATAGGTGTTGGAGTGAAATATGAATAGCCGTTACTTCTGCATCAAAATTTGTGTGGTATCCTGCTGGTTGATAGAATGAAAACAATGCACACTTAATTCCTGCTCCTGAGTAGTTGTCCAAGTTAGATCCATCTGTGTTGATATGTAACCATTCTTCACATATCTATTGTTCACAGTATCTAATGCTACTGCTTTTAGTACAGGTTTGAAAGTTTCAGATTTCGTAACTATTTGTTCTAAATCTAATTGAATATTAATTGGTTCAAAAGTCAGTGGGTTTTCTTTGATTAAAATGTTTTCTTTAGAATTATCTTCACGTATCTATTGTTCACAGTTTCTAATGCTAGTGCTTTTAATACAGGTTTGAAAGTTTCAGATTTCGTAACTATTTGTTCTAAATCTAATTGAATATTAATTGGTTTTAAAGTCTTCTTTGATTAAAATGTTTTCTTTAGAATTAGGAAGATTCAGATCTGTTTTTAATTCCATAACTTTGTGTAGGAAACTTGTTTGGGTTTTCATCTTGATTGGTTTCTCCCATTTTGTTGTTTTTAACCGCAACATTTTTTCATGTTGTATTAGTGCCTGCTCCTCTAAAGTTAGATGTATTGGATAGTTCCGAGATAAGGCTTGCATTGCCGTGATTGGAGTTGATGTTGCTGCACCGGTTATTAGTTGCAGAGCCTGATTTTGGCATACTTCTAGGTGATTTATGTTAGAACTGTTTGCTGTAGTTATTACCTCAAGTATTATTATTATTATTATTATTATTATTATTATTATTATTATTATTATTATTATTATTTCATTGTTGTATATCGAAATTTAACTGTATTGGAACACCACAGTGAAGCAAAATAATTATTAAATCATAGATGAGTTGTATTTATTACACATCAGCTTCACTTACGTACCTAATTTGAGAATCAAGCTTTAGTTGCATAAGAGCCGATGATGCGAATGATGGTTCGTGAAACATGTCTTCAAATTAGGTATGTAAGTGAAGCTGATGTGTAATAAATACGACTCATCTATAATTTAATAATTCATTGTAGTTTTAACTATTATGGGTCTTGGTCCTTTTCATCCTATACTGAAACCAGGCTCTTATGTCCCTTTTCTCTTCTACACCAAAGATAATCAAATTCATTTTCCTGTTTCCTTCCTCCAAGTATTCTAGATGTAATAGTCTGCCTTTACACTCTTTGATGTCATCCTTTATCTCATCCTCAAATTTTCCCAATGCTAATTTAACCTTGTCGAACTTTTCTCCCATTCTTTCTCCTAGTCTGCTTTCCAACTTATAATTTTCTTGGTGATATTTTCCAGCATTTTGCCTATCTGTTCCATCATCGGTCCCGGATTTAATTCTACTCCTCCAATAGCCAAAAGAGTGCATATTACCAAGATAAACCACCAATTTATGCCCATTCTGCCTTGTTCTTTCTTCTTAAATTTAGTTTTGCTGGCATCGAAAGAACCTATCCTCGCTCAGTATATCTATCATCTTCGTTTGCGAGCGCGTGCACTAACATGTCCAACCTCTCTCGCGTCCGGCAAGCAAATCCTTCTGGAAAGAAGTTAAGCTAAGATTAGAAGATATTGACAAGACATTTTCGCCAATACAAGTGACAAAAGCTCACTGAGATTATATAGAGAAATAAAAACAACCAGGGGGAGGAAAGGATATATAGATATATCTAGTAAGTTTGGGCGAGAACAGGAGTGAGAAACTTGAAAGATATAGGTCAAGAGAGGGAGCTAGATAAATGTCCATTGTGTGGAGAACAGAATGCAGATTTCCATTGTATATTATATTGTAGTCAAACAAAGATATGGATAGAGCAGGCATGGCTACGTAAATGGGACAATTTGCGGAGTGCAGTAGTAATTAGAAAAATGTTGTCAGTAAAAGGGAAAGAACAGGAGAAATTAGGAAATTATTTAGGGGAAGTTGGTTAAGAACAATTAACAGAAAAATGTAGAGTAGGATAGGTGAAATGGCAAAATGTGTAAAAAGGAGTAGAAGGCCTCCAATACTCAAAAACCTAGGGTGAGGTGTATGGGGGCCGAATTATTACTCAATGGTGGGCAACATGATAGGATTTTTAGGATTTAGAAATATACGGCATTTTCCAGTATGGATTTTATAATTGTAATCTTGATTTTGTATTTCCATTTGATGTAAAAGGAAAGATGAGAAAATAAATTACAAAATTTCAAATTACAAGTATTATTTGTTTTCCATTACTTCTTAATTGTTTACCTCTTTTGTATTTGAACAGTTGACAGATACCCTACATTGTCACATTAGAACTCGGACACTTGACTAAATCACAAGATTTTATTTCAGCTTGCTGTATGTGCGCAAACATATTATGAATGACTTCGCTTATAATATTTTCTGTGTTTATTGAGAGCTCGGATAGCAAGCTTGGAAATTCATTGCTGTATTTTTCTTATTGCAAGAGAACAGCATTTGTGAATTCAGTTGGTAATTCACAAGCAAAATACTTCTAGTAAAAGTGCAATAACAGACAATAATATGCTCCCTAATGTTTTAACAGTTATTGTACACTGATTACATTTAGCGATGAGTTCTTACAATAACCATAATAAAATGTTTACTTCTATACCTTCCATACCCCAATATTTTGTGAAGCAGTAAATTTATTAAGGAAATATGTACATTAGCATAAGTGTTTACGTAAGTTCATGACAAACAAAAGCATGTGCTTTAGTTTACATCTTGGGAACTTGGTTTGTAATGGATAGTAGTAGTTCTCGTGATATATTTTGAACACAAAAGTGATTCACAATATATACAGTTAATATCAATAATAACATGAACAGAATTAAGTGAAACAGTAAAACTCATCATTCACCATTAAACATAATAAACACATTGTTGAACATTATAACTGTACATACATATTAATCTACCATACAGTTTAATTATTGCTATTTTTTAAATATTTTTTTCTTCCAAAACTAGCTTGAATGAATTCCAGTTATTCAGTATCATAACCAAATTTGTTTTCTCTTTCCCCCCTCCTCTCTAGGACCTATGAGTTGGATACAGCGGCAAATGATTACAGGGGTGAATCCACGCAGCCTGTTGAATCAGTTAGTAACTGATGGCACACAAATTCCTCCACAAATGGATGATCTCACGTTATGGAAAATAATTGTGAACATGATGAGTGAACCACCTCGAAGGCAAAAGCTGCGACATATAAACACACTAACTGATGTAGTTCGGCTTTTGAAAGGAGCTAAGAAAATAATTGTTCTTACTGGAGCAGGGGTGAGCATATTTCTTTATTTTTTGTCATAAATATTACTGGAAAAATGCTACAAAATTAAGAGACATGTGCATTCTCTTTTTTTATGCAGTTCCAAGTTTAATTATGCCTTAATTATTTTCTTTCCTTATTGTGATAAAATGAAGAGTATGCAAATGTAGCAATTCCTTTCTTGGAAGTGTGGAAAACAGTGTTATGATAAATTAAATTTAAAGGGAGTCGATTAATGACACTAAACAAACACTTACTTTTAAATTTTTCCGGAACATGTTTCAGAGACTTTGCCTCTATCCTCAACATTGAGTCGATGTGTTAAAAAATGCGACTCATCTAAAATTTAATAATTAAAAGTAAGTGTTGTTTAGTATCATTAATCGACTCTTTCAATTTAATGCAAATGTAGATTTAAATTTAGTGAGAATTTAATGTAATTTCACTCTTAAGTGCTCAAGCTACATAGCATCTCTAATTTTGTGCCTTGAAACATAGGCCATAGGCATTTTCAGAAAGCACTTGTAACTACTCAACATAAGAAATCTAATCAGTACTTCGGAAAGTATTTAAAAAAAAGGCCACTATATTGCATGTTTGATCAAATTTTGGTTCATTTTTCTTTTGCACATTGGTTTAAGCCATGTTGAATTTGTTGTTGTTGACTAATGACACTGGGGATTAGTTGATTTGCATCATTTTCCCCCTAGCTTCCCAATATAAAGCCTGTAGGTTCCCACTTTTGAGACCATTACATTTGTCAAAATGGTGTTTGTTCATGATGGCATCCTCTGTACAGATAGTACATTTGGATGTAGGTATGCATTGTATTTTATAAAGGTGTTCTGCAAGACAATCATGGCCAGTTTCCATTCTAAATAGGGCCACTGCAGTTTTTCCTGGTAGTTTTTGTATGTCGGTTTTGTCTCCAATGTTCTTACAATCCTTGTCTTTTAGTTTATCTTCATCAAGTCTCTGCTGTCTTTTAAAATGTAGCTTAATGTTGTTTAATTGTTTATTAATTTCAGTTTGTCTTACGGGTTTTATATTTTGAATTGCACCTTTTTTTGCTAGTTGGTCAGCATGTTCATTACCTAAAGGTCCAACGTGGGCTGGAATCCATAGCAGGGTGACATAGTTTCTTGATTCGACAGCTTTAATTAAACTTCTTATTTCTTTGGTGTTTCTTGTTGTTTTGTTTTTATAATTTACAATCCCATCTATGACTGATTTTGAATCTGTTAAGATAACTATTATTTTGAAGTTTCGTCTAGTGTTAGGTACTATGGAAAATGTTTGCAATATACTCCTGCACGAGCATTTTGTTTGTTAATAAAGGATCCATCTGTATATATTCAGAGCCATTCTTTTTCTAGATATCTTTCATTTTCTGTAGCTATTGCTCTCATTTCATCTGGTAAATTGTTTTGCTTATGTATTGTATATAACAGTTCATTCTTATAATGTATGTCAATATATTCTGTTGGACTTGTTTCCTCTATTGTTGTTATATTTGTTATTATGTTCTTGTGTTTTGAGTTATTGATGTATGTTCTGAAGCTTGTTTGGGTTTTTAGATTGCTTAGATCACACTGCTGGGTGATACCACTTGTGTCTATTTTTGTTAACTAGCAGTTTTTGTGCTAGGGTAATTGCCTTTAGTTCATGTTCCAGTTCTATGGCCATATTTTTTGTGAAGCTCTGTAGTATGGCAATTGGTGTTGTTTTCACAGCTCCTGTTATTATTCTTAGTGAATTGTTTTGTGAGGTTTCTATTTTCCTTTTGAGTTTCTTGCTTACTGTTGCCAGCAGTTCTCCAAATAGTAAGTTGGGTTTTATGTATGTTTTATATGTGTTATTAAGGAGGTCCATATTGCCACCCCATTTTTTGCCTGCTAGGCGTTTTAAGATGTTGTTCTTTTTGTTGATCTTATTTGTTACATTGTTTACATGTTCTTTCATTGATAGTTTCCGGTCTAGTTCTATTCCTAGATATGTTGTTGTGGATGCTTCTTGTAAATTTTTGTTATTGATTTGCAGACATATATTTTCTGTTTTGTGTTGCTTTGTGAACAGTTGATATTGGGTTTTTTCTGTGTTTATCTCATATTGTTATGGTTAGTCCATTGTTCCAGTATTATAATTGCATTCTCCATTGTTTTTTTGTATCTTTTTATAATGTTTCTCAGAACTTATATTCTTTTCCAAGGTCCATATTACTAGGTCGTTGGCATATATTCCCACTTGTATGTTATCTAGTTTCTTCAGTGCATCTGCTAGGTCATTTATAAATATATTAAAGAGAATAGCACTTGTAACAGATGCTTGAGTAATCCAACTCGGGTTTGTTTCCATTTGGATATGGCTGTTTTGTACTGCACTGCAAACCATCTTTGAGATAAGAAGACTTAAAACCAGTTTAGCATGTGAATCTTGAATTTGTTGCAACACCAGTTTTTAAGAAGGTTCAGGCATTAAAGTGCAGAACAGTTTTGTACACCAATATTGCAGTGTGTCAACAATTGCTACTAAATGTGGACATTGAACACTGTTGTAGTGCAATTTGGAGTAGGAACAATGCGCTTCTTTGCTTATGATTGTTGCATTGTATGTGTAATAGTTGATTGTTTATTCCTAATACAACTGACTAATAGAGTTCAGCTTGTACAAGGACAATTAAGTCCAGTGCAGTGCAGCTGAAATGAATTAGTAAACTCTAGAAGAGCATGCATTTATTATTTAATTTATAGGAAAATTAGCCTACCCTGCGAACTTCATAATGCCAATAAAAGTTGTCTGAACTAATCTGTATCAACCTGGCAGACACCGATCACGATGTCCAGGCCGGAACGGAGCTGGGTACGTGCGAGTCCATGTCAGTGTAACCGCAATCAACACGACACAGGAGCCGATGCCAACGCAACACCTGGGGCCCCGGCTGGAAGGCTTACTGGAGAGGGCGGCCGACCACCTAACCACAGAACAGCTGGAGAAAGTTCGACAACTGCTGAGGCGATACAGCGCGTCTTCAGCCAAGGCAACAGTGATTATGGCCGCACATATAAAGTGCTTCACCGCATCGACACCGGAGATGCCTGCCCTATTTGGCACCACCTAGATGCTTTCCGCTGGCAAAGCAAGCGGCGGTACATGATATGCTAGATGACATGAAATCAGAGGGAGTGATTGAAGAGTCTGACAGCCCTTGGTGTTCTCCCATAGTCCTGGTGATGAAGAAGAACGGCGGCAGGAAGCTGAACACTGTCATCTGGAAGGACTGTTTCCCCTTACCGCGGATTGACGACACCCTGGACATGCTAGCTGGTGCACAGTGGTTCTCGACCCTGGACCTGAAGTCGGATTACTGGCAGGTGGCTCTACACCCGAGAGACAAGGAGAAGACTGCATTCTCGACTGGCCAAGGGCTTTGGCAGTTAACAGTTATGCCCTCTGCAATGCACCATCCACATTTCAACGCCTCTTGCAATCGGTAATGACAGGATTGACATATGACGCATGCCTGCTATACTTGGATGACATCACCATCGTCGGCAAGATGTTCGAAGACCATCTCGACAACCTAACCAAGGTATTACAGACACTGCAGGCAACCAACTGAACGCGAGGAATTGCCAGCTCTTCCGCAAGGAAGTTAGCTACTTCCGCCACATAGTCCAACACACTCCAACCGGAGTGGCCACAGACCCGGAGAATACCCAGGCTGTGAGAGATTGGCCTCACCCAAAGGATAAGCAAGAGTTGTGCAGTTTCCTGAGACTGTGCAGTTATTATCGCTGCTTCATAAAGGGGTTCTCCAACATCGCTAAACCCCTTACCCGACTGAAAGGAACACCGACCTTATGTGTGGACGAAGGACGCAGAAGGCGCTTTCCAGCACCTGAAGAAGACCTTGTGCAGTGCTATTCTGGGATTCCCACAACCAGGTGGCGCTTTCATTGTGGACACCGATGCCAGCGACCATTGCATTAGAGGCATCCTATCACAAATCCAGGAGGCCATGAGCAGGCGATAGCCTACTACAGCAAAATGCTATCCAAGGCAGAGAAGAACTACTGCATCACCCTACGAATTATTGGCGGTAGTAAAGACATTGGAGCACTTCCACAAGTACCTGAATGGTCAGCCATTCCACCTGAGGATTGACCACTCCGCCCTAACCTGGCTACTGAGGCTGCAGGAGTACGACTTCACTTCTGAACATCGTAGAGGGAAGAGCCACGGTAACGCAGATGTCATGTTCCGAAGACCCTGCCCAGAGGAGTGCGGCCAGTGCACAAGAATGGAAGAGAAGGAGCATGCCGCAGTTGTCCGAGTGGTCACGGCAGTGCCTGCGGATGGCTGGGATAGTGCAGGCCTGAGGAGGGAGCAGCTGGCAGATGCAGACTTGGGACCAGTCTTGAGAGAAGTGGAGGCAGGGACGAGACCAACCTGGGAGGACACCGCACCGAGGAGCGCCATCTACAAGTCGTACTGGGCCCAATGGGACTCACTGAAGACAAGAGAGAAGTGCTGTTCCGGGTATGGGAATCACCTGATGGGAAGTCACCGAGGGAGCAGTTGGTACTTACCCGGAGTAAGGTTCCGGAGGTCTTAGAGGAAGTGCACACCGATACTTCAGGAGGACACCTGGGAGCAAACCAGACGATCAACAAACTTTGGCAGTGCTAGTACTGGCTGAGGCTCCGAGCAGACACTGAGATATGGTGCAGTCAATGTCATGTGTGCGCGGCGAGTCGCTGCCCCCAGATTAGGAGCCGGGGTCGCATGCATTAGTACAACGTCGGAGCGCCATTCAAAAGGATCAACGTTGACATAGCTGGACCATTCCCCGTGTCCGAACGAGGCAACAAGTACCTGATGGTGGTCGTGGACTACTTCACCAAGTGGCCAGAGGTGTTTGCCATTCCGAATCAGGAGTCAAAGACAATATCAGACTGCCTTGTGGAGCAAGTGTTCTGCCGATTTGGGGTGCCGTTAGAACTCCACAGCGACCAGGGCACCAATTTTGAATCCAACCTGATGAAGGAGGCACTAGAAAAACGGGGTGAACAAGACCCGCACAACACCCCTACATTCCCAGTCGGATGGCATGGTAGAGAGATACATCAAGAGCTTAGAAGAGCACCTGAGGAAAGTCTTGGCCAGCCATTAGCCATTGTCTTCGACCTTGGAAGATTGTGTTGTATTGGTGATGTAATGTTGTTACGTCAGAATTGAACAGTGTATCTCTACGGAAATTAAGAACATTTAGAATTTCGACAAATTGTACTTTAAATTCTACAAACCAACAAAGTCACAATACTGTCTATTCTTTAGTAATGATTTAGTACTGTTTAGTACCACTACTGCTGCTGCTGCTACTCACAACCAGTCATTCAAATGACTTGAAATGCGGTAATAAACATCAGTTGTTATCAATATGTAAAGAGTAACCACAACTGGTAGTAGATTTACCCCAGCCATGGTAAAAGTTCTCCTGAGGAACATTTCTTTCCGGCTTGCGGCAGAGATGCAGAAGTATCTAGCAGCATTGGGGCAAACTACTTTTAGACTATTGTAACATTGAAATGAAATTAATGCCTTTTATGTATATTAATAAATTTTATTTGTGTTTATGTAGAATCAGTGCATATATGTGGTGTGGATGTTGTAGGACTTTATTACTCATTCAATTTTGATAATTCTTTCTCCTTTGAAAGCTGTATTCTTTCATAGGGATATTGCCAGTTTCAGAGTATACGTTATTGAAAATCATTTACATCCTATATACCAGAATAGGAATACATTGGAGTTGCCAAAAATAGGAATATAAGACAAATTTCATAAATAAGATGTAGAAAAACAAGAGAATAGATGCCTGACACAGTATATGCTTGAGATACCTTGTTCAAATATTTTAATAATCTTTATAAGAAAGTTTTGCATTTGTGTTTTGTTTCCTATTTTGTAATCAAAATTATCAGGTATGCTAAATGACTGAGTAAAGAAAAAAAAGGTGTCCAGTTAACATTATACATATAATACACTTTAGAATTAAATTAACACCTGAGAAGATAATTTCTCTTGATGGTCACAAATTGCCTTTTTGAGAGAAATTAACCCAGTGGCCTGATAGTAAGGAATCTGCTTATTTACTTTCTGCACCTCTAATTCTTAATGCAGTACCTAAACTCGGCTGGTAGTACAGCCTTTGTGATCTTTACATTTCCCTGCGTGCATATCCTGCATTTGTTCTAGTCATCACATGAACATCGGTCTTGCTTCTGTTCTAAGTCAGTTCATAACATGTAAATAGCATTAGGAGTAATATAATTTTGTGTTGATCTAGTACTCAAAGCTCCATATATTGCTAGTGTTTACGTAGAACACGTTTCATTAGGACCTTCTTAACATCCTCAGCTAATGTCAAATATTGAATGTTGAGGATGTTAGGTAGGTCCTAATGAAACGTGTTCTAGGTAAACACTAGCAATATGTGGAGCATTGAGTACTAGTTCGACTCAAAATTATATTAATTTAGTCCCTGTTGTGGTTGTTGTTGTTGTTATTTACATCCTCCAACGTTAAGTCATATCGAACGATGAATGAAATGGGTGAAATGATGCTCCAATGATTCCGGGTTCCATGGAGCTTAGAGTTACCCGACATTCGTCTTTAAGGATAAGGGAAAACCCCGGAAAAAACCTTATCCAGGTAACTCACCCTAACCGAGATTGGAACTTGGGACCTCTTGAACGTGAGGCAGACATGCTACCACAACGCTACCAAGGTGGGCTTAATTTAGTGCTTCATTGTACAGAACGATTCATTAGTTTTCCGATGGACAAGGAGGTTGGAGAGGCAAGGGGAACAAAATCCGATTATCGTTTAGTTGAGTCTGATGAGAGGAAAGGTCAGGTTTACCTGCTATCAACAAGTCCCCTCCTCCGCCTTCCCCAAGCAGGTAGGGGAAGATGAACGTAATAACGATTAATGCTACCTTTAAGCACTCTACCCAGCCATAACAATAACGATAACAACAATAATGGTAATGATATTGATAATAATGATAATAATAATGATGACGATAACGACGGCCATGATAATGATGATGATAATAATAATATAGTAATTAATAATGATAGGTTTTGTTGTAAAATCTACTATTCAAAATAAATTATCTGTTTCACACATATTTATACATATATTTCACATTGATTGGTTTAACTGATAAGTGTTCAATATCTATATCAAATAGATCACTGAAGAAATGTGATTCACAAAATATATATTTCGTTTGACGCTTTACTGCTAATAATCATAATAATCATGTTGATCATGATGACGATAATGATGACAACAACAATAATTAATAATAATAATGGTGGTGGTGGTGGCGGTGGTAAAGAGGAGGTTTAAGCACAATACTCTGTAGTAAATTATACATTTTGTTATATGAGGTTGCAATTGAATATTTAAGTTTGATTTATGAGTCACTATGTTTACACTCAAACTTCACTTACTTGTTGTTGTATAATTCAATGTCGAATTCTTTGTCTGATAAGTGCAATGCTTAAATCTTAATTTTACTGCAGAATTGAATTTATTTTATGCTTGATAATTATTGAGAGAGAAAATAAAGGGTAATTTTCATTTAAAATAATTAATATATAGGTAAAACTGAAACCAATTTCTAAATCGATGCCTATGTGCATATGAAGAAAGGAACGGATGGAAATATTGGCTTGAACATGTATGACATACTACGGGATAGGGAACAAATGATTAATGGCTTAAAACCCGGTCCACCAACCATTTACATCTAAAAGAGTAATGAGTCTCCTAGGAAGAGAAGCGACGAGAGATTCAGAAATATGAGGTCATCTGCGCATGCTTTCCCATGCTTCCTGAACGTGATCCTCGAGGCTTTCAGGAGTTTTTTCTTCCCTGCAATCCCATTCGTTAACTATAATAGCCCAAATGTGTTCAATGGGATTCAGATCTGGTGATTTGTCTGGCCAAAGGAGAGGAGAAACTTCAGGATGTTGCTCTATGCAATCTCGCGTAAATGCTGAAGTGTGAATGCTGCTGTTATCATGAACATAGTTAATGATAGGCATAATCTTCCTCAGGATATACGGAACGAACACTTGGTAACATGCAGCCCTCTAACACCTCCACATACTCCTCAGAATTCATTCTTGGGGATACACGGACCAGTTGACCCACACCGACAGCTGACATCCAGCCCCAGAAAGCGATGCTAATCCTGCCTCTTCTACGTGCTCTGGGTTGTAGCGTGTCTTGTCTGGATGCCAAAGTATCATCCTTCCCTCTTCGTCGGATCAGAACACTTTCTCGTCCGTCCATACTATAGTGTCCCAGAATGTCTGAGGCATTGGAAGGAACTGGAGAGCAAATCCCACACGAGCAGCTTGATGTGCTTCTGTGAGGTTCTCTTTTCGATCTGGCTTCCTAGTGTGGATCCCGGCAGCATGAAGACGCCTTTTAACAGTCGAAGGCATTATCTGAAGTCCAATATGCCTTACGATTGACGTAGAAGGACGGAACGGATTCTCTCTGGAATTCTGCACTGGCTGCATCCATATCCGGAGAGGTAACCCTGGGTCTTGCGGATTTAGGTCTGGTTTTTAATCTTTCTTGTCCCTCTTCCTGGAACCGCCGGATCCAGTAAAGAACACAGTCAAGCCCTCTTTCCACAGAATTAGCTATTTGTGTGGTAGCAAGACCTGCTTCCCACATGCCAACAATACGGCCCCGAGTGACTTCCGAGGTTAAAGGCCTTCTTCTCTAATATTATTCACTCTTAATGCACAATACAATGATACTCTTTGTCGTTTTTAAATCAAATGCAAACCTCCCGCACTTATATATATATATAAAATGCAAATGTGACCTTTGACCTCGAGGAAGTAACTACCAATTGCAGAGTGCATCGACCACATGTCCATTTAACCACAGTGACAGTTCTATTGCCTATGTAGACAAGTTCACTGGAAGAAAGAACTTTTAAAATATTTTTGAAGTAAATCTACAATATTTCCCTAAAATACTTTAACGAAGAAAGTGCTAACACTAACTTATTAAAATGACTGGTTTCAGCAACGGCATCGGCATGACAGTTGATTTTTCGTGATCTTTGTGTTAATTTTTTACCCGGAATGTTGTAATGTTCACAGCCTCTAGAGCATTGCTGCACATTGCTTCGAACTATATATGCTTCAAATAAGTAAACTATTTCTTGTTTAAATGTTTAATTCTGTTATAGCTGCATATTAGATTAGCATTACACTCTTATTTGACCTTTCAGGTTTTCTTTGTCATCATCAGCGCCTGCCTCGGTAGTGTGGTGGTAGCGTTTCTGCCTTACGTTTCAAGAGGTCGCGAGTTCCAATGTCGATCAGGGTGAGGTACCTGGATAAGGTTTTTCCCGGGGTTTTTCCTTATCCTAAAAGACGAATGTCGGGTAACTCTAAGCTCTATGGACCCTGGGCTCATTTGAGCATCATTTCACCCATTCCATTCATCGTCCGGTATGACTGAACATTGGAGGACGTAAATTACAAAAAGAAAAAGAAAACATCACCATCATCATTATAAAAGCTGATCACATTGACTTAGATGCTGGCATTCTGAGGTTGCGAGTTCAAGCCCGGTGTAGTTTCATGGTTTCTACGTGTAGCTAAAGCTGAAATTTATCATACCAGGTTTACTGACATTTAAAGAACTCCTTCGTGAAACCTCTGACATGCCGTTGATGCTAATGTGATTCTGTATATGAACTGTCATTATCAAACAAAATAGTTATTTTATATATTTCGTGGTCATTAAAAATCTAATATATAGCCACAGATAATATAGCCACCAAATTGAAAGCTTTATATATACATATATAGCTTTATATATACATATATGTATATATTAAGCTTTCAATTTGGTGGCTAATTTATGTGTCATAGTATATTCATATAAGCTGTTCTTGAGAACTGTGAAAAAGAAATAATATATTTATTTTCGGAACAGGATATAAATATTAAACAATAGTTTTATATATTAATTTTAAATACCACGCAGTTTAACATTATAGTATCGCTAACCTATGAAAATAGAAGTATTTCCTTCCAGATAAAACTACTACTTGAATATAGGAAATGTATTTAAAAAGAAGAAAGGGAGATTAAAATGGTTGAGGTGTGGTGTGTAAGAGAGGGGAGAAAACGTTATTAAAATGATAGATAAATACAAGGTTGATAGTAGAGAGTTATATAAAACCACCTACGTTTCATGTGGCAAAATTGTTTTTATTTCCCATTGAGGCTTAAATACCTGTGCACCGAACTCGCTGGTCAGGTATATGGAAACTGAACTGTCCTGGCGCAACTAATTGATAAGAAACCCACCTCCCTCACGTAGATCAGTCTTGCGCTCATCGGAAAACATATGCTCGCTTCTGTACCATAGTTCTTACCCATAGGACATTTGGAGTGTTTAGAAATGTGTAGTTTTGCTTGAAGTATTCTCAAAATGCCTCTATCGTAATATACAGTACTATAAAGAGTGTTTATGTACAATATGGCAAATTAAATGGATAGTCAACATGAAAAATTCAATGCCATGGCCTGGATTTGAACCACGGATCTCCTGGTTTCCGTCCAGTCGCTCTTAACCTTTAAGCTACCATGGCCAACGTGCCTTCCTGACATTAAATTCTCCAGTTGACTCGTATATTTCCCTGGTAGACCACTATCTTAGCCTATATATGGCTAGTGTGGAGAAATGATTAATTTCCATCAATTAACTAAAATGGCAAATTAAAACTAAATTTCTTGGTATTTATTTAACGATTAGAGAGGCTGTTCATTTATTCTAAGCAAATTCAGGGAGATGTGTTCAATTCATGATAGTAAAAGATAGGAAATAAGGTATGTGCTTACAGACACACCTTAGAAAATCTTATGCACTTTGCACAATTAACTGACATCTCAAACTTCAGCATGGAAAGTAACAAAACTTTTAATACTTGAACCATGCAAGTCTACTGCTGTCCAAGAATTGGTGCTACATTATCACTAGAGTCAGGTAAATTTCTGTAACTGGATTTTGAGGAATGTTAATGATGGAATAATTAATTCACAATTAACACTGTTCAAGACAAAGCATGGTTATCTTCATTATTATGTGTCATCACAACACAGCCAGTATTTTGCTACTGATATACCCAATTTTGTTAATGAAACTCCCTTGTATGATCAAAGAATTGGGGTGTGGTAAACAATAAATGGATACAGAATAATAGAGGTTTATTTAGTAAATTAAGTGCAGGAAAATACAATATTGGCACCATGTTTCAAACAGCTGACTGACTTGAATGTTGGAGTCTACTACTGCGCATCAGCTGGTGAGTCATTGCAGTTTTTTAGAAATTTTTGAGGATAGAATCATTAGAAAGGCTTTATAGCCTGCTTGGTCCCCAGTCTTATGGTATACAATGTTTGTTTATGGGGCAACTTGTAAGATAACATAAAAAACTAATTACCACACATTAGAAGAATTAAAACAAAATATTAGAATGGTAATTAATGTTCACTAATGCACGTGAATGGGAATTTACTTACAAGATGCTATAAATGTATTCTTGCAGATGGACAAAATTTCCAATATCTCCTTCGGTAAGCTATGTTTTGTATTAAGCCTGCAGCGCGTGCGTGGCATTTTGAGACATAGAAGCTCGCGCGGCATCTGAAAGACGCCATTCAATTTTTTCATTATTTAGCTACTTTTATGTAGCTTGAACAGTCCTTTTTTATTATAGGGGATTTCTTAATTAATAAGATGTGTATTAAAGCAACTTTAATTACAATTACATTTAAGTGTACTTATTTTGGATAAATTCAACATTAACATAGTTTGATTTAAATGCAATTAACACTTAAACAATGTTGTTGCATATTTTAACCATTTTTGATTATTCACAAATGTTAGTGTCCTAAGATTGTGCATAAAAACTTTTATCACCAGTTTCTAGTCTTTTCTAACACAATATTATGCTCAACATCAAACTTTTATGAATTTTCTACAGCTTATTTTCCACAGTGCTTCTGTATGCACACTATGTACAGTCTGAACATATTTGCTGGGCGTGTTCGAGACAAATATACTGTCTGCAGGACCTGCATGTATATCTCGTGGCTCTGTTTTTCAAACGACCACATTTGTGACACCTTTTTCTCTTCGCACTCGTATCACCTTCTTTTGTCATCTGTGTTTCGTCTGTGTTAGTATATAGGTTAGAAATGTCCCGTTTGAGGGCTACTGGTAGGGAAGAACATTGTGAGCAAACCCTCGGGTAGTCATCTGCCAGATCACGAGCCAAACTTTTCAGAAAGCGACTGCATTTCTTCACATCACTTTTATTGTTACTCTGGAAAATAATTTGACAGATTATGCCTGCTACATTCAGCATGCTGAAAAACACCACCATTGGCCACCTGTTTGTTTTCCTGGACACATTTTATGTGCTACACAACTGATCTACAGTGTCAACACCTGATTTTGTTGTGCTGTAGAAAGTTATTATTTCTGGCTTTCTTTTTTCTCCAGTTGTAATGTTAATAGCATTGTAGAGAGAACCAATACAACCTTATTCCATTTGGGTACATATGAAACTAATGTGGAACTCTCCTGGAAGCCAAAGATGAGCCTACCTCTCAGGATTTTGCTGTGACAAATTCAGGGGAATTTGCGGTTTGTGTTTCCTTACAGTACCAACAAAAGTAATGTTGCGTTCATACAGATAATTTGCAATTTCGATACTCATAAACCAATTGTCTATAGTGAGGTTCCTTTCTGTACCGGAAATAACTGAGGCTGGACGTTTTACTACATCACAAACACTGTTACTTATTTTAAATGGACCCTCTGGCTGTTTTCCAGGATATATTTCAAGATTTACTGTGTAATACATTCGAGCATCGACCAAGGCATATATTTTTATGCCGTACCTGCTTGGTTTGCTCGGAATGCATTGTCTGAACTGACAATTTCCCCTAAACCTTCTAATTTTTCATCTAATGTGCAGTATTCCCCAACTGAATATGCATTCTGGCAGTTTTGCACAAATAAAGTGAAAATAGCTCGAGCTGGAGCCAGATTGTCAAGTTTTATCCTCTCCATTCTTGTATCCCTGTCGTAAAACCTGAGGCAGTAGAGTAGAAATCTAAAACGTGTTTCAAAAATTATCAGTCTGCAGAATTCTGTACCCATCTTATCTTTTGCCCATATATCCTTTGTGTGTGTGGTTATCTTTTCTAGCAGCACACAGGTATAGTATTCCAAAGAGAGCCTTTATTTCAAGCATATCTGTAGGTCTTGCATCTCTCTCCCTACTATAACTCCCTTCCTACTCTCCCTAATTCAGGATATGAGCTCTCTGGGAGAACGTTTGTTAAATTATTTTGACAAAAACAACCTCAAATGCAACATGGAGAAAACCACATCAATGCAAATTAGCCTGACAAATAAGACTCACTTTAACATCAATCTACAGATAGATAACTCTAGCGTAAAGGATATAAGTGGCCATAAATTCCTAGGGCTTTATATGAACAATAAATTGACATGGTGTAGTCACATTGATTATCTATGTAAAAAAATTAGTAAATCAATATTTCTAATTAGGCATTTTAAGTCAATAGGTGATACCAAACTACTAAAAAATATGTATTATGGTGTTATCTTACCATACCTATCATATGGAATTGAAATATGGGAAAGTTGTCCAAGGGTACATCTGGACAGAGAAGAGGTGTATTAGGATAATTTTTAACTTAAAAAATACTGATTCTTGTGTAGATATTATCAAACAAAACAAAATGTTCACACTATACTCACTATATGTATATAAAGCAATTCTTTTTGTTGTAAGTAAGGTAAATTTGAAGACAGCTTATGTACACAATTATAATACCAGACACAACAATGACTATTTTAGAGACTGTACTTCTAAACGATCTACTGATAGAGATGTTTTTATAATGGGACAGATTTTATTTAATAGACTGCCAACATCAATTAAAGTATTAAATGGTACAAAGCAATTTCAAAGCAAATTAAAATACTTTTTAATGGATACATGTTTGTACAAAGTTGATGATCTGTAAATATGTTTTTATACTGTTTATATTTTGCTCTATATCCTATAATTGTTAACTTTTAGATTGTAATTCACAATGTCAGAAACTGCTTTGCAGTCTATCGACAAATAAATAAATAAAATAAAAATAATTAGTTTGGGCCTCCTCAATTTTTTTATTTGTGCATGTCACTATGTTAGATATCATATACAAATTAATAGAATCCTATATGACAAATAGGAAACAATATGTAGTTTTGAATTCCATTAATGGCGATGTTATATCAACTACAACAGAACTGACATATGGGGTCCCACAGGGATCAATCCTTGGTCCTCTTTTATTTATTTTATATATACATGATCTAGCTGAATATGTACATAACAATACAAAATTAATACAATATGTAGACGACACCACTGTCATAGCCAGCAATACATCAAGCAAAATGCTAGAAGAAACCCTATATATAACAACTACAAAACTATTGCAGTACTTTTCTACATTAAACTTAAGTATAAATGCATCAAAATGTGAACTCATAACATTTGGCTCGAAGACACTGAATGCGCCTATACAATTAAATATTGACAACAACTTGATAAATAGTATTGACAATGTACAACTACTTCAAAAAATTATCTTTTACACCCCATGTTGACCAATTAGCATTAAAACTAAGTAAAAATTTATTTCTTTTAAAGTGTCTAAAGAACTATGTCCCAGAAGCAACTATTAGAATGATTTATTTCTCCCTCATTCAGTCAAACATCTCATATGGTCTGGAGATCTGGGGCGATACTTCGAAATTAAATTTACACAAAATTTTTACTTTACAGAAAAGAGCAATTAGATATATATCTAATTTAAAAACTAAAGAATCATGTAGGGAAGCCTTTCGTCAGCAAAAAATAATGACGCTGACAAGCCTGTACATCTACAAAACAATTTTATATATGATAAAATACATCCCATTGCAAACAAATTCGGATATTCATAACCACAACACAAGAAACAAGAATAATTTCGCTACTATGATGTATAGACTCCACCTGTGTGACAAGTTGCCCAGTTACATGGGAGCCAAGCTATATAACAAACTCCTAGCAGAAGTTAAAATGTCTAGTAACTTAACAAAATTCAAATTTTTCTTGAAATCATATTTAATTAATAATGTTTTTTATTCACTTGATGAATTTCTAAACTAAGACTACAACTTCAGAATTTATTATTTGAGTGCTAGTTTCTTATTTTACAATACTTATGACTAAAACCTAGACATTGTATTAGGTGTACAAGACATTATACATATATATATATATATATATATATATATATATATATATAATATCCAGCAACTTATAATTGTATATAATTGACGACTTGCCTGTTTTCAACAATGCTTGTAAAACATAAGGTGATAATAAAGTATTATTATTATTATTATTATATTGTCATCAAAAAATATCTCCCAGCATTCTTTTGGCGATTTTGCTTGTTTCGCACACGCTTTCACACCAGGCAAATGTGTAACAATGTTCTGCCCTAAGAAATATTTCTCACTCGCACTGTAATTGTTACTCTCATCTGCTTCTTGTTCAGTGTCTGTAGATTCACTTCTTTGCTCCACAATATCTTCCTCGGCATCGCTATTCGAATCAAGTTCAAAATTATCATCTACTTCTTCTAACAAACTTTGCACGATCTTCCAATCATCTGGATCAGAAGGATTGTATTTCCTCTGTTTTCCACTCATTGCAAACCTAAAGATATTAAAACCATTTCCATCAGGAAAAAAAATTGATACTGACAGTTTCTGATCACGAGTTTCCGAAACAAATAGGTTTTAAACCGGTAACTTACCTTGCAACAGTAAAGCTGGCGTGGTGTGACAGACGCCGTCTACACATTCACAACTATAACTTCACTCCACCCTTGTTAGGCGAAAACTGGTGGTTTGTCGCTTAGATATATTGGTTAAGAGTTGCTAAGCGAAAGGTGGATGGCAGCTCAGCACAATGACCTCATCGGTATTGAAGAGATGACAAAATGATTCTAGGCTGGCATCTGTGAGACGCCACGCGAGCACTGCAGGGTTAAATTTAAGGAAGTCGATTAATGACACTAAACAACACTTACTTTTAAATTTTTCCGGAACATGTTTCAGAGACTTGTTCCGGAAAAATTTAAAAGTAAGTGTTGTTTAGTGTCATTAATCGACTCCCTTTAAATTTAATTTATCACAACACTGTTTTTAACACTTCCAAGAAAGGAACTGCAGGGTTAATTCTGATAGTTCTTAATATGATTTGAGATTTTTTATTTGATGCCCACACATGTGTGACTTGGAGACAGTGCAACTGCGAGCCAAATCATACCATGACCGGGAGATGGGCTTTGTGCCTGCTGGCCAAGTTTTGTATCATATGTTAGTCTTCTTTATCATGTTATTAAATAATATAATTAAAGGGTTAAAGAGAAGATAAAACAAATACAAAAAACATAAATGAAAAGCTTTCCACCTACTCTGATCTAAAAGATTACGACCATTATTTGTGATGATTGTTCCATCACCAAAGAATACTTACTGGCTGTATTCATTCCCAGTTCTTAAAAGGATGTTGGAGGAAGGTTGAGAAAGTAAAAACGTTTTGCTAATCTTTTACATTGGTTTTGTGTATGTTAGGGATTTTCATCCTTTATTGGAAGTAAAAAGTACAAATCACAATCCTTGAATAAAGAGGAGTGTGTTTTTCATAATTAACTTCTAGAACATTGTACAATAATCGCATAAAGAATGGGGAGGGGGAGTAAATGAACTTAAATGTCATTTGAGTTAGAAAAGTTATCCATGCATTATTGGTTAAACCCACTAGCTTTTTCATAAAATATTAATTTTACAGTTTTTCTCACCCTTCCCTTTCTGCCCCCCCCCCCCCCCCTGCCCCAACATTTGCAATTCTTTGACATGCTGTTGCTTTCATTGTTCCTGATAATTATAAACTGTTATCCTTTTGATATGTAACATATGTGTTTTTTTTTTTTTTTTAAATAAATTTTATTGAAAATACTTTTTTTTTTTTTAAACAGGTATCCGTGTCTTGTGGTATCCCGGATTTCAGGAGTCGAGATGGCATATATTCAAGACTGGCAATAGATTTTCCAGATCTTCCTGATCCACAAGCAATGTTTGACATACAATATTTCAGCCAGGATCCAAGGCCTTTCTTTAAATTTGCTCGTGAGATCTATCCTGGCCAGTTTAAGCCATCCCCTTGTCATAGGTATTTAGCTAATTATATAACTTAAATATATTCAAAGTTTAATTTAATAAAGAAAGGACATGCAAGGGCATGTTCATAGCTATAAGATTGAATTTTCCATCTGGTATCTTAATTGTGGATGTTAAATTCATGTGTGGAGGTATCTTAAATGTACTGTTATTTGATCATAACTTATTTTAAATTTTAATAATAGCACTACAAATTCCAGATTGCACTGGAGATTCCAGATAAATTCCAGCATTTATATCTTGAAACAAACCAAAAATGGGCAACTTATACTACCCAGCATTTTTTAAATGTTTTCATTGCAACACATGATATGACAAGTGACTAATTTTGGATCATTGAACACAAATCACTTATTCCTTTCCACATATCACCTCATGTGTTTTCACAATAGGTACTCCAAAATAAGAGTTAAAGAATAAAAACACTGAACAAATTAAGGTAGGTTTTGGAAATATTATAGGGAAAAAATGTTTGTTTTTAAACAGTCCATGACATATTTATTGCACTTTTTTTGTTTTCTTTTTGTCAGAGGGAGTCAGATAAACACAAGTTTCATCTATATAAATAGGATTGAACAAAAATTCCTGAGTTCACATAATGCTGAAACACTCACATTCATTATTTCTGTATTCTAATGACTAAGTGCCGAATGGAAGGATCTGAGATTTCTATTGGCTACAATGTTATAGGTTTTTCAAGGAAAGTTTCACAGATTAATGTGGGGACCCATGCATTGTCCTGGTCTCCTAATTTTACTTTATGTCTAGTATAAGCATTTCACCTATGCAATTATTGGCTGCCTCTGCCCCTTTATTACCTAGTACCCACGCATGTAACATAATGCATCTGGTTTATTCACACATTCCTGACACTTGCCATTTTCACAACAGAAGAACATTTAAACAACAGGTCAGACTTCCACCATACGTACATAACTTGCCTCTGTAGCGTAGGTTTCAGCATGTATACCTGACATTCAAGAGGTCCCAAGTTTGAATGTCGGTCAGATTGAGTTATCTGGATAAGGTTTTTTTCCTGGATATTTTCTTTATCCTCAAAGATGAATGTCAGGTATCTAAACTCTGTAGACCCTGGGTTTATTTCAGCTTCATTTCACCCATTTCATTCATCGTCCAATATGCCTGATGTTGGATGACATTAATTTTAAAACAAAAACAAAAAACAGACACACATGTAACTGACAATGTCACATGCATTAAGAATTTTGTCAATACCACAAACTACAAAAATGCACCTGTGCATTTCAACAACGTATTTCATCCCTAACAATTCTAACCCAGAGAGTTCAATATAGTGGTGTCGGATTGACAATCACATCTAGGTTAACAAATCAAAGCATTGCTACATTAACAGTCTATTCTCTGCTATCACAAAGCAGCACCAAGCCTCAGTGACACATTTCATCGGTAACAATTTTAATAATAGACTGATACTGGAGAGTTCAATGAAGTAGGGTTGGACTAGCAAACACACGCAAGAATAACAAAACAAAAGCCTAGCCAGTTTGCTGTTATTGCAGAGCATCACGAAGCTGAATAATGCACTGTAAGATAGTAAATCATGATTAGCATGAAAACTAGATGTGATACTAGATATGATTTGGAAAACCAGTGACATTTCTGAAATCAGGATACCCTTATGTAGTCATCACTTATCAGATGCTTTGCTGCAAATACCGTGCTGGGTAGTATAATCTTTCTATATGAACCAATTCAAATAATAATTTTAGTAATCAGGACAAATTACACCTCTTTTTTTTTTTTTTTTCCATGAGGCAGCAGAGATGAAGGATCACTGTTTACTCTGTCAGATCTGAAAAATTGGGTATAACATGTGCCATTTGCTTGTTGGCATTGTTCAAAGAAAGAGCAGCACCTTTAGATCAGTTACCGTAATTAGTAAGAGATATTTACCTTAATCTGCCTTGCAATACTGCAGATACTTAAAATAGAAGCGAATTAATTTCAGGAACAGTAAATAGCATTAATTCACAAACTGTATTACTGTTAGATTTATTAATTACAATATTGTAATTATTTAAGAATATAATTTGCTGCATTAGGCATTTTAGGACCTCTGTCCATTTCCAAAGCCTCATCCCTAGTTTTCCTTAAATTTAAGTATTTTTCTGTTGTACTAGACATGGAAATCAGGACTGAAAGGAAATCTGTTGTGGTATCAGCAATTAGAACAAAAAAAAATCAAAGATAACACTTTCCTTTGATGCAAATTAATTGTTTCTCCATAATAGCCATGTATAGGCTAAAGTTTTGGATTCAACCCTGAAAAATTCAGTGACATGCACAGGATTTGAACCATGGATCTCCTGGTTTCCATCCGGTCGTTCTTAACCTTGGAGCTACCATGGCCAACATGCCGTCATGACATTAAATTATCCAATTGGCTCGTCAGTTTTCCTGATAAGCTGCTAGGGATCCTCGTATTCAACATACACACCGTTTGTGGCAACTTACTATTGTAAGTACTTGAATCCCAGGCTTCATCTTAAACCATTATTATTAAGTTAATTGAGTTAAGTTACATTATTAGCCTATACACAGCTAGTATGGAGGAACGATTAATTTCCATCAATTAACTTAATAATAATGGTTTAATGATGAAGCCTGGGATTCAAGTACTTGCAATACTAAGTCGCCGCAAACGGGTGTATCTCGAATATGAGGACCTCTAGCGGTTTACCAGAAAAACATACAAGGCAATTGGAGAATTTAATGTCAGGACGGCACATTGGTCATGGTAACTCAAAGGTTAAGAGTGAAAACCGGGAGATTTGTGATTCAGATCCCAACCATGGCATTGAATTTTTCGGGGTTGACTCTATATATCCAAAACTTTTCTCTATTATAATTCTTGGTTTTTCAGTGTAAAAGAATTAAAAGATTAAATATTTTGAAGAGAGTTAAAATAGTATAATATAAACACATTAAAATGTAAAATTGAGCTTTGAACTTGAAGTATGGAATATTTGAATATTATAACAATTGAAATAATGCTTGTCTCTTATAAGTTAAATTGTGAAATGTAATCAATTCAGCTAGGTTGTAAATATAAATTTATCTCAGCTATGATATTTAACTATTACCCTTTCTGTAACCTTTATACAAACCTTGATAACCTTTTATACAAATGCTTCCCAAACAATAACCATTGGACATAAAAGTGATCTTAGATAAAATCTTTGGACAAGAAATCTAGAAAAATGTATATAATTTTCATTCACCACATATATTCCTTGCTATAAGTTCAGAATGTATGTGTTTAGGTATACCTAGTACTTATATTCACTACTGGCTTTAAATACTGTATACCCATGACAAGAAGGCAAGAGACGAATGAAGGGGAGAGGGGCTTGAACTGTTTATCTGCTCTGTTAGTGGATCTGTTTACTAGGAAATAGTGTATGAGAGTGCATATGAGTCACCCATGCTGGCAGATCTACTAGTTGTTGCAGTAACTGTAGTGATAGGTATTATGCATAGGTGAGTTATATGACAACACTTGCATATTTTAAACGAATCTGCATCCTTGTGTACTGGGAAGGCAAGCATAAAACTGTTGGGACAGCAAAAGTGATTACATTACACATTCCTCTAGCTTGCCTTCTTGTTGTAGGTCTACAGTAGACATATACATCCAGTTATATGGAACTCCTTATGTATAACTCTATAAACACTTACTTCGTGCTTACATTGACTTGCTTATATACTTGCAATGTGTGAAATTTGATAGAGTACTGTTTGTGTACTCTGCACTCAAGAAAATAGAAACATTCTTATCATTATTTATATTCTCCAATGAGAATGTTGGAGCTTCTCCAAGGAAGCTCAGTGTGACATTTGTAACTAGTTTTGGTGACTGCGTTTTTGTATTCAGAGTGTCAGAATCCACTGTGAAATGAGGTGGGTTGTATTTGTGGCTTACCATTAGATAGAATATGGGAAAACAAATAGGACAGAGAGAGAGAGAATATAGTGCACTGGCACCTCCACAGCATCTTCATACTGATTTGTTAATTGTAATTTTTTATTAATATATTTTCCCCAATGTTGCAGGTTCATAAAAATACTAGAAAAACATAAAAAGCTCCTGAGGAATTATTCTCAGAACATTGACACCCTGGAACAAGTTGCAGGCATTGAAAATGTAATAGAGTGTCATGGTAAGTAAATGTATGTGTGGTTTGAAATAAAAATACTTAAAAGAGCACTTTTAAGGAATCTGCTACTTTTCCCTAATGCATTGTTATATATATGAAATAATTTGTTTCTCTTGCAGAAAAACCAAATACTGAAATAACATTTTAGGAAAATGATCATCTGATCACATAAATATTCACAGTTGATAAATATTTCATGTTTTAACTTCGCTTCTCTTCTTTTCTCTTTTGGAAAAGGTAGTAGTATAGTACCTGATGGTGAAAACTGTAATATAACAAACGAGCATCAGTGCAGCGACTTTAAACGAGAATAAATCAGAAATTGTTTTACATCATTAATTGAACATTATTGGGGAGTAAATTATAGGTAATGCAATAAATGTAAAATTTAACTCGATTTAATAATGGTTTGTAAGGATTTTCATATTTCAAATAGTCTTCAGGTTAGCTCATATTTCCTGATTTATAAGTACTTCATGTTTTTGTGAATCTTAAATTGAATTATTGATTTTGATTATTCATATTTGAGTTTTCAAATAAGCTGAAGATATTTGGAAACAGTACACCTAACCTTTGTTAACATTAAATTCTGCATGTAATATATTGAAAAATAGCTAAGTTCTACATTCATTTCTTTCATTATTGATACTGTGGAACAATTAAGCTTCATCTAAGAATTTTTTTAGTAGAATTCATTGTCCAAGATCCAGCATTTAGTTCTGATTAGTTTGGTAGAGCTATCAAATGAATTGTATAGTAGTAATAAGAAATTACTGTCAGGGCAACTTGAATTTACAAACATGCAGTTTTGCTAATCACCACCGCCTTGTATACCAGTATACATCTGTTTATACGGCAGATAACACAAATAGATGAGTACAGCAATAGAATTATATTGCCATACTACAACACATACTATGATTACGTAAAATATGAAGCTATTAACAGTGAAGCAAACAAATATATACAAATATAATAATTTGTAACTTAAAACTTCACTTACGTTATAAGAAATTATAATTCTTATAAATTCTCCAGAATTTATAAGAAAAGTATCATCATTTCTAATAAGATAAGTGAATAAAACTATAAATAGAAGTATTTATAAACAGTGGAGCTTCATCAATCAAAAACACTTTTTAAACCAATTCTCGAACTGTAAAAACACTTAAGCTCCACTTACTTTTGAAATTAGGACATGTTTCAAAAGTAAGTGGAGCTTAAGTGTTTTTACAGTTCGAGAATTGGTTTAAAAAGTGTTTTTGAAAGATAAGTGAAGTTTTAAGTTACAAATTATTATATTTGTATATACATATTATGATTGTTCAGAAATATCTTCCCCTGACCCTTAATTTCTTGCCTGTTCGATCTGCAGACCTAACAGGCTCCTAACTTTTTTTTTATGGAAATACTTCAGTTCAATGACGTTTCAAACCAGACCACATCCTATGTAGGATCCAAAGAACAGGCTACAGGCAGAATTCAAATTATTTTATTACAAAGCATCTTGAATTTTCGAGTATGATTGCATCAAACCATGAGATAGAGAATAGCTTGAAATGCATAACTTCAAAAAATGAAGACATTAAAAATTTGCATTGTTGCATTGTGCTATTTTTTAACCTAATGATTCACTTACAGCAGCATGTTGAAGCTCCTCAGAGACAAATGCCAGACTCTTTACTATAGCGGTTTTCAAGTCATGAAGTCTATACTTTTCTTATGCCACTGCCAAATGTGTGTGATTGCAAATGTGACTAAGAATAAAATAGAAGTATGCTTTGGAATGAAATGTGTTGAACACAATCACCAAAAGTCTTTCATATAGGTAATTGTACATTTTGTAAAATAATAATAATAAAACTTAAAATTTTGTTGAAAGCAGATTTTCATCTTTTTTGCTCCAAACATTAAAGCATGGTTTTAAGCCAAAATAATTGCAAGGAAGAAAACTTGATTATTTGCTTTATGTTATATTATTTCTTCGTCTGCTTCATGCCTATTTGGGTTCCAAAATCTTGTTGTATCCATATATTAATATGTAAATTTTTAAACAAATATGTTTAGACATGTATTAATACGTCTGAACATATTTCTTTAAAAAAAAAATAAAGTTTAAAACAAAGTTCATACAAATGTAACAATTTGAAAATTAGAACTTCACTTATCGTATAAGAAATGATGATAGTTTTCTTATAAATTGAACAGGATCACGATTTCAAGTACAAATTTTACACATCTTCAGCCAGAAACAACAAAGCTGTCGCCATCATTACAAATGCTAGATGTTAATATGTTCTTGTTAGTACTACCAAATTCTGAAGAAAAAAAATTAAGAACCGAATCGACTGCCAGTTACTAAAATTAGGCAAGTGAGTCAACCTTGTATATACTTTTCTCCACTTACAAGTTTTTTATGAAGACTAGTTTCTGGGGACTTCTCCCCTATCGTCAGCTCTGTGGTAGACTGATGATGCATCCGGTGTCTGCATCTGGCTTGGTGTTGTGCTGCCATCTAACGTCCTGGTAAGTTTGATGACGTCATCTACGGCGGGAATTTCAAAATTCATCAAGAGGTCCTGTTTTTTCGTAATAAATATGTTTTCCCAAATCTGTAGTTCCAGAGGTTTCTTTGCCTGTTTGATCAGTTCTATTTCTTGTTTTATGTTGTGATTCTCAGACCAAAAGTGATGTGATACGGCCGACTTGTCCATTTGTTTGAATTTAATATTTCTGAAGTGTTCTTTCATTCTTGTTCCCAGATTCCTTTTGGTCTTACCAATGTATATCTTGTCACAATCCTGGCAACTCATTTGGTAAATGCCTGATAATTGAGTTTTCGGTGTGCTATTTTTTAGAGGGTGGTTTAGTAAGTTGCGGATGTTGTGTTTGTTGAGGGGCTAATTTTATGTTGAAGCTCTTAAATATCTTTTCAAATTTTTTGAAGTATTTTGGATGAAATGTAAATTTTCCATATCTGGTGTTTGGGTTTTCTAGTTTTTTTAACGTAGTAATGTCCTTTAAGTATTTGCTTCTTTTGTGTCTATAGATCAGTTTTTTGATGAAATTTGTGTTATAGTTGTTCAGTTCGGCAACCTGGTGTATGTGAGCGTACTCCTGTTCATATTCTGCTTTTGTTAGCGGAATGTTGATTAATCTGTGAACTAAACTATGGAATACTGCATATTGATGTTGTACTGGGTTGAATGGGTTGCATTTAATGTAATTGTCAACATGTGTTGCTTTTCGGTATATTCCAAATTGTAATCCTGTGGGTGTTCTAATGATTTTCAAATCTAGAAAAGGTAGCCATTCATCCTGCTCTACTTCAATGGTGAAAACTATGGATTTTTCTTGTAGGTTTAGCAACTTTATAGCATCCTCGGTTAGTCTTCTAGGGACTATCGCAAACACATCGTCGACATATCTATGCCAACATTTGAAAATATGTGGAAAGGCTTTAGTAATGTGTGTTTCCAAATTACTCATGAACAGATTAGCTAGTAATGGTGAAAGAGGGTTACCCATGGCCAAGCCTGCTGTTTGTTGGAAGATCTTGTTGGAGAACATGAAGCTGTTTTGTTCAATACATAGGGTGGTTAATTTGATGTATTCCTCTATTTTATCATCTGCAACGTTGCTTTTGGAAAACCAGCCTTTCATCAATTTTGGAATTTTTTCTACTGGTATGCTCGTGAATAGAGATCTGATATCAAAGGACACCATCACCTCTTCAGTTTTTATAATTGTGTTTTCAATTTTCTTTACTAAATCAAATGAATTGTTTATGCTTAGAGATTCAAACTTTTCAAACTTGTCAAATTCTTCCAACAACCATTTTGCCAGTTTGTAAGTCGGGGCATCTATATTGTTAATAATGGGTCGCATGCTGTTGTCTGTCTTGTGAATCTTAGGTAGGCAGTATAATTTTGGCAAATTAGGGTTGTTTACAATTATACTATTTTTCATCTTATGTGGCACTACTGTATTTTCTTTAATTGCTTTTTTGGTGGTTTCTATGTATTTCCTTAAAGGGTTTTTGGTTAGGGTTGTATATTCTGGATTTTGTAGTAGATGTTCGACTCGCTGGTTGTAATCATTTCGGTCCATAATGACTACCGTATTTCCTTTGTCTGCTTTCAGATAAACCAACATTGAACCAAAAACCAGTTTTTTATCTGAAAGCAGACAAAGGAAATACGGTAGTCATTATGGACCGAAATGATTACAACCAGCGAGTCGAACATCTACTACAAAATCCAGAATATACAACCCTAACCAAAAACCCTTTAAGGAAATACATAGAAACCACCAAAAAAGCAATTAAAGAAAATACAGTAGTGCCACATAAGATGAAAAATAGTATAATTGTAAACAACCCTAATTTGCCAAAATTATACTGCCTACCTAAGATTCACAAGACAGACAACAGCATGCGACCCATTATTAACAATATAGATGCCCCGACTTACAAACTGGCAAAATGGTTGTTGGAAGAATTTGACAAGTTTGAAAAGTTTGAATCTCTAAGCATAAACAATTCATTTGATTTAGTAAAGAAAATTGAAAACACAATTATAAAAACTGAAGAGGTGATGGTGTCCTTTGATATCAGATCTCTATTCACGAGCATACCAGTAGAAAAAATTCCAAAATTGATGAAAGGCTGGTTTTCCAAAAGCAACGTTGCAGATGATAAAATAGAGGAATACATCAAATTAACCACCCTATGTATTGAACAAAACAGCTTCATGTTCTCCAACAAGATCTTCCAACAAACAGCAGGCTTGGCCATGGGTAACCCTCTTTCACCATTACTAGCTAATCTGTTCATGAGTAATTTGGAAACACACATTACTAAAGCCTTTCCACATATTTTCAAATGTTGGCATAGATATGTCGACGATGTGTTTGCGATAGTCCCTAGAAGACTAACCGAGGATGCTATAAAGTTGCTAAACCTACAAGAAAAATCCATAGTTTTCACCATTGAAGTAGAGCAGGATGAATGGCTACCTTTTCTAGATTTGAAAATCATTAGAACACCCACAGGATTACAATTTGGAATATACCGAAAAGCAACACATGTTGACAATTACATTAAATGCAACCCATTCAACCCAGTACAACATCAATATGCAGTATTCCATAGTTTAGTTCACAGATTAATCAACATTCCGCTAACAAAAGCAGAATATGAACAGGAGTACGCTCACATACACCAGGTTGCCGAACTGAACAACTATAACACAAATTTCATCAAAAAACTGATCTATAGACACAAAAGAAGCAAATACTTAAAGGACATTACTACGTTAAAAAAACTAGAAAACCCAAACACCAGATATGGAAAATTTACATTTCATCCAAAATACTTCAAAAAATTTGAAAAGATATTTAAGAGCTTCAACATAAAATTAGCCCCTCAACAAACACAACATCCGCAACTTACTAAACCACCCTCTAAAAAATAGCACACCGAAAACTCAATTATCAGGCATTTACCAAATGAGTTGCCAGGATTGTGACAAGATATACATTGGTAAGACCAAAAGGAATCTGGGAACAAGAATGAAAGAACACTTCAGAAATATTAAATTCAAACAAATGGACAAGTCGGCCGTATCACATCACTTTTGGTCTGAGAATCACAACATAAAACAAGAAATAGAACTGATCAAACAGGCAAAGAAACCTCTGGAACTACAGATTTGGGAAAACATATTTATTACGAAAAAACAGGACCTCTTGATGAATTTTGAAATTCCCGCCGTAGATGACGTCATCAAACTTACCAGGACGTTAGATGGCAGCACAACACCAAGCCAGATGCAGACACCGGATGCATCATCAGTCTACCACAGAGCTGACGATAGGGGAGAAGTCCCCAGAAACTAGTCTTCATAAAAAACTTGTAAGTGGAGAAAAGTATATACAAGGTTGACTCACTTGCCTAATTTTAGTAACACTTTCTGAAATACTTCTTTTTATTCTATATCGACTGCCAGTATTTCAAAATTCATTACGCGATGATAGTTTTTTAAAATAAATATATTTTCCCAAACCATTAAATCAATCGGACCATTTAATTGTTTTAATAATTTAACTTCCGGGTTTATTTCAAAGTTAAATGACCAAAAATGATCTGCTACGGCCGATTTATCAATCTGTTTATACTTAATGTTACGAAAATGTTCTTTCGTTTTGCATTCTAAATTACGTTTCGTCTTTCCAATATAAACTTAATCACAATCGAAACCATTAAACCGATAAATACCAGAGTTTTTTATTATTAGGAATTTTATCTTTTTTAGAGAAATGCAATAAATTTTTAATACTATTTATTTTGAGGAACTAAAGTTATACCAGACTCTTTAAAAAAAATTGAAAATGTTTATTAACACAAGGATGGTAATTAAATTTTTTTAAATTATAATCGTCTCTTATTTTTTTAAGTGTAGAAATATCATTAACAGTATTTTTATATTTGAATTTTTCAATATTTTTTATTTAGAAAGTCATTATTAAAACCATTAAGGCAGTATTAATAAATATTCTTTAATAAATTCATCTTTATTCAGGGATATATTTATTAATCTCTAAATCCGACTATTGAAAACAGCAAATTTATGTGAAAAGGGCTTAAAACTTTTATTTTTTTGTAATTATCAATATTAGTAAACTTCCTATAAATACCAAAGTTTAATCTAATATTTCTTATTATCTTTAGATCTAGAAAAGGAAGAAATCCATTAATTTCAGTTTCTAATGTAAGTTTTATATCGTTATCTTGCAAAGTTAGTAATTTTAAAGCATCATTTGAGTTTATCGGGAACAATTGCAAAAATATAAACATCTCTATACCAAGCTTTAAAAATTAAAGGGAATGCTTTAGTGACTTGCATTTCGAAAAAAACTCATAAAAAGATCAATGTTAGATTATATAAAACTGATAAACCTGTTTCTTTTGATGTAACTGCCTTATTTCATAGTATTCCTAGAGAAAAGCTTTTAATTTATTTTAAAATATTGGTTGAATTCAATAAATTTACATGAGGACTTAATAGTTGATTTTGTTAAACTTACTGAGTTTTGAAAGGGTAGAATTTAATGTCATGTTGGCACGTTGGCCATAGTAGCTCAAATGGTTAGAGCGGCTGGATGGAAACCACAAGATCCGTGATTCAAATCCCGGCTATGGCTTTGCATTTTTCATTCTGGCTCTACCCTGTCATAGTACGTCCTACACACGTCTAGTGTGAAAGAACCATTAATGTTTAAATGAAAATTTTTTCACTTCTAATAGTGAATTATTTCAACAAACTTCTGGCTTAGCAATGGGTAATCCTCTATCACCTTTTCTTGCTGATCTTTCTATGAGTTTTTTCGAAATGCAAGTCACTAAAGCATTCCCTTTGATTTTTAAAACCTGGTATAGATATGTTGATATTTTTGCAATTGTTCCTGATACTCATAAAAAATGCATTAAAATTACTAAATTTGCAAGATAAAGCTATAAAATTTGCATTAGAAACTGAAATTAATTTCTTCCTTTTCTAGAACTAAAGATAAGAAATAATGATAAATTAAACTTTGGTATTTATAGAAAGTCTACTCATATTGATAATTACATAAATAAGTTTTAACCTTTTTTCACATAAATTTGCTGTTTTCAATAGTTTGATTTATAGATGAATAAATATACCCCTGAATAAAGATGAAGTTAATAAAGAATATAAACATATTAATACTGCTGTAATTAATGGTTTTAATAAAGACTTTATAAATAAAAAATATTGAAAAATTTAAATATAAAACAACTGTTAATGATATTTCTACCCTTAAAAAAATAAGAGACAATTATAATTTTTAAAAATTTACTTACTATCCTTGGGTTAATAAACATTTCCAAAAAAATTTTTTAATAATTTGGTATAGCGTAAGTTCCTCAAAATAAATATAGTATTAAAAATTTATTGCATTTCTCGAAAAAAGATAAAATTCCTGATAGTAAAAAATTTGGTCTTTATCAGTTTAATTGTTTCTATTGTGATAAAGTTCATATTGGAAAGACAAAACATAATATAGAAACCAGGATGAAAGAACATTTTCATATCATTAAGTATAAACAAACTGATTAATGTGCCGTAGCAGATCATTTTTGGTCATTTAAATTTGATCATTTGGTCATCGAAATAAATCCGGAAGTTAAATTATTAAAACAATTAAATGGTCCGATAGATTTAATGGTTTGGGAAAAGATATTTATTTTAAAAAATAAACATCGCGTAATGAATTTTGACATACCAGCAGTTGATTCTGTTTTTAGGTTTGTTTCATTTTCAGTTGATGGTAATGGTGAAAAAACATGGTAATCAAGATTTCCTTGACAACGGAGTTTGTTTTTTGGTGTACTGAGGACGAAAGCAATTTGCTTGTGAAATCGATTTCCATTAGAAAGAAGTATTAACATTAATTTCTTAAGATAAGTGGAGCCTTAGTGGCAAATATTTATATTCGTGTAATATTTATTGCTTCACTGTAACTAGCTTCATTTTCTACGTAAAGATATTTATTTTAAAAAACAAACATCGCATAATGAATTTTGAAATACCGGCAGTTGATTCTGTTCTTAAATTTGTTTTATTTTCAGATTTTGGTAGTACAAACAAGAACATATTAACATCTAGCATTTGTAATGATGACAGTTCAGTTTTGTTAGTTCTGGCTGAAGATCTGTAAAAATTGTATATGAAATCAAGATCCCGGACAATTTATAAGAACAGTATCATCATTTCTTATAAGATAAGTGAAGTTTTAAGTTACAAATTGTTATATTTGTACATTTTGCTTGCTTCACTGTTAATAGCTTCATATTTCATGTATTTAAAACAAAGTGTTTGGATTATTTTTTGTTTAGTGGAAAATGTTAAAACTAGCTAATTCTCATTCTGCAAGCCCATGTAAAAACTTCCAGACAAAATTGTCAAAGAAATAATGAAATTGTTTTTTATCTACACATAGAACATTTCCAGAACCAAAGAATCTATGAATCAACACTTTAAAGCACACGTTTGCAGTACACAAAGCACACTATGCCAACAGACCTATTCCTCGTGTCTTGGAGATGATAAAATCCTGATGTGGTATAACAGTTTAAGGGATGATTAGGGTTCGCACTTAAGTGAAAGTTTTCAATTCCTAGGCATTTTAAGCATTTCTGAATTGTGGCATTTGTGAGTTTTAAAAATTTTCTGGTAATCATGTGCATTACAGTTATGATGTGAGCACAATGGATTTCAGAAAAACTGGCGATATTCATTTAAAATGGAGAGCAAAAATCAATTAGTGTTTGATTCAAAGTATAAACTTGGAAGAAGCATAGGGACAGTGAAACACAAATTAGTACAAAAGTGAATCAAGAAGATATTGACACATTGCTTCACTCACACTGTTTATTCACAGGACATGTTTCAAGAGCTCTTGCTCCTATCAACAGCTGATACTCGATTAGTGTAAGTTGTATTGGTTTCCTCTTTCTCCGTATTGTCAATAGATGGCGTGATGTACTTGTCAAAGATGTCCGGTGGTGGAGTTTCAAAATTCATGACTCTGACGATTTTTGTTGATGGAGATTTTTTCCCATACGGAAAGGTCTATGGGGTGATTAACATATTTTATTAGAGATGTTTCCAAGTTGATGTCATGTCTAGTATTCAAAAAATGAAAAAAATGAAAAAATCTTCATCAACAAAAATCATCATAGTCATGAATTTTGAAACTCCACCACCATCCATTAACAGAATATTACTACTGCAGTTATTATAGTCATTACATTTCTTGATATGATTCATGTTCATTTCGTTTTCTTTGCAAGTGTACAAACTGGTGACATGTAGATGTTTATTTTAACCGCTTCGCCGATGGCCATTTAAACCCTTCAGGGGCCGGAAACGGATACCCAGTAAACAGAACAATACATTTAAATTGTTAAATGCTGTAAAAATGCATCATAAATACAGTTCCGTATCTTCCGTACTAAGTTAATTAAACGAAACAAAAACTGGTTTAAAACCCATTAAAGGCAGTATACATCTACAGTAATAATAAAATAGGGGCTACATTAATAAATCATCGAAATTTCACTATTAAATTTTAGATGAGTCGCATTTTTTAACACATCTGCTTCACTTTCGTACCTATTTTGAGGACATGTTTCGCAAGCGAAGATTTGCGAAACATGTCCTCAAAATAGGTACGAAAGTGAAGCAGATGTGTTAAAAAATGCGACTCATCTAAAATTTAATAATTTTTCGCTTCACTGTGGTGTTCCAATACAGTTGAATCTCGAAATTTCACTACTTTGTTTTACTGTAGCAAAAGCCATTATTTGTGCCGAACGCACCTAATATTTTAATCATTTTGTGTTGTGTGCATACGAACCAATGTATGTATGTTTAGCTACGCAAGCGACTTCTCCGATTCAAGTTAAGTTTATTTATGCTATACCAAGCGATAGTCATACGAGCATATGTTGCGTTACACTGAAAAGCTGTCAGCATCTGTTATTACAGTGTTTCTCAACCAAGGTTTCTGGTAGCCTTATGCAGCTGTTTTCGCTCAGTAGTTTAGTTATTTATACTCTCTCTGTGTTCAGAGTGATTTCTTATAGCTATCAAGAGCTAAATGAATGACACATTTGAAATTGTTACATTTCAATGTTAACCATGGCTTATCCACTTAATGTAGCATATGATGTATACAGGCTTCTTATATTACTGTAGAAAATCTGGAATATTTGCTGTGCGATTATGAAGGAGATGTTTAGGATATAGTTTACAGTGACATGTACTGGTTCTCAGATGGCATGTTAGCTACTCCATCGTTTGGGGGAAGTGGCGGGTCAAATATGGGTGATGTGGATCAGCTATTACTAGCTTTCCCTCTTTACGAAAAACAGTTAAAAGTAAAAAAGTATTTTTATACCACTGGATGTAACCATGCACAGTCATTTAGTAATTTGCAGAGCTGTAAATTCATGCAAGACATTAATCTACCTGTACTTGTGCATATAAATAGCTCGTAACCTAATTGAGTATTATAATACCCAGAGGTAAGGGGTAAGAAATTCACCACGACATCACCCCTCATACTTGAGAGAAAACACTTTCCTAAAAGCATACCACCCACAACCAAAAAAGTCGCAACCGTTTCGAAAATGTCTAGTGTGTTGCGAAAAAGAAGTTCACAAGGAAACCCATATTATTTGGTGTGAATCTGCAGATGTGCTCTTGGATGTTTATCCCGTTTTGGAGCTGTACAATTCAAAAAGAAACCTTTAAGGGTATGTTTACATCCCATATAGAACTAACTTAAATTTGTTGTAAAATAGGAAGATTAAAGTAACTGGCGTTATATGACCATTAAATGCATGTATGCGCAGGACGTCTATACACGTCCATATCGGTTTGGGGCATTTTAACTTGGACGTCATATGACGTCCATATCGGTGAAAGGGTTAAGCAAATAATCAGCTAAATAATCCTGTCCCATATGTAAATAAATGCAAGCTAAATCAAATTGCTATTCTTTCAATGTGGACTTATGTTAATGCTTACCTTTTCGAATTGTTCTTCAATATGTAGCAAAACAGTGTATGATTATTAAAATAGTTATATACTAATAAATACTTAATAGCTTAATCAGGTTCTCTTGTGTGTCAGATGATATAGGTTATAAAGCCACACATGAACATTATTTGTACATGTTTTGTTTTGTAATTTTCAGGATCATTTGCTACAGCTTCCTGTACTCGCTGTAAGCATAAAGTAACAGCTGATGAAATTCGAAAGGATATTTTTGAGCAAAGAATTCCATTATGTACTGTCTGCCCTAAACGAACTCTGCCACATATGAATGAAAATGAAGACAAATATGAAAGTTTCAGAGGTAAGGCTACATACTTGGTTTATACAAAATAAAATCGGAAATGATAATTTGTTTATGCTTATTAGTTTGAAGAGTTATAATCCTTTCACTGTTTTTAAGGGCCCATCACGTTTTCCCTCTTTCGTTCTTCCCTTTTTCGGCGTAGGCCATAGTGAAATCAGAATATGAACAACAAACAACCAAATTATTACTATAGATGAAAAGGATGTAAGTAAGTGTTTGTAAATAACAAAGAAAGGTGCCAAATAATTAGGAGGTATTATAACGTAGGTAGGAAGCAAGGAAAAGTCTAGAAATAGGGGTAGGAAAATAGTAATTAAGGGAGGTATAGGAAGATAAATTAGACATAGAGAAAATGGAAGTAAAAGACTATAAATGAAGACCAATAGCAATATAAGCATGTCCAACAAAATGTAAATGTATTAAATGTATTGCAGATGGCTGTCCAACAAATGGGCAGGGTCCCAAGTTCAAGGTCAGTCTAAAATGTTAAAGTTTACAATCCTTACTTTAGATCAAACTCTTCCCTGATAACTTTCTTAGCAAGAAAGACTTTTGTTGACATCGGTTTGAATATAACAAGGGCAAATACAACTGGCTAAAATTGTTAATCCATTTTGTAGTCTAAAGCTTGTGCAAGAAAAAGATTGAACCAATTAGGGTGAGTACAGACCATCCAAGTTCATACTTGTTAAAAAAGTTGTCTTGACGCAAGCTGACAATGTGAGGTAAACAGCCACAAATTTTCCTTCTATGATGCGTGGGCTTATGCATTTTCTATCATGCTCTATTACAGGTTAGGTGTTAGCAATAGAAAATATATTTGTATACACTGTTATCACTCTTTGCTTTGTACAGTTTGAAGTGTTCGAATGCATGTTTTCATGTTTACTTTTGAATTAATTTAAAATTGTGTGTACTGTGTATGCATTAAATTATTTAGATAATTGAAATGCTAACTGAAACATTTATTCTGCAAGTACTTGATGTACACTGCGTCAGAACAAATTAATGCCAACAGTTGCATAAACAGTATATAGACACATTCCTTACCATTTATCTTAGAAGTACAATTAGAAACCTTGTCAATAGATTGAAAAGAACAGGTTTTCTGAACTCAAAATAAGCTTTTAACAGAAGAAATGCTCAAAGTATAAACTTGTAAGAAGCGTAGGGACAGTGAAGCACAAATTAGTACAAAAGTGAATCAAGAAGATATTGACACATTGCTTCACTCACACTGTTTATTCACAGGACATGTTTCAAGAGCTCTTGCTCCTATCATCAGCTGATACTCGACTAGTGCAGGTTATAGTGGTTTCCTCTTTCTCCGTTTTGTCAATAGATGGCGTGATGTACTTGTCAAAGATGTCCGGTGGTGGAGTTTCAAATGGAGTTTCAAGGCATGAATTTTGAAACTCCACCACCGGACGTCTTTGACAAGTACATCACGCCATCTATTGACAAAACGGAGAAAGAGGAAACCACTACAACCTGCACTAGTCGAGTATCAGCTGATGATAGGAGCAAGAGCTCTTGAAACATGTCCTGTGAATAAACAGTGTGAGTGAAGCAACGTGTCAATACTTCTCGATTCACTTTAGAAGAAATGCTGCCTAATATTGCCACACAACTTGAAAATTCTCCTAACAAAGCTTTATCTAGTGCAGCACAAGAAGCAGGCATTTCAAAAGCTTCAGTCCCTACAGCCACTAAACTTTTAAAATTGAAATCTTAATGAGTTACTGTGGTCCAAGAACTACATCCACATGACAACCAAGGTCTAGTGAATTTTTGCAATTGGGTTTTACAGAACATCCATTATAGTGTTGTTGATCTACATTTAATCATTTTCTCTAATGGAACATGGTTTTCATCACATATATTTACATATATATATACACACATATTTGTCAAAACTAAGGAAGTTTCGCAGTACGAAGTGTGTGGTGTGTGTGTGTGTGTGTGTGTGTGTGTGTGTGTGTGTGTGTGTGTGTGTGTGTGTGTGTGTGTGTGTGTGTGTGTATGTGTCAAAACTAAGGAAGTTTCGCAGTAATGGACATAAGATAATTTTTTAGATGAAACCTCGTACGATACCCATGACGTATCGAGAAAGGTGGCAAACTTGCAGAAAGATCTGGGAGAAGGAGGGTCTGTGTTGTAAAACGATTATAAGGGTTTGTCAAAGGCAGCGGCCGACGTGCACATGAGTTAACTAAACAGACTGTACCAGATGTTTTTGTACTTCACAGCTGTCTCACAGATACAAACAATATTTTGTGAATCCCCCTTGTAATCCAAGCATCAAACCAATTATTTTAAGGTGATCACATATTTTCCAACAGTGAAACTTGTATTTTAAAACACTCTTGGCTATACTTTCATAAACTTTCCTTAAGAGCTACCTACACCTAAGGAAAACTGAAACAGATGGAAGTTTACTAAAATTAGGCAAGTGAGTCAACCTTGTATATACTTTGCTCCACTTACAAGTTTTTTATGAAGACTAGTTTCTGGGGACTTCTCCCCTATCGTCAGCTCTGTGGTAGTCTACAGTTATAAAAACTGAAGAGGTGATGATATCCTTTGATATCAGATCTCTATTCACGAGTATACCAGTAGAAAAAATTCCAAAATTGATGAAAGGCTGGTTATCCAAAAGCAACGTTGCGGATGATAAAATAGAGGAGTACATCAAATTAACCATCTTATGTATTGAACAAAACAGCTTCACGTTCTCCAGCAAAATCTTCGAACAAACAGCAGGTTTGGCCATGGGTAACCCTCTTTCACCATTACTAGCTAATCTGTTCATGAGCAATTTGGAAACACACATTACTAAAGCCTTTCCTCATATTTTCAAATGTTGGCATAGATATGTCGACGATGTGTTTGCTATAGTTCCTAGAAGACTAACTGAGGATGCTATAAAGTTGCTAAACCTACAAGAAAAATCCATAGTTTTCACCATTGAAGTAGAGCAGGATGAATGGCTACCTTTTCTAGATTTGAAAATCATTAGAACACCAACAGGATTACAATTTGGAATATACCGAAAAGCAACACATGTTGACAATTACATTAAATGTAACCCATTCAACCCAGTACAACATCAATATGCAGTATTTCATAGTTTGGTTCACAGATTAATCAACAGTCCGCTAACAAAAACAGAATATGAACAGGAGTACACTCACATACACTAGGTTGCCAAATTGAACAACTATAACACAAATTTCATCAAAAAATGTATCTACAGACACAAAAGAAACAAAAACTTAAAGGACATTACTACATTAAAAAAAAAAAACTAGAAAACATTTCATCCAAAATACTTCAAAAAATTTGAAAAGATATTTAAGAGCTTCAACATAAAATTAGCCCCTCAGAACAAACACAACATCTCCAACTTACTAAACCACCCTCTAAAAAATAGCACACCGAAAACTCAATTATCAGGCATTTACCAAATGAGCTGCCAGGATTGTGACAAGATATACATTGGTAAGACCAAAAGGAATCTAGGAACAAGAATGAAAGAACACTTCAGAAATATTAAATTCAAACACATGGACAAGTCGGTCGTAGCACATCACTTTTCGTCTGAGAATCACAACGATCAAACAGGCAAAGAAACCTCTGGAACTACAAATTTGGGAAAACATTTATTACAAAGAAACAGGACCTCTTGTAGAAATTTGAAATTCCCACCGTAGATGACGTCATCAAACTTACCAGAATATTAGATGGCAGCACGACACCAAGCCAGATGCAGACACCGGATGCATCATCAGTCAACCACAGAACTGACGATAGGGAAGAGGTTCCCAGAAAGTATTCTTCTTCAAAAAATTTGTAAGTGGAGAAAAGTATATACAAGGTTGACTCATTTGCCTAATTTTAGTAACATTTAGTACTGTTATAAATTTTTTCTCCTCTGATTTTTTGGGGGTAAATTCTGCACAAATATAACAAAAATTATCTGGATTATTTCTACACTTACGATGGGAACCATCTCTTCACATTACACCACTAAAAGCCATTATACTGAGTGAAAATGAAACGTCAGTGTACCACACAGCTTTCAACACATCCACAGTGAGAGTGACGGATTCTTTTCTCAAGTGAAACCTATTTTAAACTGTTAGCCAACATCCGCACCCAGGTATAAATTTCAACATTGGGCTAAAGGTCTCTACCCGGATTTCCCTCTTTGCAGTGTCTGCTTCTGTAGAAAATACAGACAAATGAATCCCCCAACTGGTATAATTGACAAAGACTTTGCTAAATGGTACAGCATGACTTCATCTTTACATTTTGTAAGTACATGCGTAAATAATCATGTAGGACAAAGTTGGATAACCTACACACACATGTTACCACAGCTGGTATACAAATAGTTTTCTTTATGTATAGCTAAAAATTGTGATGTGATGTGCCATTTTAAGCATCATTTTCACAATGTGGTGTGAAATTGGACTAAAAACATGTATTATCTTCGCTGAGCTAAATTTTATTTTGGGTAGTGTTGGGCAGTGTTTGAAGCCATAGTTATTTATAAAGGTTTATAGCCCACACTTTCTTCAGTTCTTACTGTATGCAATTATCTTGGGGAACCTAAAAGTAGGGTCTATAGAAATAAACCTCACAGTGAAGATAAACTGAAATACAATATTACAGCAGAAATCAGGAAGATCAGAGGAAAAACATTTGCATGCAAATCTAAATTTCATCAAAAAATGTTGCAAATACATGAATGCTTAAAGACACTCTTTTGAGTAACAGAATAGTGAAATAAAATGATTGTGTGCATATCATAAAATAATGAACATATATGATTAAGGGTATATGGGGGAAATTATACATCTAGAATGGTACTGTTTGCTTATTGTCTTTGTGCCCCCTGTTATAAATTTTCTCAGCTGAAACATTACACAGACTGTATATAAACAATTGCAGAAGTTACTTTTCAGTAAAAGTATTTGATAACTATCATCTGATAATGTTTTACAACCTCATAGAATCCTCATGCCTGCATTTATGTAACTTTATATTCTTTACTTATATTTTCAGATCTAGTTTCTCAGGGAATAATGAAACCTGACATAGTATTCTTTGGAGAAGGCCTTCCAGAAATCTTTCATGAATCTATGGCAAAGGATAAAGATGAATGCGATCTTCTTATTGTAATAGGTTCATCACTGAAAGTCAGACCTGTTGCACTTATTCCAAGTAAGATAATTGAACAATATACTTGAGATACTGAACTGAGTTTATATATTTGTTACTTGGAGAATGAGTCAGCTAAATCAAATACTAGTTCGGCAAATATATATATATATTTTTTTTTTTTTTTTTTTTTTTTTTTTCCAGGTTCTATACCACCAGGAGTTCCACAGATATTAATCAACCGAGAACCACTTCCACATTTTAATTTTGATGTCGAACTACTGGGAGACAGTGATATTATTATCAATCAGTTATGCCATATGTAAGTTAAAAAACAGTTCTTTTTCCGAAGCTATAATGTAAACATAGAGTATATCAAGCAACATTAAAATAAATAATTTTGTAAAACTGTAAACTCAACTGTCATGCTATTATTTCCTTCCCAGTCATTAGCTTACATTTTCACATGCATTGTCAAATTTATCTTTAAACAACCTCAAAGCATGCATTTCTAATAAAAGTTCATAATTTTTTTTAACCCAAATTCAATACTTCCATTACCATAGGCAAGCAGTAGAAAAAGTTAAAGGGAACCATAGGATGAAATGTGTGTTCTTTTTGTAGGATGAGTGATGATTGGAAGGAAGGGTGCTGTTTACCATCCCCATTAATAGAAGCACCTCATTTGCTACCGCAGATGAGTAGGCGTAAAGAGAAAGATCAAGATCGGGACAGTGGGCAAGGTGCAGACTGCAGCAGTCAAGACAGTGTTGTCAATCGTAGTGCATCCTCCAGAAGTACAGCAGATCGAATGATGAACATAGAAAACAGTGAAGCAGAATCTCTACAAATGTCCATTGACAGTGGTGTCAGTATATCAACTGCAGATAGTAATTTCAGTGTGCCTAAGGAAAGGCATATGTCAGTTGATTCTTCAACATTGGACAGTGGTGTAGGGCTCTCTGCAGACAGTCCAACAGACAGTTGCAGAAACAGTGGTCATATTCACATGACTGTGGACTCCACAAAGGCGCTTGGTGTATGTGAATTGCATATGGATTCAGGAAAGGAGTGTATTATGGGGAGTGGCATCAATGGTTGTGAATCTGTATCAAAAGAAAGAGCAGCAGAAGGTTCTTTATTAGTAAACAGCTTTATTTCCAATAAAAATTCAAGTACGGTTTTGGCATCTGCATCAACTAGGGAAAACATGTCAGAAGTTTCAGCTGAGAAATTGTCATTAAATAGGAATTGCGATGCTCATCGGCATATACCAACAGACTTCTTGCATAACTTAGGTGACAGCTATAACAGAATGGAAAGCAACAGCAATGATTTAGCCACAAAGGAGCGTCGGTTGTCTGTAGATTCTAGTGATGAGCACCCCAAATCAGAGGAAGATTTAGAAATACTGAGAGCTTGTTGGCAGCCAAAAATACGTGAAAGTTTGGCATCAAGACTTCCAGGTTAGTTACTTTGTGTATAATTTAACACATAAGTGGAGTATAGCAAAAATCTATAAAGAGCTCTATGAAGAGACTCATAAAACAATTACTTGACTGTTAACTAGAAGCTAGTTTGTTTTATTTAAAGCTCACTTTTATTTATTCCACTGATATGTTAACAAAATAAGATCTTCATTTTAAAACTAGAAAGTTAAATGAAACCAGAAAACTCGTGTTAATATTTAAGCATTAATTATTCTAATTAGGTATCTATTTAAATAGCAACACAGAATGACTGTTACTCTTCAGAGAACCAGAAATTAAACATCAAGTTGTCAACATCACATTGCAACACTTTGGGCAAAATTAATAGCATGACCCCAGCAAGCTTTGAATGAATTTACCTAAAAGACAACAAAACGCTTTCTATTAAATTTAAAGGGAGTTGATTAATGACACTAAACAACACTTACTTTTAGATTTTTCCGGAACATGTTTCAGAGACTTTGCCTCTATCCTCAGCAGGCCATCGACTGTTTCTCATTGGTGTAGTTGACGATATTTTGTCATAGGTCTCCTCTGGTGGCGGTTCAAGGAACTTGCTGAACAAATCTTTCTGGGGGATGTCGAAATTGAATACTTTGTTCCTATTTTTTGAAATGATTTGTTCCCATGTGGATAGTTCTTGTTTTCCTGATATATGTTTTAGTAGTTTTGGTTCTGGATTTATGTTGTGGTTTTTTTCCCAAAAATGTGTGGCAACTGCTGATTTTTCTAATCGTTTATATTTTATGTTTCTAAAAGAGCAAAGGAACACTTTAGAAACAAAAATATAAACAATTAGAAAAATCAGCAGTTGCCACACATTTTTGGGAAAAAAACCACAACATAAATCCAGAACCAAAACTACTAAAACATATATCAGGAAAACAAGAACTATCCACATGGGAACAAATCTTCATTTCAAAAAATAGGAACAAAGTATTCAATTGCGACATCCCCAGAAAGATTTGTTCAGCAAGTTCCTTGAACCGCCACCAGAGGAGACCTATGACAAAATAGCGTCAACTACACCAATGAGAACCAGTCGATGGCCGGCTGAGGATAGAGGCAAAGTCTCTGAAACATGTTCCGGAAAAATTTAAAAGTAAGTGTTTAGTGTCATTAATCGACTCCCTTTAAATTTAATTTATCATAACACTGTTTTCAACATTTCCAAGAAAGGAATTGAAATGCTTTCTAGTTTATAGAAAAGGACAAGCTTTCACAATTAAACTTAAGTACTTCTCTCTGAGTTTTTGAGAAGTTGTGTCCAGCTGAGAACATAGGTTTTCAATCATGAAGGTATTGCCAAATTGTTGGTTTAACACAATGTGCTATTCTATTAATTCAGGCATAGATTAGTTTAATTGAAGTTTGTCTAATATTTTAAATATTAAAAGCAGAAGCATTATTAACAGTGAAGTATTCTTCATTTTTTAGTTTGATTTTTTAGTCACTATGTTTACACTCAAATTTCACTTGTATAATTGAAACGTTTTCAAGATATTCGATCTCATCCTCAGCTGTTTGGTGACTAAATGAACATTCCTCTTCTTCCACTACTATGGAGCTCCGATTACTCTGCCATCTGGTGTTAGGGGCACTAAGTAGTAATACTTCATTTAATGCCGGGATTTCAAAATTTATAACTATATCACGGTTTTTCGTTATATTTTTTCCCAAATATGCAATTCTATGGGTGTACTTAAAGATTTTAACACTTTAATGTTGTGGCCAATGTTCTGGTTTTCTGTCCAAAAATAGTGTGAAACTGCAGATTTTTGTTTGTTTCAACTTAATGTTCCTCTGGTGTTCTTTTTGCCTGGTTAACAAGTTTCTCTTAGTTTTTCCTATGTAGCTTTTTTCACATAGGAAAAACTAAGAAAAACTTGTTAAACAGGCAAAAAGAACACCAGAGGAACATTAAGTTGAAACAAACAGAAAAATCTGCAGTTTCACACCATTTTTGGACAGAAAACCACAAACATTAAACTGTTAAAATCTTTAAGTACACCCATAGAATTGGATATTTGGGAAAAAATATTCATAACCAAAAACCGTGATAAAGTTATAAATTTTGAAATCCCGGCATTAAATGAACTATTAAAACTTGGTGCCCCTAACACCAGATGACAGAGTGATCAGAGTTCCGTAGTAGTGGAAGAAGAGGATTGTTCATTTAGTCACCAAACAGCTCAGGATGAGATTGAATGATCTTGAAAACGTTTCAATATACAACAAATAAGTGAAGTTTGAGTGCAAACATAGTGACTCAAAAATCAAACTCAAAAATTGTCTAATATTGTTACTTGGCAGTTGATTTTGTATGCTGTTTCAATCTTTCTTCCACATTATGTAGTGTAATCTTCTAGAATTACCTGAACTTCAAAGCAAATATATTCTTTAAAATTTCATTGAATCATTATTTGCTGTTAATATACATAGATTTGCAAGTATGTCGGTTATATTCTTATTTTGACATAATGTGCCACAGAATTTTGCTGTTAGTTTAGTCTGTTTCGGTTATATTTTCATATTAAGAGTTTTGTATATCGAAATTTAACTGTATTCGAACACCATGGTGAAGCGAAATAATTATTAAATTATAGATGAGTCGTATTTATTACACATCGGCTTCACTTACGTACCTAATTTTAGGGCATGTTTCGCAAACCATCGTTCGCATCGTCGGCTCTTATGCGACTAAAGCTTGATCCAGTGGTGTGGATAGTTATGGAGTTGCTGCTGCCATCTGTTGATTTTTTGATGAATTTAAATGTGGAGTTATCTTCTGGCGGAATTTCAAAATTCATTAGTTGGTTTTTATGTTTTTCTATGTTTATTCTCTCCCATATGACAAGTTCACTACGTTTTTGTACGTATTTTAGTAATTTGGTGCTATCTTCGTTTTCATGATTTTCAGACCAGAAATGAGCTGCTATTGCGGACTTATCAATATTTTTGTATCTTAAGTGCCTAAAATGTTCTTTTTTTCTAGTGCCTGTGTTTCTTTTTGTCCTCCCTATGTAAATTTTTTCAGTCTTTACACTTAATCTTGTAAATACCTGACTTTTCTTCTGGTTTTATCTAATCAGTATTATTACTGTTAAGTAGGTTTTTAATGTTGTAATTGTTTTTTTGGTGCCAATGTTATATTGTATTTCTTGAATACTTTTTGGAACTTTTTTGTAGCCCAGGGGTGGTAAATAAATTTAGCAAATGTAATTTCTTGTTTTATTGGTGAAAGAGCTGTGACCTGTTTTAATGTTTTTTGAAGTTTGAATGATTGTTTATCTACAAGGCTTTTTCCATATCCATTTTTTCCATTTTTAATTCGAGTTTTTAAGATTTGATGGTATTCTTTTTTATATTCTTGCTGGCTGAGGGGTAGATTTACTAATCTGTGTGTGAGACTGTTGATGGTGGCATGTTTGTGTGGAATTGGGTTAAAACTATTTGCTTTGATGTAATTATCTGTGTGTGTTGCTTTCCTATGAATACCAAATTCCAGTTTGTCATTGTTTCTTGTGATTTTAAGGTCCAAAGAAGGTAGAGTACAGTCCTCTTCAGTTTCTACTGTGAATTGTATGCTGGGTTCTTGAAGGTTGAATAGTTTCAAAGCATCAACAGCCCACCTCAGTAGCGTAGATGGTAGCGTGTCTGCCTCATGTTCAAGAGGTCCCGAGTTCGAATCTGGATATGGTTTTTCCAGGGTTTTCCCTTATCCTGAAAGATGAATGTCGGGTAACTCTAAGCTCCATGGACCCCGGACTCATTTGAGCATCCCCCCCCCCAAAAAAGCATCATCTATTTGTTTGTAGTGTACTATTGCAAAGATGTAGTCTACGTATCTGTACCATGCTTTAAAAATATGAGGGAAGGCTTTCGTTATGTGTTTAGAAAAAGCTCGTGTATAAATTGGCCATAAATGGTGATAGTGGGCTTCCCATAGCCAGTCCTGAAATTTGTAATACTTTCCATCGAAAACAAAATAATTGTGATGTATACATATTTCAGTCATTACCAAGTATTCTTCTATTGTATTGGCATCTAGGTTAATAGAAGTTAGCCATTTCTTAAGTTGAATCAAAGGTTTGTCCCTAGACAAAGAGAGCCTCTAGTGGTCTACCAAGGAAAATATACGAGTCAAATGGATAATTTAATGTCGGTACGGCACTTTGACCATGGTAGCTCAATGGGTTAGAGCAACTGGACGGAAACCAGGAGATCCGTGGTTCAAATCCCGGCCATGGCATTGAATTTTTCATGTTGGCTCTGTCCATAAAAAACCTTAGCCTATGTACAGCTAATGTGAAAAATGATTAATTTCCATCGGTTAATTAAAAAAAAAAGTTTGTCTATTGGGATGCTAGGGAAGAGGGAGCGGACATCAAAGAATACTAAAGTTCTTGAGGGTTTAGTTTAAGATTTTGAATTTTATCTACCAGGTCTAAAGAGTTTTTTATTCTCAGAGTATTGAATTGTGGAAAGGACTGAAATTGTTTGGGTAGCCATTTTGCCAGAAGGTAAGTAGGAGTGTTAACATCATTTACAATGGGTCCCATGGGTATGTTGCGTTAGTGTAGTTTAGGTGATCCATATAATCTTGCAAGGGTAGGTTGTCCGGTTTGATAGTTTTTTGTTCTGCAGTTGTTAAAATTTTACTATTATTGATGGTTTTGTGTACATCTTTTATGCATTGGTTGAGAGAAGAATATGTGGCAATGACTGAAATATGTATACACAACAATTATTTTGTTTTTGATGGAAAATATTATAAACAAATTTCAGGACTGGGTATGGGAAGCCCGCTATCACAATTTTTGGCCAATATATACATGAGCTTTTTCGAAACACATAACTAAAGCCTTCCCTCATAATTTTAAAACATGGTACAGATACATATATATACATCTCTGCAATAGTACACTAGAAACAAATAGATGGTGCTTTGAAACTACTCAACCTTCAAGAACCCAGCTTACAATTCACAGTAGAAACTAAAGAGGACTGTACTCCACCTTTTTTGGACCTTAAAATCACAAAAAAAAAAAAAAAAAAAAAAAATGACAAACTGGAATTTGGTATTCATAGAAAAGCAACACACACGGGTAATTATATCAAAGCAAATAGTTTCAACCCAATTCCACACAAACATGCCACCATCAACAGTCTTACACACAGATTAGTAAATCTACTCCTCAGCCAGCAAGAATATAAAAAAGAATACCATCAAATCTTAAAAACTGCAATTAAAAATGGATATGGAAAAAGCCTTGTAGATAAACTACAATCATTCAAACTTCAAAAAACATTAAAACAGTTCACAGCTCTTTCACCAATAAAACAAGAAATTAGATTTGCTTAATTTACCTACCACCCCTGGGCCACAAAAAAGTTCCAAAAAGTATACAAGAAATACAATATAACATTGGCACCAAAAAAACAATTACAACATTAAAAACCTACTTAACAGTAATAATACTGATTAGATAAAACCAGAAGAAAAGTCAGGTATATACAAGATTAAGTGTAAAGACTGTGAAAAAATTTACATAGGGAGGACAAAAAGAATAGTCACTAGAAAGAAAGAACATTTTAGGCACTTAAGATACAAAAATATTGATAAGTCCGCAATAGCAGCTCATTTCTGGTCTGAAAATCATGAAATTGAAGATAGCACCAAATTACTAAAATATGTACAAAAACATAGTGAACTTGCCATATGGGAGAGAATATACAGAGAAAAACATAAAAACCAACTAATGAACTTCGAAATCCCGCCAGAAGACAACCGCGCATTTAAATTCACCACAAAATCAACAGATGGCAGCAGCAACTCCAGAACTATCCACACCACTGGATCAAGCTTCAAGCTTCAGTCGCATTGGAGCCATCGATGCAAACGATGGTTTTGTTTTCGAAACATGTCCTCAATATAGGTACGTAAGTGAAGCTGATGTGGAATAAATACGTCTCATCTATAATTTAATAAAGAGTTTTGTATTTAATGTAAGCCATGAAGTTACCAATAAAAATAGGTTAGCACATTTAGGAATACTGAGTTACATATGGTTTGCTGAACCTTAACAACTTACAATTAATGTTACTTCATTACAATTTAATAAACACCATTTTTGTGTGGTGAACTCATATGAAGCATATTCAGAAATTAAGCACTGATAGTGTTTCAAATTTAAGGTAAAATTTGCTCATAAATTTAATCACTGCATTCTGTTTACCTTAGAACTATTTTCCTACATAATTTCTACCTTTGTTCAAGCATCTGGCATAGTATGGCACTAGTTTTTGTATCCCACCATCAGAGATTGTTTCAGCCATTGATGCTCCTTACTGTTGTACTTTGCTTTGGCATCCTACTCATCAAAAGGCCTACCAGTAAGGTTCCTATCTAAAGCAACTTCTTCAGATGAAGAAATAGATATAAATATGTGCTAAGCCAGGCTATAGGGCAGATTGTCAAATTCCTTCCAACCTCATGACTTGATTGATATAAATTATAAATAGTGACTAAGTTAAGGGGAAGCATCGGTGAAATTTTGCCAAAAATGACAAAAAAAAAAATTACACTTTCCCTTTTTTGCCTTAAAGTTATGTTTAAACATTGTAGTTTCAGAATCTGCCATCAGTTACGCCCTAGCACCATTTAAAGAGCCGCTACGTCATTATTTAAATGCCCGTGTGCGACTGGGCATGGCCATTTATATTGCCTTTGCTAGCATGTCGCCAAGAAATTGATGGAATTCTCATGTTTAAACTACGCGGTTTGATTCCATACACTGTGGCAATGTGCTGAGACATCTTCTGGATGTTTGTGAAAGCTGCTGAACAGTTCTGCTGAGCTTCTGCCAATTGGTTCCTTCTTTTGAAAGTAAACATTTCCACATGTAGTGTTTGTGAAATATGGTTTACATGCAAGTGAAACTTGTGGACAGTAGCTTATATTAGATTATTGTTGTTTAGAATAGGAATAAAGCCTGATATAACATTATATTGCATTCTTGTTGCAACAGTAGGTATATAAATCATACCAGGTTAGGTTAGCAGGACAGTAGCTATTTCAAAGCAAAATTTAGTGAAACTTTAAGGTTTGCTAGTTATAATTGTAAATAATGATACTAGAATGCTCTGCTTGAGGTAAATGTTAAGTGAACACATATTATAGCCCAAGAGTTACCAGTGATTCTAGTAGGTCACCTTTTAATGTACACAGAAGAATTGTTGATGCATTTCAGGGCATTGGTAAGGGTCATATTTCTATGCTGAAATTTTTTATGACCATCAGTATGAACTGCATGAACTATTTTACTTACAATTTCCATCTCTTAGACAAAAACAAAGAGATTAGTTAGTACTATTCTATTGGAGAGTTGCATCAAAAGAGAAACACAGAATGCTAATGAAAGTTTGCATGGAGTAAATTCACAAAGAAGTTTTTGTATCAAGAAAGAAATTGCAAATTGCAGTGACTGCAGCTGTTGGTGAATTTAATATGGATTATAAAGCTAGTCTAATTGTTAAGCTAAAAGTTGTAGCAAGCAAAGTAAGTCCTGTTAGCAAGAAAATTAGCAATATTAGGGATAGGTACCATTATGGCTGTATATCAAAACTTAATAACGATTGGTATTGAAAACAGAAAATTGACAAAAATTCAGGAAAATTCTACATATTCCTTAAATTTTCTCCTTCAGAACCATTAGACATGGACAAATGAGTATATACAGTTTTGTAACTTTTAACTAAAGGAACCAGAATACAAAGTGTCAATCATTTATAACAAAAATTGTAAAGATTGTAACATGTTTCCTAATGTAAAGAAATTGCAGCAAAAAATTCTTTTTTTTTTTAAAGCTGTTGTAGATAGTAAAATTATAAAAAAAAGAGCCAAAGGTAACCAAATTAAAGGGAAAGAAGGTAATAAGATAGTTGTATGGCCTGCATATGATGCATGGGGATTTCAAAGTAAACAAAGTAGTGTAATTTCTATCTAAATCTTTAAATTCATTTTTCTCCACTTTCAATTTTTCAACATATTTGTATGTAGTAACTTAAGGAGTTCTGCTTTCTTATCTTGACTTAATCCTGTTGCACTCCATGTTCAAATCTCCAAATACAGTCCCCACCCGGAGATCCGAACGGGGGACTATTACTCCAGATTGTTTTGTAGAAGGAGACATAAACATAGTTTATTGAGCAGGTTTCAGCTGTTTCTTATGGACACCTCTTTTTTATAAGTAGGCAGTTGAATCGTTCCTTCTTAACCCTCATATTGTGGAGGGAACACACCTGTCGTTGTGATATCTGTCATTATGATATCACCAGCCTTTCCTTCATTTGCCAGATGAAGGACGTTCCTACTGACATGACAGGTCAACAGTAAATTTATGAATGACATTTCCTCCATTTTGATGGAACAGTTATACTGCTGTAGCTCGGTCCCCAGAGCCTCATCTATTAAAGCAGGGTGCACCACGGGCAGGAAGAGGATGGGATTTGGATAGGAGAGGCTATAAGAGGCGCATCGCTATCCCTTACACCCCGAGCAACAATTGCTAACAACATAAAGTAAAAACAAGACAAAGACTAACAATAAAAGCTCTTGGAATTTCAAGAAAGCCAATTGGAAAGGATACCAAATAGAATTAGAAAAATTAATGCCCTCTATGATCAAAACCACTAACATTTCTCCTAACAAAATTAATTATAATCTCTGCCAGCTTCTACTACATACTGCAAAAAAGTACATCCCTAAAGGAAAAGTTAAAACTTACAAACCCTTTTGGTCTAAAGATTTAGACACCTTAAAAAATGAATGAAAATCGGCTAGAAAGTTAGCAAAGATCCTAAAAGTATTCTCAATTGGAAAATCTAAACAGCAAAGTTCAAAAAAGAAATTCTCTGTGCAAAAAGAAACTCCTATAATAAATTTATTGAAACTATTGATTATAGGAAAGATAATAAAGCTATACATAAGTTCATTTTAACACATTATAGAGATAATAATGTTTCTAAACATCCTATTATATATAAAGATAAAGAACTGATAACCAAAAAATTGCCAATGCAGTTAATTCAAATTTTACATCATCTAAAATTCCAAGAATATATAAAAAGCTAGAGAACAACATAAAGAAGGAAATAAAAGTAATAAAGAAAAATAAAAAAAATAAATCTTATTTAATTTCAACAGATGAAATATTTTATCATGAATTTACAGCTTCTGAACTTGATATAGTTCTTTGTAAAACACCTAATAGAAAAGCTCCAGGACCAGACAAAATTCATCCAGAATTCATTAAAAATTTAGGTAAAAAAGCAAAAACTATATTACTCAACTTCAATAATCATGTCTGGAAATCTTCTGTTCCATCCAATTGGAAAAATGCTATTATCAGCAGCTGATATAAACAACTATAGACCTATATCATTAACCAGTGTTTTAGCAAAAATTATGGAAAAAATGATTTCAGCTAGATTAAATTGGTATCTTGAACAACATAATCTTCTATCACCCTGCCAAGCTGGATTCCAGAAAAACCATACAACCAGTGAACAAGTAATTAAACTCAGTCAAGAAATTAAAGAGGGATTTAATAGAAAAGGAGATACCTTAGCTGTATTTGTTGATCTGAAATCTGCATGTGATACTGTATGGAGATGTAATCTTATCAAGAAACTACAACAGTTGGGAATTAAAGATAATATGCTTCACTGGATATCAGAATTTGTATCAGATATTGCGCAACTTCTTATGGTTCATCATTATCAAGATTAAAAAAAAATCCATCTAGGTTTACCTCAAGGAGCAATATCTATATAAATGATCTGCCCAAACAACTTCAACAAACAGGCATCAACACTGCATTGTATGCAGATGACTTAGTAATTTGGAAATCAGGCAAACTACAAATTTTAAAGACAAATATTCAAAATTCTTTGAATACCCTTAAACAATCGAAGTAAACTCTGTGAAAAGTAACTATCAGCTCTTCTCTCTAAGAAAGAAACAATCCAGTATTACCTTAATTTATGATAATACCAAATTAACCAGAACAGAAAATGCTCAATATCTTGGAATATTTTTTGACAAAAAATTAACTTGGAAAAAACATATTGAAAAAATTAGAGATAAAGCAATTAACCGTTTTAAGATATTAAAAAGACTTGCAGGAACTAAATGGGGTTGTTCAAAATCTGCATTAAATACTACATATAATACATATATAAGGCCAGTTCTTAATTACTGTGGAGAAGTACTGATAACATCACCACCTTCAACTTCCATGATACTGGAGCGCACACAAAATCAAGCTCTTTAGGTTAATTACTGGAGCTATAAAAACTACTCCTATAATAACCTTACAAGCATTTACATGTAACAGACCCATAATGACAGATTTAGAAATGCAAGGCCTTTTAACATATGAAAAGCTCTTAAGAATTCCAGAGAATAATAAATGGGTAAAACAACACACATCCACCTTCAGTTTGAAAACTCAATTAGGCTTCATACAGAAAGTTCAACAACTAAGAAATAAACTAAATTACCCATCCAAAATAGAACCTTTCATGTCTCTTAATAACCCACTGAACATCATTGAATTACAATACTACCTAGATTTACTTGCAGTTTTTAAAAAGAAAGAATTCATCTACAGAAGCTAAAGCATATGCCCTTGAAACCATAAATGTAAGATATCCAGTTGACAAATGGACACACATCTCTACAGATGGCTCTCTTTATAATCAAGAAGATGGAGCAGGAGCTACCTGTAAATTCTTTTCTTTCTATAAGCATGTTGGAATTTACTTAACAAGTTTTGATGGAGAAATTGATGCAATTTATACTTCCCTACAAAATCTATTTGCCTGGACAAATAAGCTTTCCAACATAGTTTTCTTAACAGATTCTAAAGCAGCTATTCAGGCTATTATTTCAAATGACTGCCCAAAAACCGAAAAGATAAATGAAATTCATAATATGATTAAACATCTTCAAAATTTAAATATACGTATAGTTTTCCAATGGATACCATCTCACTGTGAAATTTCTGGTAATGAGCAAGCAGATATTGTTGGCTAAGAAGGGTTCCAAAATATCTCAAACAACGAAACAAAATATCCCCTATGAAACAGTTAAAAGATTAATCAAAAACATCTTCACAAAACTATATAACTATCTAGTTTCCTCTGAAAAACTTAATTGGAAAGATCTCCTAAATAAACTAAAGACAATTCCAGATCTACCTCGAAAATCTTCAGTAGCAATGTTCAGATTAATCACAGGCCACGATTGTTTGAATAGACATTTATTCAAGGTTGGATTAACAACTTCTCCACAGTGCTGTTTGTGGTAAAGATGATTTAATGAACATTGATCATCTAACTGTATGTGAAACTCTCCAAAATCAAGATGATCTAGTCTCCAAATATTGGGAAGCAAGAAGAAAAATGATTTTATTATCAAATTCTGAGCATTAAACACACGCGCACACACACACACACACACACACACACACACACACACGCACACGCGCGCACACACGCACGCATATGCAAGTTCTGCAATTCTCAACGAATTTGTATGAAACTTTGCATACATATTCCTAAATAAATGTTTAATAAAAGTATTTTTATTGATGTAAATTAAATAGTTTATTTATTACTGAATTTTAAATCTCAAAATTGCAAAAAAAAAAAAAAAAAAAAATAAGGAAAATTTAATATATTTACACATACAATTTTTTTTCTCCAAAAATACTTCACACACACTTCAAAAGTAAAGCAACTTTTATAACTGATGTACATAGAAACCTGAATCTAAAATTTAAACTTTCTAAATGAAAAACTGTATGACTTGGGACTTTTTATATAACATACAAAAATCACACTATAAAAAGCACTATATATACTTTTTTTTTAACTATTTAAGATGTATTTTGAAAGCCTAACTAGATTCCCTGTACCCTAACTAACAACAAAATTTCAAGCAGTTCTGATGTGAATTTGGATTTTAGCATTTTTCATAGATGCCTCCCCTTAACTAATCTTTAATGCTATTTATTATGATGGGAATAGTTTTGCAAATTCATTTGCCTCTTCAGCCATGTTATTTATTACAGTTTAGTCACCAATTACTATATTTAATTAGATTTGCTTTACTGTTAAAATCTTCAGTTTTGATTTGATTATTTTTTGAGGTTATTGAGCTATGTACTGATGAGCATTGTCATGAAGTGACATTTGTCCTTGCTAAACATTCCACTTGTTCTTGTAATTGCACAATGCAGCCAAATTAAAGTCTCCTATTAGGCATCTTTGTTTACAGTCTGTGTAAAAAATGCAATAATTAAAATCCCCTTTCTGTCCCAGAAATAGTTTGTATGACCTTGCAGGTTGAAATGATTTGGCTGCCTCAATTTCTTTTTAACTGTCTATAGGGTATCCATGTGTAATCAGCAAGAATATGGCTAAAAAAAATCAACTTCCTCTATATTGAGACAAAACAATGCCAGCTGTGAAAAGTTATTCCTGAAATGTTGAAGTTTGCCTAGAATTTCCTTTAAATATACAAACTTACATTCAGAGTTTGCTAAATAGGACTTGTGGAAACCTAAATGCTTTTAAAAAAGAATTAGAAACCTTACACAATGTGTTGCACAAAATTTCACAAATATTTATATCCTAATTTAAACCAGCCAAATTATAAAAAAAAAAATGTGTTTAGGGTAATCTGAAAAACCACCTCAACCAATTTTTATAATTGTTTTCCAATTAAGAATACAATTCATTCTTACAGACATGGATATTAATACACCTTATTTAATTTAATAAATTACTACAAGTTAAAAAGGATTTACCTTTTATTTGAACACAATTTGGAGCTAAAAAGAATATGCTAGTGAAGATGGCCCCGACATTTAGTTGAGAATGCCATGGAGTGAAAATAGTTTGTTAATGGAAATTAATCATTTCTTCTCACTAGCCATATATAGGAAATAGTTGTTGCTACTCCATAGAATCTACATGTAAAATAAAACAGATGCTAGTGATATCCCTTTCCAAGCAATAAACAGCCAGATGTTCACAATTTAGCAATTAAGTTGCAGCAAAACAAAGAGAAATAAAACATTAGACTACTCATATGATATCAGGGCCAAACTATTTTAACCCTGAAATAAGAAAGTTTTGTTATATTTTCTTGTGCTTACAGTGTAATCAACATAATTAGTAGGTCATCTAAATAATTGTACAGTGAGAGAAATTTATTAGAAATTAGTGAACAAATATGTTTTAACACTGAGATACTGGTCATAGACTAAATGTGTTTTCCAAACTAAACTTTGTGACCTGGGAATGCAGAATCTAATATTCAGCAGTACCTCCTGTTTGTTGTACATTATACCTGTAAAGGGCTTCTTTATTATGCAGAAAGCATGAATAGTTATTAAACAATTATTACAGAACCAAAGAGTTAATACAACAGTTTTTAATTCCACCTACTATAATTGCTTAGCAAGTTACTAGGCCATTCCCATCTTATTGTTCTACAGCTAAAGGTATTTAGGCGATGCAGAATTTACAGAACTTGTGGTGGATATCTAGTGAGAATAGCTTATGTCTATACAACTGTGTTCTTTGGACTCTATAATCTCTGATGTTCCCACTGGGAATAAATCTTTGTAGTTTTTGTGGTGAATAAATATGGTGTAATGCTAAGTTAATCCTGTTACATGTGGTTGGAGGAATTTAGTAACAGTGACGTCAAAATTAATCTCAGAAACTATTTGTAGTTGGTTTATTGATACTCACTCGTCACTTGTTTATATTGAGAGACTAGTTTCAAAGGTGTTCGCCTCCATTTTCAATCTCTTTCCAACTGGCATCTGTTGTTGTCTTCTCTCTCTCTGGTGGTGGAACTATGAACTTCTTTGTCAAATTATCTACTGGTGGGATTCCAAAGTTCATTACGCGATCCTTATTTTTCCATATGAAACAAGATTGAAACGAGAAGATAAGTCAGCAGTAGCATTTCATTTTTGGAGTGAAAATCATGACATTGATCCAAATCCAAAATTATTAAAAGGAGTGATAAACCAAAATAAATTAACAACATGGGAGAACATATTCATATGGAAAAATAAGGATCGCGTAATGAACTTTGAAATCCCACCAGTAGATAATTTGACAAAGAAGTTCATAGTTCCACCACCAGAGAGAGAGCAGACAACAGAAGATGCCAGTTGGAAAGAGATTGAAAATGGAGGCGAATGCCTTTGAAACTAGTCTCTCATTAATAAACAAGTAAGTGACGAGTATCAATAAACCAACTACAAATAGTTTTTGAGATTTTAATCCTGTTACTTTCATGATTAGCCACTACATTATGACTATCAGAAGATTAAGAAATTCAGAAGTTCTGCCAGTGTTTCATATCCTTTTGGTGATTGTCAGTAGATTTTTCATCCATTATTAGAAATATTAGCTCTCTATGAAATTATAATTATATGGGGTAAGGAGGAGGATTCACATTAAAAATCCTTTGTACAATAATTTTAAAATGCACAGCAGGGGGAGGTTTAATTAAATTGTCATTCAAGCTTTAAAAGCTACCCCTGCAACATGAGGCAGCCAGCAGTCTGTGTTCAAATATACCATTGCATTTTGAATAGTACTACCAAAATATCACAATTTCCATTGGCTTTAGAACATGTAGGTGGTCACTAGCCAAATGTGGAAATTCTCCAGTAGAATTTCCTGCTATATTTTAAAGCACTTTTTCATACCTTTAACATAAACCAATAAAAGTTGTTTCAATTTTGATTACAGAGGGTTCATATTATCATCTAACTCCTAACCGTTACATCTTCCCTGGAGCTGAAGTATATTATGATCCAGATGATATGGAACATTCTTCATACAGCAGCAGCAGCAGCGAACCCAGTGATTCTGCCAACGATTCCTCAGCAGAAGACAGTGATAATGAGGATGTAGAGGAAGGAGAATTTTGGGATGAAGAAGGTGTAATGGTTCCAGAATGCTCTCCTTAATGTTAAATTATTGTGAAATAAACCACAGGTACCAAAAACACAGGATCTTCATACATTCAGTGCAGAAGTAGAATTGTGTATACCTGTAATATTTAGCCTGTGCAATAATGTACTTCTCAAAAAAAAAATTTTTAATCTGCAAATAGTAAATTAATTTTATCTTGTATCATACAGTGAAACCCATAATTTATAATTATCAGTGATTATGTATATTGTATTTTGCAGTGCAAAATAATTCAAGTTATGTTAAGCAGTTTTACCTTTCAGAATGTTAAAAATATTTGGACTATTTCTAGGCTGAAATACAGAGTTCCTTTATATTGTCAGCAAAGGCAGAATTACCAGAACACTGTAGACTTTAAGAAATGTCAATGTCTTGCTTTTAATGGACATTGAAATTTCATATTAGCAGGAGGATATACATTGTACATTTTCTACAGTGTTTTTTGACATTGTTTTTACAGAATCTCAGGTGACTGATAGTGAATGAAAAACACATGCCTAAACTCTCAGACTTTGTTTCATGTTTTTGTGTTTTAAATGAAAGTTATAATGATCCTGCATTCATGCACTTGTTGCATATTGTTCTTAAAAGCAATGGAACTTGTCAAACGGTCATTCCAATAAGCATGTAAAATGATCCAGTACATTGATATAATGAATGTACATAAGATTATCTGCTTTTTATGTGCTCATCATTGTAATATCAGTATTTTTAAATCCATGGTTAAATAAATATTTCTTTGAAGATTAAGAACAGACTTTTAATAATATAAGTGCCAGATTAAGCCAGTGCTCAAACATGTTAAATACTGTGTCAGTTTTATACCTAGTATTCTATTTCTTCATTCACTTGAATTATGAAATATACCTTTATTGAATTGTTAAATAGGATACAGTGGTAGTAAGTAGACTTGGAAGGTTTGGCCGCTGAGCCATTCATTTATGTAATATTGGAGACTACGGATTGTGAGGTGTGTGCTTAAAACACAATTGAATGGGTAGTGGAGAACAATCAAATACTCTGACCTAAGCAAAGAAATAGGTGCAAAGCATGAAGTAAAGACTACACTACCGAGTACTGTTTATGGAACTGGTTTGTTTTATTAATTTCCTCATATTTACTTACTGGTACATAGGCCTACGAACTTGGATATTTACATGTTTCATTAAAGATGCATTAAAATAATTAGAATTTCAGTGAACAACTATATATTGTATCGATGCCATGAAAGAAAAGTTCCCACAACGTCCACTTAAACAGTATTAATATCTTGAAAATATCTCTCTACTGCACACAACTTAACAGATACATAATGAAAAAATGGAAAATTGGTTTCATTTAAACATGGTTCTTGAATGCCTTTTGGTCCTTCACAACCTAGCAGCCTTACCCTAATTTTATGTATTGCAGGGTATCCAACATTCCTGTAATGTAAGACTTGAAGCTTTCACGGCGAGTGTTATTGATTAAAACTTCACAGGCGATCATCTGCATCAAATTTATGAAGGTCGAGCTTCCGGCCATTGTGTAGTCCATGGCCTTCTTTAGGTACTGAATGATTGCCTAGAAAGTTGCCACTATATATATTACTAATCGGTGGGCAGAGCTCGCCCCACCCTGGCCAATGACCGAGTGACAATCTCTGACTGGCTTGGCTGGCAAGGGGCACAGCTACCATCAGCTCTGGCATTTTCTGCGCAGTCAGACACTTGATATGGGTAGTTGAAGTTACATTTACATTTTGGAGTTGCATTTCTGTAAGTAGTAAGGATTGCATCTAATTTCTTCCTCACTTTTTAATAACAGAATCATTTGTTTTGATTTAATGAGTGTGAAACTCTTGCTTTGTATAGAGCATCATTTTCATTTTTGATGATTTCAAGCTTTGAATAGTGGAAGCAAGATTAGCAAAATTGTTGATGAATGACAAACCACTTGAAAGCCTTTCTGAAGGTAGCAATTTTGCTATTGTAATACAGGACCTGTCCTTACTGTCAAGTGCATTTACAAAATATGATTTTTTGCCATAGTACTGACAATAATAAAGGGCTGCATTCAGCCTGCCCCTGTCGCAGAGATGGAGCATGTCTGTGTCATGTTCAAGAGGTCCTGAGTGCGAATATGTTCAGATTGACTTATCTAGATAAGACTTTTCCAGGATTTTCTCTTCCTCAACATTCATCTTTCAGGATAACTAAGCTGTATAAACCCTGGGCTCATTTAAGCATCAGATCACCCATTTCATTTACCGTCTGATATGATTTAATGTTGGAGAACATTAACTTTTAAAAAAAAGGGAAAGGCTGCATTCAGTCTACAGCTCCACCGAGTTAGTACAGTTTGAGAAGGTGAAGGTACATATAGGACACACTTGACTTACTTTGACTTAATTCCTCTTGTCCCTTTTGGGGCATAGGGCATCCATGAAACGTTTCCATTCTTCTCTACTCCTTGCAATGGCCTTGACTTCTGCTCAAGTTTTCCCTTTTTCTGTCACTTCTCCTACAACTGTTCTTTTCCATGTTATCCTTGGGCGACCTATTGTTTGTGCTCCTTGCTGATTCCAGTCAAGTACTTCCTTCTCTATTGATCCATCTTTTTTTTCTGATGCTGTGTCCTATCCAGTTCCACTTCCTCCTCTTAATTTCCTTCTCAACTGGAGATTGTTTAGTGATTTTCCATAGCTCTTCATTTTTAATAATATTTGGCCACTTAATGTTGCACATTCTTCTCAAACATCTATTAATAAAAGTTTGTAGTGAGTTTGAGATACTGTTGGTGACTCTCCATGTTTCACATGCATATAATAGCACTGACTTAACATTTGTATTGAATATTTTTATTTTTGTTTTTCTTGCAATATTTCTGTTCTTCCATACTGGGTACAGTTTTATAAAGGCTCCATTGGCTTTCTTTATTCTTTGTTTGACACCCTGATCTGCTCCTCCTTCCTTAGTAACTTGACTTCCCAAGTATGTAAAAGATTCCACTTGCTCAATTTCCCCAGTCCTTTTATTTTTGCATTTATTCTCATTTCTTTAGTTCTTTTTCACATTTATATTAAGTCCAGCACATTTTGCTTCCTTTTGCAAATTTACCAGTTTCCCTTTCATATCACTAAATCTTGCTGCCAGTAAACAGATATCATCTGCGAAGTCCAGGCCTTCTAGTCTCTCTCTAAAATTCCATTGTATCCCCCTCTTCTGTCCTCTCAACATCTTTCTCATTACATTGTCTAATACTAGTAGGAATATTGTTGGTGAGAGTATACAACCTTGTCTTACTCAGTTTGTTACATTTATATATTCTGATAATTTTCCTTTGTGTAATACTTTACACTTGAATCCCTTGTACATGTCTTTCATTATATTTAAAATTTTATTTGGTATCCCATATTCATTTAATGTTTTCCACATTTCAGCTTGTTCTATTGAGTCAAAACCCCTTTCGAAGTCAACAAATGTTAGATACAAGGTTGTCTGCCATTCTGCACTCTGTTCTATAATAATTCTGAGAGTATTGATTGGGTCAACACAACTATGGTGCCTACGAAAACCTGCTTGTTCCTTTTGCAATCTCTGTTCCATCACTTCTTGTATTCTATTTAAAATTATTCTGGATAGGACTTTACTCGGTATACTCAATAGAGTAATACCCCTCCAATTTTTGCACACTGTGGGGTCACCTTTCTTAGGTAGCTTTACAATCAGACCTTCTATCCATATCATTTTCATTAGTGGTAATAGTAATTTAATAGTAGTTTCCGTATCTACTTTAAGTATTTCTGGGTTTATATTATCCATGCCTGATGCCTTCCCATTTTTTATTTGTTTTAGTGCATATCTGATTTCATCGTATGATGGAATATCTAGATTTATTTCTGTGTTTATTTCCATATTCTCATTTTCTAAATTGATATCTTCATGACTCTGTATTTCATCTTGTCGACCCTCTTTGTTTAGGATCTCTGCAAAATAGTCCTGCCACCGTTTTAGTTGTTCTTCCATTGATGAAATAACATTCCTTGTTCTATCTTTCACTGGTTTACTTTTTCTAAACTCTTTTTCTGATAATTTTCTTGTAATATCGTAAACCTGTTTTGTGTCCCCCTTTCTTTTGGCCTCTTCTGCCTTCTGGGCTAGGTCATCAATCCACTTTCTTTTATCCCTCTTCACTTTCTTTTTAACAATTTTGTCTAGCTCAAAATATTTATCACAACTTTCTTTCTTTTGTTGTCTTGTTTTGCTTCTATTTATTTGAGCTTTAGCAGCTTTTCTTTTATTTCTTCCCATGTTTCTTCTGACATCCATTCCCTTTGTTGTTCTCGAAATCCAATTATATTTTCACTTGTTTGTATATATATGTATATATATATATATGTGTGTGGGTGTGTGTGTGTGTATATATATTCTCCCAATTCTGTTCTATATCCATGTCTTCAACATTTGTAAGAAGATCAAAACGATTTTTTAATTCAATACTAAAATTTTTTCTTGTCTTCTTGTGTCAATTTTTGTATATTAAACTTTCTTTTTCTTGTCTGGATTTTGTTCGTTGCTGCTATAATTTTAAGTTTGAATTTTGCCATCAATAAATGGTGATCACTTGCTGCATCTGCTCCTTGTTTCTTACATCCATTAGAGATCTTCTAAAAGTTTTACTCACTGTAACATGATCATTTTGGTTTTCAGTTACATGGTCTGGTGATACCCACGTAATTTTGTGACATCTTTTATGTGGGAATAGTGTCCCTCCTATTACTAGTTTATGTCTAGTACAAAAATTGATAAATCTCTCTCCATTGTCATTTGTTTCATCCAATCCATGTTTACCTATAACACGTTCAATTCCCTCATTATCAGGTCCTATCTTTGCATTCATATCACCCATTACAATGATGATATCTCTTTTCTTAGTATTTTTAATTACTTCATCTAACTGTTGGTAGAAACAGTCCTTTTCCTCATTTTCTGCTACATTTGTAAGCATGTAACATAAAATTATTGTTACATTTCGAATTTTAGGTACAAATCTTGCAGTTATTATTCTATCAGATAGGTTGCCATTCTCTAAAGCATTTCTTTGCCATTTTAGTTAGCAGAATACCAACGCCATTTCTGTGTTTGGCTTCTTCTCCTATCTGCCCAGAATAAATAAAAGTATTTTCATTTTGTGTGGTGATCTGTCCAAAATCTTTCCATCTTACTTCATTTAGTCCTAAGATATCTATCTTATATGCTTTCATTTCTTTTTCTACTTGTTTTAATTTACCACCCTCATTAAGAGTTCTTATATTATAGGACACACACAATGTTGTATTACTGAAAAGTTCTCCCTGTGTGTATTTTTGTATAAATGTCCTAAAAGAATTATTATTTACTGTGTTGAAAGAGATGTTTGCCTTAATCATCTCGCACAAGTCCTTGAAAGCTCCTTTGTTTATTTCACATTGTTAATGTTTCTTACACAGTGCTCTCCATTACCTTTTACAGATAGGTCACAGACCTTGCACATATTTCTTTCTTCAACCATGAAATCTTCCTTATCAACTGCTTCCAAATTCTTCAACATTGAATATCTTGTATTCTTTACTTTCAGCATCTAAAATAAACATTCAGATACATTATTTCAAACTGCCACATTTTTACAGCCTTATGAGATATATACAATATATCTACTTGCCCCCCACCCCCACCCCACCCCACCCCCAGGATGTCTGATTATATGCTTAGTTCTCTGTATACTGCTTCACATCACCCTCCATTGATGTGAAGAATCCAAGATTCCCTACACACCAGATGCACATACCCTCATTGCAACTGCACAGCACAAGTAGCGGCTGAACCTTCAAAGTCTAGTAATAAGACAGTGTATAATCTGCCATTATTTTTAAGTTATTTTAAGAATTTGTCCTTATTGGAATGTAAAATGGTATGTGGGAACATACCTTGATTGAATTGTTAAGTGAGTTACAGCAATAAGGCATTTGTATATAATATGCCATTATTTCTTAAAGTTAATAATTTAAGAATTTGTCTCTGAAATTTCACTATGCTTTTGACACAGTATGCAAAAAAACACCATTATGAACAGTTTTTTATTTGCTCGTTGGGTAGTAAAATCAGCAAGTCACGTTCTACTGCAGTGGATGTTCGAGGGAATAGAGGTGATACACTTCTGCTGCCCACTAAAGGAACCTGAATAACTTGCGATTTGGTATACATGTGAAACCGCTGTAAATCAAGTATTAAAGTTCAGTATGAAAATCTCTTATGTCCAGTTGTTACCATTAAAGTATACACATAACTAAATGCAACGTTTGGTATTAGGTCTAGAGTTTCAGAAATTAAACTTTTGGCTTGCATAGTGATTTTGGGAAACCAATAGGACTTTTTGTTTGCATGTTATTGCTAATGTTTCATAATGCATTTATGCTTTCTGAACTAGTGAGCAAAGGCAATTTCTTATTTGTTTCTCAAGACAACGGAAGAAGGTATTCACTATGTGGTGGAAGACTTGAACCATTTTGACTTAGTTGCATAGCATCAATTATGGCAGACATTTGGAAGCTTTGTAATCTAATAAGATCCAAGTATACGTATTTGCTAGGCATGCCATACTCAGGAATTCCTGTGTTTGGTATTAAAAACAATTGCTTCTGTAATATAGAGAACTGTTAGAAATTGTTCTGATTCCCATTAATTGTATGTAGGTTAAATATAAATTAAAGAATTTGACCTAGTGCAACTGTCCCAGATTTAATACCAGAAGTAAATAAAAATAAAGGCCTCTTACAAGAAATCAAATCTAGCCTTGACATAGATGGTAGTGTGTTTGCCACATGTTCAAGAGGTTTTGAGTTCGAATCTGGTCAGGGTGAATTAGCTGGATAAGGTTTTATGTCCGTGTTTTTCCTTATCCTGAAAGATGAATGTCAAGTAACTTCGAACTCTATGAAACCTGGGCTCATTTTGGGCCCATTTTGTACATTGTCTTGATTTGACCTAACATTTTAAAGGACAATTCCTTTCTTGGAAGTGTTGAAAACAGTGTTATGTTAAATTAACTTTAAAAGAGAGTCGATTAATGACACTAAACAACACTTACTTTTAAATTTTTCCGGTACATGTTTCAGAGGCTTTGCCTCTATCCTCAGCCGATGGCCAATTAGTCGATGGCCGGCTGAGGATAGAGGCAAAGCCTCTGAAACATGTACCGGAAAAATTTAAAAGTAAGTGTTGTTTAGTGTTATTAGTGTCTTTAAAGTTAATTTAAAAGGACGTTAACTTTAAAAAAAGAATATACAGCCTCTTGAGCATACAATAATAATAATAATAATAATAAATACATTTTGATTATTAATTCTGCAATTAATTCCCAAACTTCACTTCACTTGGGACATTTTTTACAGAACGTTAGCTTGTAACAATTCCTGTTAACATACTATATGTTAAAGATATTTGCATGACATATAAAGGCTAAATCTTCATTTTCTGAAATAGCCTGTAAACCATAAGAGATAGACCTCTTTAAAATGGACATTTTATTTCAGAACTATTTCTGAGATTTTTATTCTTCTTTAAACCTTTTAATGTACTATCATGTTTTGAAATGATCACCATTCAATTTTTTTCTTGCAATAGCATGAAATTTCAACAATAGCATATAACTCTTGACTGTTGCTTTTGTCTCCTCTATTCTCTCTGCACACTGCAGTGAAACTTGTAATGAAACCATTTTTGCAAAAGTTATCTCAACATTAAGTATATAAAAATATTTTTGAGTCTTTTTTCTTATTGTTTTCTCCATGTTCATTCCTTATTTTCAAAAGTAATAACTAGAAGAATAACCTAAATACTAGAGTGAAGCCAACCACAAGGAGATTTCATATCAGGCTTCTGAACAATAGACTCCCAAGTAAAATTTAATCAAATTATGGAAAAAAAAATAAGAGAGTAGAACTTAAAACTATATAGCATTCATAAATTTTGCAAAAGCATTTGATAGTGTTTAATAAGGTTGGAGATGTAAGTGCAGATATTTTGATAATCAATATCTTAATATGTATCCACTTCATTATGCTGGTTGTTTTTTCTCTCTTTATCTAGCAGTTTCCGCACAAACCATTTAAAGTGAAACCTCACGATTACATTCTCAGTAACACTGTTACATTTATTATGCGCTGTCTGGAAAGTCCCTGGATGTTCCATATCATTGTATAATTTTATCATGTATAACGCTTTCAAATCTTGCTATTAGTACTGTTTTTTGGATCAAAAATCAATAAAGCATATGCTTTGTATATAAGAGTATATATATATATATATATATACCAATGATTTATAAAATGTATAATGTTTTAAAAGTATCATGAGAAAATAGTTTGACTCTACTGAGATTCGTTCTAGCTCGAATACTTTATCTGGAAAACCCTTACAGTCCATGTATTGACAGTCCACACTGTCAATAGATTTTCAGGAAAGGAATTTGCACTTACAAAAGGTTCACTTTCTGTATTTCCTTAGTCTTAGAATTTTGTGCATTGTGTAGTGAATTGTAGTAGTCACAAAATAACAGAGCATAAGTAAGTGAGAAATTGCAAATTCTGCAGAAGTATGATGCAAATTCTGCCCTAAAATTCCTACTTCTGAATCTCAAGGAATTCCCTCATCTAGTATTAAGAACTAGACCTTGACTTCTCTGCTTCCAGTGGCTTGATAAATTTATGCAGACATGGCATAGTGCATAGCAAATCAGAATTGGTTAGTGACAGTGATGTGATTGAAAATGGAATAATTCATTATATGAGAGCAAAGCAGTTAGCAATCAAAGAATTTTTCCAAAAATAAAATAAATATATAATCCTTTTGTAATTTATGTCCGCCCCAACGTTAAGTTATATTGGATGGTGAATGAAATGGGTGAAATGGTGCTCAAAAGAGTCCAGGGTCCATGGACATTCGTCTTGAAGGATAAGGGAAAACCCTGGAAAAAACCTTATCCAGGTAACTCACCCTGACCGATATATATAGTTCATTTTCAAGTGTATTGTACCCAGATCTTAAAAGTAAAATTGAGTATGCTTAATTTTGTATTCAATTGGGTCAAAATTGCTTTTTAATACCTTAAAAATCATAAGTGTATATTGCTGTTCAGATTATGCGTTTAGGCCATGGTCCCTATAATTCGAAGGTTTTACTGTACATAGTTTACCTTATGTTTTTGCATGGTCATAACTGTGCTGAGAAATGAACAGGCCCTTTCAGTATACTCTATCCACTTTACTTCCATGTGTTCGCATCTCCTTGTAGTTTAGGTAAGCTAAGATCATTGGTTTTAGTTAACTGATGGAAATTAATCATTTCTACACACTATCTAAGATCATTGGTCTTGTAGAGAGAATTCAAACTTGATATATTTGTTATCATGAACAGCCCACTCTGTATTATGTCTACCACTCCACTCTCTTGGCCAAAGTAAACATGTATAGCTTGTGTGAACCACACTTACTTGAAGGTACTACCTAACTTGAAAATATATGTACTAATCTTAATAAGTAAATAGCATTGAAAAAATAGGAATTGGGGTAAATATGGGCAGAAAGAAACAAAATACGAGGATCATTCTGAAAGTAATGCATCCTATTTTTATTCATTGTGTAAATCACAAAAGCACAGTTAAATAGAGCAATATTTCAGCTACAGATTGCCATTTTTCTACGTAGTCCCTACATTCATTATGCACTTCTGCTAACGATGAATCAGAGCCTGCATGCCACACTTGTAAAAATCTGAATCAGCTGGGGCTAACCACATTCTTACAGCTTTGACAACAGCATCCAAGTCTTGAAAATTTTCGCCACATAGTCCAGCTTTCAGAGGCCCAAAGAGATGGAAGTCTAAAGGCACTGAATCTGGACTGTATGGTGGATGTGGGAAGACAGTCCAGCCAAACTTAACATGCCTGGCATTATGTTGCAGGTGAAAGTTGGTCTTCTCTGGCCTTACCTGGAAATTCGGGCTTTCAGCTTAGTCAGTGTTTTCTTGTAGCATGCTGAATTGATAGTTGCTCCAGGACATCCAAAATAACCACACCCTGGCTATCCCAGAAGACTATACACATGACTTTGCCTACAGATGGCTTTGTTTTGAATTTCTTCTTTGTCGGAGAATTCACATGTCGCCATTCCATGGACTGTCTTTTGGCTCATAATGGTGACACCACGTCTCATCTCCAGTGATGATGCTATTCAGAAAATTGGCACCTTAAGCTTCATATTGGTCCACAAGGTCCTGACAAATTTCCATTTGATAATTTTTTTGTTCTTATGTAAGCATCCGAAGGGACCCATCTTGCACAGACCTTGTGATAACCAAGATGTTCCAACATTGTTTCCAAGACATTACAACCAACATTCAAGTTTGCACACAATTCTGTAGTTATCCTCGGATCAGCACTGATGAGTTGATCAAGACGCGTTTCATTGTGAGGGGTGACAGCTGTGCAGGGTCGACCAGGTCATGCACACCATTTTCACCCATTCTAAAATGCTGTACCCATCGCCTCACATTGCTCACATCTATAGTTTCGTCTCCATACATCTTTAGCAAGCATTGATGGGTTTCAATTGGTGCAGTTTCTTCTGCAGTGAGAAATTCAATCACATCTGTTTTATATGCACATCTATATCAGACTCAATTTTGGAGCACTCCAAAACACTCTGGCGCCAACACCACAGAACAAGGGAACCATCTGAAAATGAAAGAGGAAGGTTCAAGCATTACCACTACACTAATGACATGTGGCTCGGACATCCAAACACAACACAAAAAATAGGAGGGATTACTTTTGGAATGACCTTTGTAGTTTCATGAAAAAAAATGAGCAATAGTAGAGTGTATTGATAATTAAGAATTTTAAGCAGCTTTAAAGAAAAGGTTATTATTAGATGAAGGTATTGAAAAATGGAATGGGGGAGTGAAAATTACATTGAGGTATGTAACAAGGAGGCTAGAATGGGGTGTGCTTGGCCAAGAACAGTGTTATAGAGGGCAATGAATTTTTTGGGGCAAAAAATCCTCTGCATTGTTTCCATTAAAAGGGAAGTTAAGCAAGTGGTGCCATGTTATAGATGGCACATAAAAGAACCTCAAGCTCAGCAAAATGCCTCTGAGCAAAATTAAGTTGTCTTTCACCTCCAGTATAAAAGAAATGCTGACAACCACGCAGTTGAAGAGAAAAGCTCAATTTAAACTTAAAAACAGGTGTAATGAATTGAAATGGCCTAAGTAAGAGGAAAAGGGGGCAGAGATCACTAGTGTAGTAGACTGTGGTATAATTGGTAAAAGGGGAGAATTTAATTTGGGAGAAATGGAAAGATTTTTCGGTAGGGTTGAAAGTTGGAAAGATCTGTAACTCAAGATCAGAGGAATATATAGATAAAGTAGGAAAATATTTAGGAAAAATAAGGTTGAAATTTGAAGAGCAGAGAAAACAGGGGAAAAAGACGAAAAAGATTTTAAAACTAATGGAATCAATAGAATAAGACCTGAAGCTTTCCTGGTGACGAATATGTTCAAGTTCTTGGGAAGCAAGCCAGGTGAAAAGACGATTAGAAATTGACATTTCAGGAGCGTACATCTCTCCCATCATCAGGATATTTTATTAAGTGTTATAACCACAAATGAATCAGTGGATATAACACTAATATAAGCAAAGGCAAAACACTATCAATATTTGCATTACAGAACAAAAGACTTTTCAGTGATTCATTTGTGGTTATAACATTTAATAAATATCCTGATGATGGGAGAGATGTACGCTCCCGAAACATCGATTCCTAATCGTCTTTTCACCTGGCTTGCATTCCGAGAAGAACTTGAACAGACTTTCCTATTTTATTATATAACAAACTGTTAAATATATGGGAAAAAAATAGAAATAAGCTAGTCCAAGGAGTATAAAATTGTGTAAATCTTTATGTAAAGTTTAAAGAAAATGATAAATCATTCATTGAAGTATTTATACATTGTTATTGTTCATTGCACTGTCCTCAACTACCAATAGAAATATATATGCCTATATCACCAGCAGCCTGTATATATTATATATAAATATACAGAATTTATTTAATGGAAGTTTGAAAAGTATATACGTTTCCTTGCCTAAAGTCACAACCATCAAGCTTATATTATTCATGTTGAACTTGATTCTATGCAGTGTTTCAATTGCAAACATCATCTCATAGTATTTTGAAATGATGTAAGCTGTTTTCAGGTGTCTTATAAGTAGACCGTGAACAAAATGCAGTAGGAGGCATGGCTTACCAACATTGGAGTCCTTTAGCTTTCCCCCTCTACCGTCATTTTAGATTGCCTCTCCTCCATTGCACAGGCTGCACTGGTCATCTGTTTCACTCACTTTCGCATTCACTGTTACATTCACTCTTTGCATTTTCTGCCGAATCACTGCGTTGTTCCTCAGGGTTTAAAGAAATTATGATTCTATCTATTTGTTGATTGATTGTGAGGTCATGTCCGAGGTAATTATTTTCTGTTAACTTTGAAAATCAAAATAGTATTAAAATACACGTGTTTTGTGTGGTTTACACTCTGTTGCATGCAGGAAGGGAGGGGTAGGAGTCACGTGATGCTTGGATGGCAAGAAGGGGAGAAGGCTCTCCTCGTGCGTGCACACACTGCCTGCTTTTGTTTGCGGTCTACCTGTAGGAACTTGTTATATGAAAGAAGCTAGAAACAGCGATGTGTTAAGATGTAATTTACCTAAGATGAGTTGGTACTAATAGCACTCACTTTTTTTAAGTAAATTACATCTAAAAACATTTACTATTTTGAACAGTGGAAAATTTAGGCATCTTTGAGGAATGTTTTAAAGGTTCTAGAACGCAAACCGAGGACTTTCCTTTTCTATTGGATGAACTTTATCTGAGCGTATATGTATTACACACACACACACGCACGCACGCACGCGCACACACGCACGCGCACACACACAGACAGACACACACGCGCGCGCTCATATCTGCCACGATGAAGGCAATGTTTGAAAAGTTATTGGCTAAAATAGAGAAGTAGACAGAAATGAAAATGGGAAGTGAACTAACAGTGAAATCTGGAATGGGCCAAATGAAGAGTGAAATAAGACAAATTAAGAGAAATAACATTGAATTCTGCAATGGAAGAAATTAAATCTGGAATGAACAAGATGGAGAACGATATAACGACAATGAAGGAAAAGAGGACATAATTGAGTTGAAGATGAAGCTGTCAACGAAAATTGATTAATGACTATCTGGTGGAAAAATGAAAATTCTCGACCAATGTGTTAACGCCTGCGTGGAAGTTGGTTTAGCGTCCTGGAAGAAATTACTGGTGGCAGTACCAAGGAGTTTATGACCATGATGGAACAAATGCTTGCTACGAGACTCAAGAACTAGGTCTAGACGCCAGGACATAACATCTGTGCGTGTCAAACCATCCAAGTATGATGGAATGTCAACCTTTGAAGTCTTCTGCCTACAATTCGCCTCCGTCGCTGCCACAACCAATGGCCAACAAGAAAAAGTCACAGAGGTGATAGCCAGCCGTCAGGAACGAGTGCCAAAAGTTCAGAACGTGTCCTATGTTGGCGGTATCCGGTGACATCTGGGAGGCCCTCCAGAACCGGTTTGGAAACCATCATCTGGCCACAGCCTATCGTAGCGAGCTCAAAGCGATGCTGCATCAGCCAGAGCAGACGTAGTAGTTTGCTCTGACAGTGGAACAGTTTGGCAAGTAAAGCTGTAGTGGAACTCCCGACCAGTCACGTATCCCAGGAAACTAACTTCTCCTTTGTTGATGGAGTGGGCAGTGCTGAGATTCAAGAGCTTCTGATGCTCGGCAAGTACAAGACCATCCTCAAGGTGCCGACGGCAGCATTGAAGATGGAGGTGACCAAGAAAATAACTTGTCCTACCGCTAAGATCAGGAGTACCTAGTACGTAGGGAATGGAGGAACAGCCCAAGGACGTTGACAGTCTCCCAGAGGTGTGTGTCGAAGGTGTAGCTAGTCAGGACATTTAGCAAAGGACTGCCCATGCCAAATCAGAGAGTTGACAGTGACATGGATGGACGGAAATGAAATGTGCAGTGTTCATAAAGAAACATTAGTAAGTACTATAATCTATTTGCTTTAAGAATAAAGTAAATGTCAGAAAGGCACGTGGCAGAAATGAACTGCATTGGTGGGTGGATTTTAATACTTCCACAATATAGTTTCACTATTCATTAAGCTTCTTGCTTTACCTGCTTTCAATAAACCAATTGTGTTGTTATATAATTAACATTATAATATGATTACTGCAAAAACAATGGCTCCCAGGTGTTCAGGAATATACTGGTGGAGTAGCAGCAAAGATAGCAGTTAAACGTAGGTGAAGGCATGGCTGTTTACGTGTGCACAGGCAGATGTTTTGTTAATCAGTGGCATACTAGAGATGGAGCTCAGTGCAGAATGCAGAGGAATACTTTATTTTAACAGCAAATACATTGTAATGTGTTTGCTCTGTATTTTTAGAAGTAAAAAATAAGTGTTAGTGCTGAGCCATTTCAGCAACAAATATAGTGAGTTTAGTACAACTTTGTCTTGTCATTTGTCACATTATATAGTTATTACATACATATTTGATGCTTTAAACATCCATTATGTTACTAACGTCTTCCACAGACCAAAATGAATTTTGATGAAGTGAATGCTTAAACAGTTGTAGCACTGATATTCTAAAAGCTGCATGGTATTCACCTTAGAGATTAAAAAGAAAGAAAAGGAAAAAAAAAAAAAAAAAGTATTTACCTCACCAATGAAATCTGTACTGAGAACCTCTAGAATTGTAGGCAGATTTGCTAACCAAAACTAAAGAGTGAGTTTTGAAGCTTCAGATTTTAGTGAGAAACAAAGCAAAGAACAGTGTAAAGTAAAAGGGAGGGATTGTTCCATAAAGATGCTTCTGTTCATGAACTTTGATTGTGCATCCTGTCTCAAGAAAGGAATTAGTGTTCAATTCTTTAAGCTGAAATGCACAGTGCTGATAAATAACATGCTCTTATACCCAACTTCTATCATTATTGCTTAATGATAATGTAACACTTGTAGAACACACGTTGCACATTTATAGTGTGTTTTAATCTAATTTTTAATGTAATTTTGCATAATTTTTAGTTTCCATTTTTGAATGGAATGGTCAAATAGCCAAATTTGCAAAAGTTTTCAAGTGAATTTTAAGGAAAATTGTAACCAAAACTGAACATAATTAACTTATATCCGCAAATGCAAGGATGTTTAATTTGAAGTAATATGACAAATCTTAGGTGTAACATTTATGTAACTTTCTCTACCTACTGTTTATTTTTATAAGGTGCTCCAAACTATTACACAAGCTTAATTTTTCTATCTGCTAAATGGGATAAAACATTTACAGAAATGAGTAGTTTATACTCATTTTGTCATACGTAATGGGGGTACAGGAAACTGAAACAATAGCCGAAGGTTAAAAAGCAAATTGTTATATAGTGGACTTTTCTATAATCTTCCTAACATTGTAAAAAAAACTGAATGAATGCAGCATTTTGAAAAATAACGAAGTATTTTAAAATGTAATAGATATTTGCAAAATGATGCTACAAAAAAATAAAAAGAAAGAAAGAAATATTTGAAAGAAATGTGTTTTAAAGAGATCCACATTTTTGTTCAACTTCTTATAGTTTACCTATTATACAAAATTCCTTGTGAATGAAGAGGACTTTGACAGCTGTCTAAAATATATTCAAGCTATACTATTTGTCATGCAGATATCTAAAATATATGGTATTTTAATCAAAATTATTGGGACCATTTTCGATATAACATTTTTTCTATGTAAAGAATAGTTTGGGGTGGGGGATTCTCTTCAAAATCTTTGTATCACTTCATTTGAAAAATATTGTACTTAAGTATCAAATTGGATATATGTGTTTGGAGGAATTTAGTAACAGTGACGTAAAAATTAATCTCAATATCTTTAAAGTAAGTGACGAGTATCAATAAACCAACTACAAATAGTTTTTGAGATCAAATTGGAAGTTTAACATTGTTTTTTTTAGTTATACTATTTACACTCATCTTTACTTTTAAATGTTAGAACACTATTTAAACATTTTCAAGGGAATTGGTCTTTATGATCAGCTACTGGCTGACTCGACTGAGCTAATGAGTTCCCCCAGATGATTTCTTTTTAACATGCATTTCTGGTTAAATCTTGCTGTGTCATTTTTTTGGGTGAAATGCAATTTCTCCTCTTTCTACCGGGAACATGTTGTAGAAAGTATAAATGAGAAATGTAAGACTTAAGCAAAGATTTGTGTGAAGCTTTGATCATTTTTATGAAGGTAGCGTAAAACAAATAGTATTATATTCCTTCTGCCATTCCTTATTCCCAAGAGCTGACCCATATCTCCAAGATTGGGTGTGTTTATGTATTGTCTGTCACTTTGCACATAACTTTGTCATTACTTGATGTTCTGCTCTCTGTTATTGTAGTATGTCAAAATATTTGATGAAACACACTGACCAATACACAAAAGGTTGATTTCTCTCACTATTACATAAGCAGAGTATATCATCTTAAAATGTAATGAAGCAAATCATTAAGAGTTTACAATCAGTAAATTGCAATGCTTTTATGTATCTTAATGTCATTTGTGCTTTCTCAAATTCAGTGGCATAGGCAGTTAACAGGATCTACAATATGATATGAGTTAATACAAGGGAAGGAACCTATCTTGTGGAGTGTGATGTATAAATTCAGAAAATTAATTTTATCACCACTTTGCAATACAGAAAGAAGAGCAATCAAGAAGGGTTTCACTGTATGCATAGCTAAGTGCCAAGTGTGATCAGTGGTGAAATAATGCAAAATGTTCCAAGTTTAATTTAAAAAATTAAATTAAATTTTAAATTCCTGAACTTAGTACTTTGGAAATTAGCAAATCTATACATACAGACAGATGCATATTATGTATTAATTGTTGACTCGGTAAATAGAGATGACTTCTTCATGCAATACATGATACTCAGATATTGTAGTGTATCCTTTGGATTCTATTTTTGCAGAATTCTTGAGTAATGTTTTAATTTCAACAATACAGAATAGTATTGTGTGTTACATAATTATAAATATTAATTTTTCTAAAACTTTTTCCAAAAATGATTGGGCTTGAAACCAAGGTGGGTCAAGGTAACATCTTCATTTATGCATTTGTAATAAATAGATGGGAGCATTGTATAAGGAATGTCCTGTATCTCTTTGGTATTTAATTAGGACTTTTAATGCCAGAAATATGAGATGGAGCAGGTATTAATTTAGAATATAACGTAAACAATGAATGTTTTGATGGAAATACACGATTATAAATGCAAGGATTTTTTTTTTTTTTTTTTTTTTTTTTTTTAGTACACAGTGCTGTCTATTTTCTGAATTTACTGTTAACTGTTAACTAGCAATATTTCATAATAAGGTTTAGCTTTCTACTATAGTTACAGCACTTAACTACAGTTAGCTACAGTGATAAGCTTAGAAAATAGATCTAAATATACTGCCAATGAACTTACAAAAGCAAGTATTTAAAGCTTGTAAATTTTATAATAGAGGAAAAATAAATTTCCTTTCTCTGTTCACAAGCAGTTGTTTCACACTCTGTTTACAGCAGTTGTCTTACAGTTTTTTGTAAAATTGTTGTATTTATGAGAATTTCAAAAATTTTTATCATTGTCATGTAAAAGAATTAAAATAAGTTTAGTTCTTCTTTCTGTAAAATGTAATAAAATGTTGAATATATTGTTTTTCAAGTTTTCTTAGAGATTATGGTGTACATTATTTTGCCATATAAAAGGTTAAATGAATGAAATTATTTGTAATTGGACTAAAAGGGAATGAATGTTGTGAAGTGCTGTACACGAAGAATCAAGTAAAAGCTTGGATAATTATAGAAATGGGAAGGAGTAGTTGCAGACAAGGAAATAGTAATACATTCTGTATGGATATACCTATATAATTTTCATTCTCTGTGGAAAAACAGAAAAAAAAAATAGGAATTCTCCCTAATAACTTCAATTATCCTTATTAGAAGCATTTGTGTACCAGTTATGGAAATCAATTCCTTTTTCTATCTTGGATTTCCTTTTTTTGTAGTGACTTTTAGTTTATATTGTTTTGGGATCTTTTCAACAATGTGAAGAAGACTTTTTTCAGTAAGCTTAATTGTTATACATACTCAAAATATGTCTTAAGCTGAAATCTATTAAATGGCTAATATGGAACTGGAGAAATGTAAAGACATCAGAAATAATTTATACAAAATTAGAAAAGAAATGTATATATTTTATATACAGAGTCTGATCCTTTTCCTAGCTTTCTTTAATATATTATCTAAAATTTACAAAGATATACTTAGTATTTCAGCACATTTATAATTAAAACTTCAAACATCATTTTTTGATTTAGAAATGGGCAGAAGACTTAGAATGAGAGTGTAACTAATCATTATTAGTCCTGTATAGAACATGGTGATTGCAAAAAAATATTCTGTGTCTGCTTACTTACAATCATGTCGCAAAGAAGAGCTAAGAGATAACATTTAAAATTACAAGGATCTTTGGAATAATTACAAAAAGTGCTATTGAACTGCTTACTTTTTGGGGAATTGTCAGGGTAGGCATTTCTCTTGAGGTTTGCATATAAGATACATTTGTGCCACATTGTGCTGAGCAGGATTATGAAGATAACGTTTTGAAGAGACTTTGTTTGTAAATAGTAGGTGAATGTTGAGTAAATGAATTGGTATAATATGTATGAAAACTATATGTATATTGTGTATAAAAACTGTAAATTTGTAGTTGCTCTGATTTGTCTTTACCCCAGTGGATCTTTTGCAATTTTTTAATGTATGTAGATAACATATGTATATTGGATGATAAGTACTCTTTGTTTTTATATTGTTTGGTTTGTGTTTCAAATAGCGTTGTTTTGATTAAACTTTTTCCGTGATTTTCATGATGCAGTATGTAGTGAACTCTTAATAAAACAACATATCTTGCTGCATGATAAAATATTTGATAGTGAATTTCCTTCATTAAAAATACACAGCCTTATTTAAACTGCTGAAATTCACAGCAGATATTTCCTGAGAAATCTTTAAGCTTGAAACATATGTATTTGATACATAAAATCTGAAGCTAATAATAGTGAAGCAACACAAATATTACAATAATATATAATAATTTGTTACAAACATCACTTGTCTTTCCAAGAAATTATAAATTCCTCACAGTACTGAGGACTGTTTTGTAGATATATCATTTGCATCCTCAGCAGTGATGTTTATATTTGTTATCATTATCACTGCTAGGTGACGGATTATTTGTATATTTATTACCAAACTTTGAAAGTAAAAAAATATTGACAATCAAATGGCAGTATTTCAAAATTCATGATGTGATTTCTATTTTTTAAGTTAAACAGTTTGTTTTTAACTTCTGAATTTATTTCATGGTTAAATGACCAAATATGATCTGCCACAACTGTTTTATCAATCTGTTTATACCTAATATTTCTAAAATGTTACTTTATTCTGGTTTCCAAATTACTTTTGGTCCTTTCAATGTAAACACAGAGTCTAACCAATTAAATTGATAAATGCCTGGTTTCTTATTGGAAATGTTACATTTTTTAGAAAATTTAGTAAATTTGTTATATTGGATTTATTTTGAAGAACCAAATTATGCCAAATTCTTTAAAAAAAATTATAAATGTTGTATTAGCTCAGGATTGTAATTTTTAAAATTATAATCATCTCTTATTTTTTTAAGGGTAGAAACATCACATATTTTTCTGATATTTAAATTTTTCAATCTTTTTATATCTTTATTAAAACCAGTAATTAAAGCAGTATTGATTATGTGTTTATATTCCCTATTTAATTTTACTTTATTTAGGGGCATATTTGTTTTCCTGTAAATTAAACTATTAAAGCAAATTTATGTGAAATAGGATTAAAACTTTAATTCTTTATGTAATTATCAATATGAGTTGATTTCCTGTAAATGCCAAAGTTTACTTTGTTATTTTTTATAATCTTTAGATCTAGAAATGGAAGGCAACCATTATTTTCAATTTCTAACATGAGCTTTTTCTTGTAAACTCACATGTTTTAAAGCATAATTTGTGTTTATCAGGAGCAATAGCAAAAATGTTATCTATGTATCTATACCAAGTTTTAAAAAATTAAAGGGAATGCTTTAATGACTTGCATTTCAAAAGAGATCAACAACAAAAGGTGAAAGTGGATTACCCATTGCTAAACCAAAAGTTAAATTGAAAAAAAAAATTATCCAAACAAAGATTAATAATTAAAATTAATACAAATTCTTTGTAATCTCTTTTTGACATTTCATCACATACATTTTTATATTATTGAGGGACTGGTTTTGCAAGTCGTCCCTCAATAATATATAATATAAAAATGTGATGGTGTGTTAAAAACCAAACTACAAATCTTTCTTTTTTCTTCTTCCAAATGATCTGGATATCAGTGTTACTAAATTTATCCAATCAAGCATAAAAGATTGGTAAGTTTGGTAAGTTCAACAAAAGCAAGTATTAATCTAAAGAACTCAACCATTTTTTTAAAAAACACCAAAAGTTTTTCTCTAGGAAGGATAGGAAATAAAACAGCTTTCTCGCCTCACCGTCATCTTCGTGATCACCCTATCATTGGAGGTAATGGACACCGTCCTCTGGGTGCATCCACCTGAGAAATGGGTCCAGTTATCACATAGTAGGGTGAGGTTATCTTTGAAGGTGTAGTTACCATATGGGGAGTGTTGGTATACATAACAATAAATTTGAGCCTTTAAGTATAAAATACAATTGACTAAGTCATTTTACATAAACTTAGAAATAAACACACAATAGTAATAGTCATGGATAGTATCTTCAAATTAAAATAAGTATAGTTAAAACTTAGGGATAGGATATTAAAACATTCCTGCATATTATAAAATTGATTTTACTTTAGTCTTGAACTTAAAATGTTCCAAATGTAAAGTTCTTACTTTCCCTGGAAGCTTATTGTATATATTAATAGCATTAAATACACGAGAGTTGTGTATTTTACTTAACCTAGAAAATGGTGCAGGGATATTTGAATTACACCTTGTACGAGGGCTGTTCAATAAAGAATGATCACTTTTTTTTTTTTTTTTTTTTTTTGACAGCATACCTTTACTCATCCTCATAATTTTGATGGTCCTTCTCAAAATAGTCTCCCCTGAATGCGACGCACTTGTCCCAGCATTTCTGCCAGTCTTCAAAGACATGCTGGAAATCATTTTTTGTGAGATCCTTCAAAATCGCCTCTGCAGCCTTCACCACTGCTTCTGATGATGGATAATGCCTCCCACGAATGCATTTCTTCAAGTTAGAGAATAGAAGAAAAAAGTCACATATGGCTAAATCCAGATTATAGGGAGGGTGAGGGATGCACTTAACATTGATTTTTGCAAGATATTCAGCAACAACATTGACAATATGCAGCCGCGCATTATCGTGGCGCAGCACCCAGCCTGCTTCACAGAAATGTGGTCTTTTGCGCCTGATATGGACTTGCAATGTTTTCAGGACATCCCTGTAGTATTGTCCAGTTACTGATGTGTGTGCAGGTACAACATGCTGATAAACCATTTCATGAATATCAAAGAATGAGTTGACCATAACTTTCCCAGCAGAAGCAACCACTTTTGCTTTTTTGGGGGTTGGTGATGGAGATTTCCACACTGCATTTTACTGTTTGCTCTCTCAGGAGTTTCATCAGCAGTGACTATGTTTGAAAGAAACTCTGGATCTTCCTGTAAAATCAAAGTTAACTGCATGCAGACCTGCATGCGAATGTCCTTTTGTGCGGGAATCAACAGTCTTGGAACCCATCATGCACAAACACCTCTCATGTGTAATGTTTCTGTCACCAACGTGTGGGTGGCACCCAATGAAATGTTCAGTATTTCAGAAAGTGATCTTAAGGTAATTCGTCGATCCTCTCTCACAATGGCAGCAGCAGTTTTGATGTTTTCTTCCTTAAGAGCATAAGTGGAGCACTGGGTCCACCTTGCTTTGAAATTGATTGTCTCCCCTCTTTAAACATTTTAAACCACCTTCGAGCTGTGTTGTAAGGAAGAACAGACTCTCCATAGGCCTCAGCTGAAGATTTGTTGAGAAGAAAGCAGAATTTCAAAGCTGCATATTGTTCCTCGCGTGTTACCTCCATTGCAGTGGTAGGCGATACTGTACATGTCTGAACTTGCCTGGTTCTCACAGGCGGGAACCAGGAGTACCAACAAAGAAACTACCACAGCGTGTTTGTTTCACATTAAGCTAACAGAATATAAAAGATTGAAGTTTAGTGCGAAAAATTATGACCGTAAAAAATTATGATCATTCTTAATTGAACAGCCCTCGTATTATGGATATGGAAGTTGCCTCTGAAATCATAACTTGTAATTTTTTCTTTAAAATAATAAATCAAGAACATATAAATCATACACAGCGCCTTCACTTATAAACAAAGACCTGTAAGAAACATCAGGCACACTTCTTGTAATTATCCTTAATGCTTTTTTTATACATCTTTCTGGCCAGCTTCATTACAATACAATATAAGACCATATATAATGATACTTTCAAAGTTTGCAAAGGCCTGTTTTATGCAATGTTTTGATATCTTATTTGTAAGGTTCCTTAATAGATGCAAAACTCTTGAATACCATTTACAGGTGTAGTGTGTGTGAACTTGCCATGTTGGCTTTTAGTCAAGATAAATATACCCAAGAGTTTTAGTGGTTCACATGCTTTGTTTATATGCTTGAGCGTGAAGATTAGATTCTTAGTCTTGCCGTAATTTGAATACTATGTTTCAATTTCATTTACAACACTAATACAAATGTTCAACTCATCAAACTTTATAAGTAACCAAAAAAGTAGAATCATCAGCATAAATTGTGGATTTAGTTGATACATTATTAGGTAGGTCATTAATCATTAACGAAAACGAAAAAGGTCACAAAATAGAACCTTGAGGTCCACCAAGCTTTAGCATGACTACATTAGATCTATTACCATTAATTTCAACAACATGTGATTGTTCTGACAGGTAGGATTCAAGAAATTTGAGCTTAGTTTTTCAAACACCAGAATAATTAAATTTCATTAACAGCAGTTCATGAAGTATCTGTCAAAAGCCTGACTAAGATCATAAAAAAGAGCAAGAGTAAAAGCATTAGCTTCATACATTTCATATACAATTGACATAAATTGTTGATCTCCCAGAAATAAAACCATACTGGGAATGTGTTATGAAATTATTTTTTCATAAAATATAATCTTAATTGCCTTAAAACTAACATTTTCTATAATTTTACTAATTACTGGTAATATTGCAATAGGTGTATAGTTTCCTGGGTTGTTTCGGTCAGCATTTTTATATACTGGCACTGTTTAATAATTTGTAACATATTAGGAAATATACCACCTTTAAGCATATATTTCTGCATATGGTGAGGGGTTATATAAAAGGTATGATTTCTTTAATTATGTTATTGCTGAAACCATATATATCTTTACTGTCAGATCTTTTAAAATTATTTACATATTTAAAATCCCTTCAGCTGTAACTTCATCCCATTTAAAGCCGACATTGTTTGGAATACTTGTGTTATTTAGTAGTACCTCAGCAGAATTATTGAGGAAAATTGTCTCAGCTCTTTTTTGCAGACATCTTCAATTGAGACTGAAAAATGTTTTATAAAGTCCTCAGGTACATATGTATATTTTATTTTCTTCTTGTAGTTTCAGAATTTATCAGTTCTCATGCAGCTTCACACATGTTCCCTGCTCTTTCAAGAAATTTGAAATTTCTTTCAAATTTTATATTACTTAGGAGTTCCTTGTCATTTTATACAATTCACCATATTCTTTGGACTTCGTCACTTTATAAAGCGTATTCAGGGCCATTACTTTATCTCTTAATTCTGATAAATCAGGAGTAAAAAAATTTAAAGGTGGGTCTTTAGTGTGATTGACTCTATACTTATAAGTTCTTTTCACATAGGGAAAACAATTTCCATGGATATGTAAAATGTAATGAAAGAACTGTCTAAAACATTCTTTTACATTAATACCATTATAGATTATAATTTCATCCCAGTTAACATGACTAAGATACATATAAACATATTTATATTTGTATACATATACAATATACAAATTTGTATACAAATATAATAACTTAAAACTTCACTTGTCTTGTAAGAAATGATGACACTTTTCTTATAAATTGAACAGGATCACGAATTTGTGAAACTTCTTTCACATCGTCAGCCAGAATCATAAACAATCTCGTCTACGTTACAGTCGTTAGATGTCACTATCTTCATGTTAGTACTACCAAAATCTGAAAATGAAGCAAATTTAAGAACAAAATCGACTGCCAGTATTTCAACATTCATTACACGATGTTTATTTTTTAAAATAAATATCTTTTCCCAAATTAAATCTATCGGACATTTAATTGATTTAATAACTTAACTTCTGGAACTCACCAAACTCTTACATGATGAACATTCTGACATCGAATTCACAATCAAGAACATGAGTGGTTCCATTGCCTTCCTCGCTGCCACTCCTACTGATCACCGATTCACAGCAAAGTACAGTACCTCACCACCTTACTACAAGAAGAAAAGCTGCTGTATGTGACACTTAAGGACCTACCCATATACATCACAGTTGATGTCAATGGAATGCTGCTGAAGTTAGGGTATCCTGTCGAACGGGTTGGACAGCTTCGTTCAAATCGCTCTCCGGCACTACAAAGATTACCACACTTCAGAATAGCTCTGCAGAGTAATAAACATTAGATGGTCTAATTATCCTTGTTATCAGCTTACATGATTTACCACTGATAGCGCCAAATGCAGGCAGTGTTGCCACTAATTTTTTAATAACCCACTTATATGAATGCAATCTGATTTATTTCAGTGTGACGTGTGTATGTCATTCATTTACAATTAGAATTTTAAATGTTAAGATATAAGCAGCAAGAACTGAAGAATGCTACTGTTCAGAATAAAAGTAGACATATCCTTTAAAATGTTTAAGCAAAGAGTGATTGGGGAAACTGCTTAAAGCAACAAATTTCTGTTGTGTATATGACATTATTTTTCATTATTGTCCAATAAAAGAAAGTGTAGATTCCAAGATATTGCCACAGATTTAGGTACTCTTTAAAATTGTTTATTTATAGCTTTGGGCTTCAAGCTTTTCCTTTTATGTATGCACTTGCAACTGCATTAAGATGTACAAACCATTCTTGAACTTTAGATATCCAGCTATTTTCAAGATTTTTTCAAAATGTGAAACAATAACATTCATGCACACAGAGAAAAAATTGTAAATTTAACTCATTAGTAATAGTTTTATTTATTTATTACTTAATTGATTTTATTCATTGTTTTACTGAGGTTGTTAACTGTAAAATTAATCTGTGAAATACAAACTATTACATTCTATGTTTTAATGCCATTTCTCAATCTATCAATCGTTTAGGTACGTTAATCCCTGTGCTTTGGTGTATGTTCCTCATATCTTTACTGCAAAGGACACGTTTTGATATTTTCTAATGAAAATTGCACGTTCAATGTTGAAAAAATGTAGGGTTTGGAAAAATGATATAATTGACTAATTATAGCCACAAATGAGCAAAATTCAGATTTAAAAGTACTTTAATAGGGTTCTGAACCTCCTCTATCATGGATGTATGCAACAGTATTAACCTGAATGTAGAGATACATCATTGGGGAACCTAGAATTCCTAAAGGACTAAGAGCAAAAAACATGCACATTATTGCTTAAACATGCCGTGGCTCAGTGGTTAGACCACTTGGCTCTCACCAAGGCGGCCCGGGTTCGATCCCAGGCGACTGCAAAGTGAGATTTGTGGTGGACAACACGGCGCTGGGGCGGGTTTTCTCCGGGACCTCCGGTTTCCCCCGCCATCTCATTCCACCGGTGCTCCATCTTCATCTCATGTATCAACAGTGTCACCGCCTGCAGTGCCGTATGTAGTAAAAGCGGGCGTTAATCACTACACATTTCATTTCATTATTGCTTAAACATACAGTAAGTTAAGCACTTTCTGGTCACAGTAGGTTATATATTTGCACTCAAAAACCTAATTTGTGTTTTAAAAAGAAACAAAGGTACTAAATTAGGGGGGTGGGAAATAACTCCAAATATTCTTTTTTCGTTAATCAATTTTTAAAAAAAAAGTCACTTATTTTGCTATTGCTTACCCTCTTACATCAATATAAATCATTGTAGAACTGTTTGTGTACCTCAGGAAGTAGTAAATCATATTTATGAGATGTTTTTTATTTGCTGACAAGTGCTATGCACTACTGTGTGTGCACATCTTACATATCCTGAAAACATCACATATTGCTGTAGATTTCCAGTTTTCTTTGTCACTGAATGAATTTAATATGTACCACTTAAGCATAAACAACTTTTCCATGAGGCAGATGTTATGTTTATCTTTCATGTAGTGATTGCTAGGAATAGGCAAAATATAAATTTCATATTGTAAACCATGCTTGTTATAATTATCAAAATTATTTTTACATTTTGCAGAATATAGAGTTCATCAAATGTGACAAAAAAAGTTCATTTGTCCTTATATTTTGGTCAAATATTCATAAATCTTCATATTTTACAAGATTTACAATTTTTTGCCTTTAAAATATCTTCCATTTACAATGAACCAGTCCTTTTGTTTTGGCAGTTTTCTGTGAAGTACATTTAAAAAATGCAAACCAGCATACACAGAAAATACATTAGAAAAAGACCCACTCCAGCCTTACTAACAAGTTAGGTGCAGGTGCAAGTTAGGTTGACAAAATGCAGCATTTATTCTGTGTAACCTCACTAACAAAATTAAATGCCCTCTATTCCTGAAGAGCCTTTATTCTGGTGCACAAATGCATTAAGTGGCATATTGTAATTTGATAAATGAGATAAGCGTGGATAAGATAGATGGATTAGATCAGATACATCGTGGGCCTACCTACTTTGCCATTAGAGCAGCCTTTCATTGTATTTACATGCTTGCTCCTTTCTATGAGGGCCACTCAAAAACAATTCCACTGCGGTACAGTTCACTAACCGTCACACAACTCACACACTGCACAAGTCAACTAACAACTGACTAGTAATTAGCATCTGACTGCGCTCTAACACTTGCGGGCTTTTATATGTCCAATCATTCTTCAAAGCCGCCGACGTTTTAAGGCCTTTCGTGGTGGCATGAGATAGAGTGAACTATCCAGACATCTCTGTCTCTTTCTCTCTCGGCAAGCGTCCAGTGCATGCACCACTATCTCTTTCCTGCCGCACTGACTTGTCGCAGCTCGTTCATGCACACACTATTTACCATCACTCGCAATTTCTTCTTCTGTTTCTTCTGCGAAGGGGTGAAGGGCTCGAACATCATTATGATGAAACTGTCTTGATCGAACGTCTTGTTGGCTTTGACGATCCTCGGTTTGCAGCTCGTCTTTTTCTTCTTCTCCGCTTTCTTACAGGATCTGTGGAAATACACGAACTATGTCTCAACATCGAAAATATTTACTATACTTGTTAACATACAAAATCCTATTATTTTATACTCACTTTTCTATAGATTCCTTTTCGGGTTTCGATGTAGCTGCATCCTTAAACGGCCGATCTTTGTACAGAGGACCACACACATCTTCACGTTGATCCTGCTCGGACTTGCATGCAAGGTCATCACTTTAGGATTTTCTGAAATATACATATTTGTTATTAGCTATCTAACACATAACGACACTTTCATGTTGACACACAATTATAATTCTATTTACCCACGATACACTTTGCAGTTCAATCCACATTGAGCATACGATGCAATTACATCATGATGTACAGGTTTCTTGCATATCACTTGATGTATCTTTCCATCACACGTTTCCTCTTGATGCTCAATCCAATGCTTTTGAAAATCTTCATAGTTGTGCTTGCCCGCCTCGGTAGCGTGGTGGTAGAGTGTCTGCCTCACGTTCAAGAGGTCCCGAGTTCGAATCTCGGTCAGGGTGAGTTACCTGAATAAGTTTTTTCCGGGGTTTTCCCTTATCCTGAAAGACGAATGTAGGGTAACTCTAAGCTCTATGGACCCTGGGCTCATTGAGCATCATTTCGCCCATTTCATTCACTGTCCGATATGATTTAACGTTGGAGGACGTAAAATTACAAAAAAAAAAAATCTCACAGAACTCAGAATCGCTTTCAATAATAGGAGTTGTACCGCTCATATTGACGTTGCGACGTGAAGTGATTGTAGAAACTTGTTCCCTCCTGCGCAAGCGGAACGTATGGAGGGGGTGAACCATGATCAAACCTGCAGAATCGGGGTTACTATGTTACTGTTTTATCACATACCCCCTACCCCTTTTCATCATCGTACGGAGGATGGGAGTTTACGGGTATCGAACCCTGGGCTCTATATTCATACACATGAACCATCAGGGCCTCGGAGTTCACACATGAATGTTTAAACACAACAACTCTTAACAGTCCTCCCCCCAAGACAAGATTTTCGTACAAACATCTCACATTTTAACTTACACATATCTAAAATCGAATGTGTTTTTACCATGCAAGATACGAACCCCCCAACATCATTCTTAGCACTCACAGAATCTATTATCATACATGAGAGTTCCAGCACACCCACACCTTGACACGAAGATCCCCCGCAACCCCACTTCTCCCGTTCCAAACATCCATTCACACACACACACACACACACACACACACACACACACACACACACACACACACACACACACACACACACACACACAACGATCCTGGGTAGCGGCAATACGCCACCGACCGAAACAACAAAAAATCATCGAATATCAAACATGAGACTTCTAAATCATATGAGGTTTCAACATCACACATTCAATTACATACATGAGAATTCTACATCATGTCTAGTGTGATTTAGAATCACAATTTCCATACTACTTGGGCTCCTTTTGCCTTGGTCTTTACGGGATCAGACTTGGCGTTTTCCTTGAGAAAGGCAGTTCTATAGTATTGGATCTTAAACTTTATTTCTGGTGCAGCTTGCTCTCATTGGCGGACGTTTATTATTTGTCCGGCGACTTAACTGAGGTGCTCACTGTTGTGCGTGCTGGTGTCTGTTGCTTTGGATGTGATCTTGGTGTAATTGTTCTTTCGGATACTATTGCCCCTTTTATGTCGCAAGTTTGTGTTGCGATTTCACGTTTAGGTACGGGCTTAGCTGCAACTGCACTATAAGTAACGGTCCTAGGTACAGTGGGTTGACGAACACGCAAGAGTTTCTGGACTTCCACGAAGAACATCCTCTCTCTTACCCAGATGTCTTGGATCGCCTTCTCCTCCATAAAACGGGGGGACGACTAGCTTTGAGGAGGGAGCAGTGTCACCGATCGCATTGTTTCATTAGAGCTGCGACATCACATGTGTTAAGAAAATCACACTTGCAAAGGTGTCATTGTTCTGAATTTCGATAATTTCATCCACATCTCTCATATTTATATCGATCTTATTACCATATATATTAATAACTCATCTGAAAGTATTGTTAACTCTTTAAGAAATTGAATTGCATACGGACATTCGAAAGATTTGAAACGTGTTAGAGTTTCACCATAACTGCAAACCATATGTAATACAAGAGCATACGCTTCATGCTAATGCGTAATGCGAGTCCAGCTTTTATACAATGAATCTTGACACGAATCTAACTTAAGTAATATATATACATTGGATATCTGCATACACCACAAACGGAATCTTAAGACACTTCCAGTATGCATTGAATTCTGTGACATCGTTTTCACCTGCTTTAGGCATAATGATATTTTGACTCATCCTACAGCGTTTTTATGCCTATTTAAAGGTAATTCTGTTGTAAAATATGAATTTCAAATGTCACATACCCACTTTCGTCCTTTATGTTTAGATAGCTGCTTTCCTAGCAAACGTGATTAGTTATCAAACAAAATGTCTTTTATATATCAGAAGATTAACATTATGTGATTTTAGCTCTCTTGGTTGATATAAGAGAATGATTGACTTATTTTCAATACCGTACATTATTATCTACTGAAATATTTGAATTTTGATTCTCGAATTTTTCTACATCTTTCAATGATACGGGGAAAGTTATATATTGAAAGTTAAATTTTTTTGAAATGTCATACTTTTTATAGGACTTGGCTCGATTCTTGTTTTGTCCTACAGGATAGTTGGATGCTAATAAACAATATGCAAAACAATAATTATCTGTATTTCGTATGTTAATAACGGCTCTCTTTCCATTTATAAAGTCTGGTAATTCGGTATACATCCCGGCATTCAATGAATCGTATTGCATCACATATATAGTTATTTTCTCAATACTGTACAGTGCTTTTGAGCTAGTACGCGACTCGAAATTATCCATATGATCTAAAATAGGTTGAGCAAGTTTATTTTCATACCATACCGATATATCTGTTGACTGTTGTATTGGCTCCAGTGCACTATTAACATGAAATTAATGGATAATATCGCTCTCTTGTGATGTTATAACATACTGACACGATACACATGAATCGACCTTAAGACCTGATTTATACATGTCTAATCCCGTATCAACTTCATGAAGTATTAATTTTTTACATACCGATAAATATATTGCAGGATCTAATATGTTAACACTGTTATGAATCTCAAATGTATACACACGTTTGGAGAAATCTGATTCTGCTAGCCCATCAGGTTGTAACGTGGCACTTCTCGTAATCTCTTGTGCACTTGAGCACTGTCCAGGGGGTTGCCCGTACTCAACATTTCTGGAACATGCGTTAAAATATTACAACATATCAGTGAATGTACAACATTCGGACGTGAATATTGATTTACGTAGGTTCATGTACGTGAGATAGCATCTGAAGTTACGTAACTTATATATGAATAATATTAGTTTCAAACACTTCACACATAATCAGAATGAACAGAAATAACATGTACGAAACGTAACTACAACATTCAGAACCCTGTACTTTACGTAAATATCGTTCACATGAAATAACGTAAATTAACTACAACATTCAGAGAAATAACATGCATGACATGTAGCTTTTTACGTATATGCAGAGTGTGAAAATTAACAATTTTTGTAGCTTTTACGCTAGTTCTGTACTTCACGTAGTAGAAATAAATACCATGCAAGTAACTACAATATTAAGATACTACATATCTTTATATACTTTACATAATAATGCACGCATATGTAAAAATTAATATACAAGTAACCACAATAACACTTTCTATGAAAATGAATGAATATGCCCACCTTTTGATATCATTAATGGCTGCCTAAAAACTGAATTTATGTCGTTTGAAACCACTGTCTAGTATTTCCTCTACGTGGTACTGCAGCAAACAGTCACATCTGTTTAGGAGTGCTTTCTGCGATGCGGTCATGTGTTGAAATCTCGCCGGCAGGAATAGTTAAAATTCTGGCGTTTCCACGACAACCCGCTCGCCCAATCTGGTCTTCACAGTTTTGGTACATTGAATACGGTATTGTAGAGTTTTATCCAGATCTCTTAGTTTTTTCCGTCGCTAGATGTGTACCACCTTCAGCTGCAACATTTCGTAGTCTGTAACAAATATATAAAGACAAAAGAATCAGTATTACTTCTACACTCTTCATAAATTAAACAAAAATTAGTAAACAATATACAACTTTTATCTCTTATCTGTAGGATCCATATTTTCGACTGACTCCTTGCTCTCTGGAACGAGCTTATTTATTAGAAGAGGCTCAGCCCACTTCCAGTAGATCCATAATTATGTGTTATTACGTAGTTACGTAAATATATTAGTTTAACTGTCAACTATATACATGTTTAGAGTTTGAATTTGAAGTTTATTACTAATAACTTTATTATAATAATGAAGACATATAATACTAGATTTTACACCCCACCATCTCTCCCTCCATTCATCCATATGCGTGCGCACGTTGATTGTGATTCGCTCCCCACATCTTGGAGGGGAATGTAGATTCACATTTCTTTATGTAGACATGCTTCTACAAAATATATTTTTTCATAACATTTAATATTTACACGTTTGATATTCTAACACATTCAAAGTATTGTTTTATTACTCATACAAATTTATAGATTCACTAGTTTAATGTACTAACGAATTCTATTTCGTTTTTTTCGTAGCATTATTTTTATCCTTTTTCGATCGATGCAATAGTAAGCGATTTTTGGATACCCCTGTGTATCGTCTGGGAGACTTATCGGTTCTCACGTAGAAAGCGAGGGTGACATTCGGTCAACCGTTACCGCTCGGTTGTGCTCATCTAGACACATTTTTTCCCTTTTATCTCCTGCAGGTGAAAGGGTTGTGTGTGGAAACTTAATACAACGTTACTATAGATACCCGTTTACTATCTTATCATAACTTACATGCGTATTTCATTTTGTACTCGCTAATCTGATTGCATTAACCGCGATAACATACTTATACATCTAGATACGTTTATATTTCTTGCCTTTTTACATATACATACTTCAAGAAATTCATCTCGTATACTTCCTACACAGTTTTTCTCAATGTTATGTTCAACTTTTATCATTCTTATAGAGATGCACTTTCAACGGTATGCTCCACTTTATTTTTTTCTACCAATGCTATGTTCAATCTTAGAGGAAATTCTTTTTATCAATCATCATCTTATACACACTTTTTTGTTTCTCTCTCACACTGTTATACTCCACTTTTATCGTGATAAGAGGGAACGTTCACTTTTTTATACAACCCTTCAGACATTATTATTTTTTGCTATTCTTAATCATCAATGTGGAACAACTTTTAAGACAGATGAACATTATCTTTTTTTTTCTTTTCTTATACTTCTATATGGGAAGATTCTAACCTAGACTTAACCTTCTCCCATCCATACGTACATTACTGAAGAATGAATTCTTAATAGCGAACATCCCCTTACCAAATTGTCTTAATACATTTATTTCATAAATATCTCTCAGTACACGTAACTAGTCATTCTCTCGATATTCTTATACATAAAGATATTCTTGTAGATAAGGAATAAAGGTATTAGATTTTATCATACACTAAACGCAAAATGCATCGCACCCTAGACTCGGTATCCATACATGAGGGTTTAAGCACACACTCAATCTCTCCCTCTCCTCTACCATACCCCCAACCAGGATCACAATATTCAAACGTGGGTGTTTCAGCATAGTCAACATTGAATCATACTCATCATTCTCATTATACTTAGACTCTATTGTACTTAAGGAAACATATGGAATTTTATCACTCATTCCTCAACATTCGATTTTCGTTCAAATATCTCACATCTTAACTTACACATATCTAAAATCAAATGTTTTTTTTACCATCAAAGATACGAACCTCCCAACATCATTCTTAGCATTCACAGAATCTATTATCATACATGAGAGTTCAAGCACACTCACTCACACACACACCTCGACACGAAGATCCCTGCAACCCCGCCAGCCCCGTTCCAAACAATACCCATTCACACATACACACACAAACATACAAAAACAAACACACACACACACAACGATCCTGGGGAACGGCAATACGCCACCGACCCAAACAACAAAAAACCGTCGAATATCAAACATGAGATATCTAAATCATATGAGGTTTCAACATCACACATTCACTTACATACATGAGAATTCTACATCATGTCTAGTGTGATCTAAAATTCCCATTTACATACTAATAACCCACGATCATCGTCTCCGACATCATCTTCGGTGGTCATCTGTAGAGGACTCCGAGCGGCGACAGTCATCTTCGTCGGTCGTAGTTTCCAATCGGTCCGAGCCTCTCGAACCGAAAGTTCCAGATGGGAAACAGTCCTCCATAGAATATGGAGCAGGAAGAACCTGACCCTACTGCCACAATGGCAGCCAAGAAAAGGCCTGTCAAACCTGCCGAAACAAGCCCAACACGCAAAAAAGTGCAAATTGATCCGACCACCGCTCAAATCTACGTAATGTGCATATAGATCTGACATCTTATCCCTTTACTGTTGCCATGGCTATCCTACAATGGGACATACTAGGTTTAAGAGCACATGACCAGAGCTTAAACTTTTGCTCAACAAGTACGACCCATTGCTGGTATGCTTACAAGAGACTCAGTTACGACCACAAGACAATTTTAAAATCATACGTTACACACCACTAAGGTGTGATATTGAAACAGAAGAGGGCATTTCTTCTCATGGGGGCATTGTGATGCTCCTCAGGGATGATATATTTGTAGATCCTATACAGTTACAGTCTGATATCCAGTCAATAGCTGTAAGGATTAAACTGCCATCAATCGATATTTGCATTTCCAGTGTATATCTACCTCCATCTGATGACCTCTCGTTAACTGACCTTGAAGGTCTGGTTTTCCAGCTATCAATACGTTTCTCTTAGTGGGAGACTTAAATGTCGATCACCCACTTTGGATCTCAAATCGGGTACGTTCGAGAGGCAATCTCATTGTAAAATTCATGGACAGCAATAACTTGGTGCTCCTGAACACCAGAGAGCCAACGTTTCCTTCAGACTCATTTAACTCCTATTGCCACATTAATTTGGCAGTTTGTTCATCCCAATTACCAGTTTTATTACAGTGGAATGTCATCTCAGATTTACGTTCCAGTGACCACTTTCCATGTCACCTTATTATCTTAGCACAAGATGTGTCTCCCTCACGTATACCTAGCTGGCGCTTTGCTTGTGACAACTGTAACCTTTACACCCAGTTGGCTGTCTTTTATTACAACGAGACGATTCTGTGAACGATATAGTTGATCATCTCACAGAGAAAATTCTTTCCACCGCAGAAGAGTCGATTCCACGTTTGACCATCCACCCCAGTCAATTTCCTGTCCCATGGTGGACGAACGACTGCTGGAATGCTATTCGTGCTCGTAGACGCGCTCTAAGGGTATTCTAACGACACCCTACCCTAAATAACTTAGTTGAGTACAAGAAAGCGCGTACAAAGTGTAGGTAAAATAATTAAGGATAGCAAAAAGACCTTATGGAACAATTTTGTATCATCTTTTAACAGACGTACAACTTCCTCTATTGTATGGGATAAGTTAAGGCGCGTGGCCGGAAAATCGACCCACTTGCCAATCGCTGGTCTCAAAACATCTGCAGGAGTTATTGTTGATAGTAGAGTACAATTAAATAAATAGAAGTGAATAGAGTATAAACAAGGAAATAACGAAGGAATGCCCACAGGGATCCATTTTAGGACCGCTATTTTGGGATATGACAACCGATTTTAGAAGACTTGGCGGAGTCATAATGCACAAAGGAGGTTGCGGCATATGCGGATTATATACTGATAATGGTGGAGGCTAATAGTCGAACAGAGTTAGAGGCACATACCAATACAATCCTGAAACTTTTCAATAAATGGTGCCAAAGAGAAAAATTACAAATTTCTGCAAACAAGTTAGCGTATGTCCTACTCAACTTCCAATTTAAGCGACATCCAATTATAAAAATAGAAAACAAATTATAAAGAGAGAGAAAGTAATAAGGTATTTAGGCATACAGCTCGATGGAAAAAGACATTTTGATGGCCATATAAGGAAGATTCATGAAAAGACAAGAAACGTGATAATGAAGTTATCAACGCTAGCCACAAGAACGTTTAAACTCTTACCAACAGCGGTAAAGATGTAATATATTAGCCTCATGGTAGGTAACAGCGTATGGGTCAGGAATATGGGCACAAAGAATGCGTCTGAAGAATAATGTCAGAAGGATAAGAGGAGTACAACGACAAGGACTAATTAAGAGCATTGGTGCAATGAAAACTACACCTACAGTGGCCTTACTGGTAGCGATGGCGATATGGCCCTTGGATCTGATGATCAGACAACGAGGAGCAAGATTCTGGCTTAAGGAGGGGAAACCACATGAAGGTTGAAGAAATAAAAGGGAGTTCATGCGCGACAAGATCAGAAATAACAGAGAAGCTACTTGATGAATGGCAACAGGAGTGAGGTGGGATACCAGAAGGAAGAAGAACGCATGAATTATATCCTAATATCAGAGAAAGACTGAAATTAAAAGAGATACCACCCAAAAGAGGAGGAATACACTATTTTACTGGACATGGGCCGTATAAAACCTATTTCAAAAAGACTGGGAGTCTGTGCAAAATACGAGGAGGACTTAAAACAACAAAGGATGTCACTGCAAGGAAAGCAAATATGGAACATCATCAGAAATGTGCAAGACTACAAAAAACTGCAAGAAATGGCAGAAATAATATCAGAGAAAGTAATGGAAGGATACAGTCAACGACAAGAGCGGGAGGTAAGGAGGAGGGAGCGATGGCGAACATGATCAATTATAATGGGAATAACACCAAGAAGGTCGGAAAGGTTAAGGCAAAGACAGGCCACAGCCATGGCTCAATGGTTAGACCGCTTGGCTCTCACCAAGGCGGCCTGGGTTCCAGCCCAAGCGACCGCAAATTGAGATTTGTGGTGGAGAACACGGTGCTGGGGCTGGTTTTCTCCGGAACCTTCGGTTTCCTCCGCCACCTCATTCCACCGGTGCTCCATCTTCATCTCATGTACCATCAGTGTCACCGCCTGCGTTGCCGTATGAAGTAAAAGCGGGCATTAAACACTACACATTTCATTTCAAAGACAACCCAGAATTACAACATAGGAAAAACAGGCAGAGAAACAACAAGAAGTGAGGGATCAATTGGAACAACAATTAACACCGGACATGATAAATCGAAGAAGGCAGTATTGGACATTAATATGGAGAATGGAAACTGGTTCCAGCACCAGAGCGGAGGAAGATATAGAGGAGGTCGACTAATGTGGACTTAAGGGATGGACCAAAGACCAATCCCTCGTCAGAGAAAGTGGCTACACTATAATCCCAGTCGAGTGGATTTGGACATTGGATCATGCTAACAATCGATAGTCGTATAGAATTTTAGACTTAGATTTGTAGTAGGCATTGTATTTGAATACGTATTGCGATAGAAAATCTGTAAAGCTACTGGTTTCCAGTAGCTGTAGGTTAGAGTAGGTATAGGATATGTTAGGATACATCTGCACAGACTATGTAATCTAAACGATGAAATAGATAAAGAAGGTTAGAAAAAAATTGCGGACACTTGTGAAATGAGCAGATTTGAGGGGGGGATTTAATATCCGAGGGACTAAATTCCTGGTTTAGGAAGGGATATATACATTTAGGAAGTTTCGAAGATGTGACACGAAGATTTTGAAAAATTTTCCCCACACCAAACCATTCTTTGGAAGGAAGAACTTTCGCAAATTTTTTATGTTCTGAAAAACATGTCTAACGATTCCCATTAAAATGCTGCATGCTTGAGACACGACAATCTGAATATTCTGGGAATAGGTGATTAAAAATCTCTTCAGTTTTAGTGGTTATTCAACTAAGAAACCATGGTATCATAGACAAAACTCCAGGTTACAAGAGAACGTGGAACTCACAAAATACCCAATTCCCGTAATTTCTAGTTTACTTGTATCAGCTGTTTTCGAAACATCTCATTCAGTGTAACACGTTTTATGTACATTTGCTGGTCTCAAAATTGCAAGTTGTTTTATTTTTCAGCTGCATAATTTCATAAGGAATCTAGTTTTGTATTTATTTTTAATTATTTAACATTCTTTAACCGGATAATCATATTGGGCAGTAAATGAGGCGGGTGATACACTCATATCCGTCCAGTGCCACTAGAACTTAAGACTTACCCAACATTCGGCTTCTTAAGATAAGGGAAACCCTGTAAAAGTCCCATTCAGGAAACTTATCCTGATCTCGATTGGAACTCGTGGTGCTCAACTTTCGCTCATATGAGCGGAAGTTGGACTTGGTCACTTCACCCCTCCTCCTCATGAAAGCAATTCCCCATTCACTGGCTTTCTCTACATAATGTAACGTTGCATCTTATCTTCGCAGACAGTGGGTTGAGGTAAACCCTCCTTCCCCTTGCGCGGCAAGGTAGGCCACTACCTCTTCACTGGGAGCCAGACATGCTACCACCACATGTGGAGGCGGGCTACAGTTGATATCCTTTATAACCAAACCGTTTTTCTGGTGTCGATACGGAATAGAGCAGTCGTGCTTTATATGAATAGTGAAACTATGAGAACCTGAGAGACACATGTCAGTGTACGGCATCACTGTTTAGTGCCTCTACCACTTATGAAACACAAACGTGTTATATTCAAATAAAATTTTGATAACGAGATGTCATCGGGAATGCAAGTTTTGAGGGCACCAGAAAAAAATAAGATAAATAAAATAAAAAAAGAATGTCCGCACGCGCACTCCAGTTTGTATGTTTTTTGTGTTTGCTAATAGCATATTACAGAACGCAAATATTGGAAGGATACCAAACGCAGGTTTTAAATTCGTTATCTTTCAAGGATGCGAAAGTAAGATTTTCAAGAAAATCGTCCAAAAATGCCTTCAGTAATTTTAATTAAACACCACATATTTAAGATCGCCATGTAACAATTTAAACGCTTGTTGTGAATTTTCTGAGGATAACCTGTGAAGTCCGCTTTACTGGAAATGGAGTCTGAATAACTATTCTAAACCTAAGAAATTAACGAAAAGTTATTGCAGAGCAGCGGTAGAACTCATTAAAATACACAAATAATGTTAATTATACTGGTCGCCAAACTAGAATGATATTGACAGTTAGTAACCACCTGGAATAACCCTCTAAATAAATGGAAGTGGATGAGTACGTCATAACGATTGTCATAGTAACGATTAGAGCGACCAATTACAGTCGAGACGTTTCCATGGCAACATTAGACGCTAAACCTTGGTTGCCGATATTCTAGCACGTGCATAGCATGACTTGTTGGTGAGCGAGTTATTCAAACGCTGCAGTAAACACAATACCTTGGTGTTTGTTGCTCTTGCTGATAATCCTGCGTAGACAGAATGCCCTCACGTATACAACAGTTAGAGATCCTGTACTGGCAAGTTACTTTGCATTTTATTTGTGGCAGTTTGCCTTGGTTTACGTGTGTCTGAGTCCGTGTATCTGTGCGCATGTTGTGATCATTTGCAATTGTGTTTAATGAATGTTTAATTATGTCTAAATATCAGTGGCGGCTTCTCAATGGGGTAGCATGTTTGCGCTACAACCAAAATGCTGGGTCTCCCTTTAATGCAAGGGCATCTTCCATTTGGCGTTCAGTTCTACCTTGTCTAGTGTAGTGGCCCTCAGCGCGCTGTATTGTTTGCAGGTGCCAAGTAGTTCACTCTCAGTTGCAAACCACTGGTATACAATGGGGAGGTATAGGGCAGGATGAACCTAGGGCGTGCCGAGGCAAGTAGGGGGGAAGGGCGGGGCTTATGGCTGCATAAGGTTGGTTAACCTAGCAGCCAGAGAAAAGTGAATGCCAAGCCTTCTCCTTCTGTTTTCAGCGCCACCTATTATTCTCATATTAAATGTTCGCATCGGTCAAATATTACAACAGCTTACTATTACCTACCAGAGCATAGCCACATGTTTTGTGCCGTATTTTGTTAGCTGTGTCGTGCTTTGAGTATTGAATAAGAATGATTTATTTAAATACAAATATATTGTGCTATATAAGGAGAAACAATGCATTCCATAAAGGGTCTATTGGCACATCCTTTTAAAAATGAGCTTAGAAGAAAAAACCGAAAATGAGAGACTTGGAAGTCCCACGCCAAATATAAAAATCACATAGTTAGTCAAAACAAAAACAAGATATTTGAAAAGGAACTTCAACAACAATGTATATGAGAAATATAATTTGATGTGTGGTTGTAATATTAAAAATAGCCTGTTTTGCTTTCCTTGCGTTCTCTTTGGCGGTGAAGATCCGTGGACAAAACATGGCGTGAATGCTTTGCAGCATCTTCATGATGGCGCCAAAAACACGTAACTTAAAAACTGCACACGAAAAACACAGTTTTTCTATGCTTGGCAATGTAAATATAGCAAAGCAGGTGAAATGTGTAGTGTGTAACGTCCGCTTTTACTACATACGGCACCACAGGCGATGGCACTGATGATACATGAGATGAAGATGGAGCACCGGTGGAGTGAGATGGCGGGGGAAACCGGAGATCCCGGAGAAAACTCGCCCCAGCGCCGTGTTGTCCACCACAAATCTCACTTTGCAAAGCAGATGGACAGTGCATATCGGAGAACAATTGAAGAACACAGCCAGAAAGTGGCTCAAAATAGGTATGTTTTAAACATTATTGTTAACTGCATTAGGTTTTGTGGAACCATTGAGTTAGCTCTACGAGGACACAATGATTCAGCTACATCAAGCAATCCTGGTATTTTTCG